>JAFIRS010002635.1:0-196935 GCA_018342105.1 Gonioctena quinquepunctata | reverse complement strand
CGGAAAAAGAAATTTTTTTGAAGGTTAAATATAGATATTTCGGCCATTTTGACAAATCTTTCCCAAGAAATATTGTGGCTAACAACTTTCTTTTCCCAAATTTTTGGGAACGGGTTTTTTTTTTTCATTAAATCAGTTCTACGTTTTTTCATTTTGGGTACCAAGTAATTGGTAATTTCGAATGGACTGACCCTTTTTCCCTCCACGACCAGTGGATTTTTCCCAAAGGAATTCCGATTGGAAGCGAAGGGCATATTGTTTTTTGGGACGGTTTGGGTGACTAATAGGACGGCTCCCCCCGGTGGAAATTTTTCTTTTATTTCATAACTATTTTTTTATAAGAAAAATTTTTCTTTTCTTTTGGGAAAAAATTTGTTTATGGAAAATTTTTTTTTTTTGAACACCTAAAGCCCCGGGTTTTTAAAATTATTATGATTAAAATTTAAAAAAGAAATATTTTGCCGAAAAGGTTGTTCAGATGGTTAGGTTCCGTAGGGGTTAAATTAAAACCCTGGTTAATAAATTTTTCCCACAAAATTTAATTAATTGCCATTGGTTCAAAGTTAGGCCAGACTTGCAAAAAGACAAAGTCAAAGATAAAATAAAGGGGGTTCATTCCCCCAAAATTTTTTGGGGAAGGAAAATAAATGTAATAAAAAACTTAACAAATTTTTTCCCCGGTTGGTTTTGAACAAGAAAAAAAAAATTAAAAATACTAGAAAGTTTTTGCTTTAAAAAAGGGGAAAAAATTACTTAAAAAAACCGGGAAAGACTCAATCAAAATTTAAATTTCCGGTTCTCCAGTTGTTGGGTCACGAATATACCTTCGGAATTTGGGCAAAGGGGGGAAGGGCTAGTTTCTTGAAGCTGGCCCCACGGTTCTGGAGGAACTTGGTTTCGGCGGTTACGATTAAGATGGTCGGGGGTTGGTTCTATGTTGGTTTTAGACCCTTATCGGCGTGAATTGAGTTGATCTTCACGGACCAGTGCTGATATTGATGTGCTGTAAGACCTCCCAGGCTACTAGTCCTTCCGTCTCCGTAGATGGGTTCCCTCCGTGGTATATATCATGCGAAGAGGATGATAGGAATCAAAATATGTACAAAAAGGGGAGAACGAAGGATATCCTTTGAACCTCAAGTTTTATGTTCCCAAATTTTAATCGAGAGTCAAAAAAGATAGATGCAAATGATAGCATACAATAAAAATCTCAATCTATAAAAAGACTGAAAAGTTACAGTGAAAGAACAAAGATAATAAATAGCAATCCAATCTGTATTCTGGAGTTAAATTTATAAGTTAATTTTAATAATTAAAAAAAAATATTAAAATGAACAAAATTTAAAACCAAACACAACAAACCTCACCCAAAACGTGATGTTCAAATTCAGTTAAATTTTGAAACAGGTAAGTTTTGATAAGGTGATTCTATGTACCAGAAGGGTAAAAAAATTCAATGAAAGGTATTCCAAAAGAAATATAAAAATTTCCTTGAAATTTTACCAGAGAAAAAATATAGTATTTTAAAGCAAAATATTTAAAAGTTGCCAGTACAAAGATATATTATTTTAAAAGCAAGTGCCAAAGGAAAATATAGCGTTATAACCAAAATACTCTAGTAGGCTACATAAAAAAATAGGGTTTCTGAACAACGATAGTAGTCAGAGTAAAAGTATACTCTTCAGCCAAGATAAGAAGAGAGAGACACACGTCTTTCAGTGAGCACGACTCTCTTAGATAAAGATAAAGTGAAATAATTCTTTTTATAGAAGAATTTCCAGAGATAAACCGAAGAGGGAGACCACACGTCTTTCAGTGGGCACGACTCTCTTAGATAAAGATAATTTTGAAATAGGGCGGCAATTCCCTTTTCAAATCGATAAACAGGTAATTCTCAAAAATTAGAATGAATCTCCCTGCTCTTGGCGACAAGGTAGTAACTGAAGTGAATTGACTCTGCAACGATCAAAAATCAAATAAGCCACACCGGGAATTAAATGGAGTAATAGATATAAGAAATTTATTAAACGGAAATCAACTTTACGCTTGAGGCATATATTGAATCGAGTGTTCTGAGACGTTAGGCCAGAGGTACAACTCTCTCGATAAGCAATTCTTTTCTCAAGAGAAAAGAAAATTACTCTCATAAACATATAGTTATGAAATAAAGAAAATTGCTTACCAGAGACTGTCCTATTAGTCACTCCAAACAATCAAATACGCCCTTCCTTTCAATTAGAATCCTTGGAACAATCCACTGGTAGTATGAGGGGAGTAAGCTCTAGTCCATTCGAGATTACCAAATGGTACCTAAAAAATGCAATAGCGTAGAACTGATTTCCAATGAAAAAAAATCAGTTCCCAATATTCGGAACAGATGTTACGTTAGCCACAATATGTACTATGAATGCTTTGTCAAAATGGCCGAAATATCTATATTTAACCTTCAAAAATTACCATGCGGTATATCCAAGAATTCTAATATTACAAGCATAAGGAAAAAGAAGAAAATACTAATCAGCTACAACATTAATTGAAAGATAAAGAGAATAATATTACTCAACTAAACTCCAGCAGTGAAACTTATTTAATTTATAGATCTTACAAATCAAAGCCAACTCACTCAGTACATCTGCCTATCTCGACGTTCTATTCAAGAAAGAGAACGATTATCCTTTCGGTTCGACGAAATCACAGTTCACCTGTTTTTCATTCTCGGTTTCTTTCCTATTTAAAAAACTTGAAAACCAAACGCTCGATAAACGCGATCGACACGAAAATGAAATGTCACGGTCACACTGTCAAAATACCATTTTCTAGGGACAATAATGAACGCACATTCTTCACGACCTGAGCGCAGTGACTACTGACCCGTACTACCGTAAAGATAACCGGAAAAGTTATGAGAAATTGGTTATGTGTAAGGACGTAACGAAAAATTCGTTACAACCTCTGGCCTAACGGTCTCAGAACACTCGATTCGATTCAATATATGCCTCAAGCGTGAAGTTGATTTCCGTTTAATGAATTTCTTATATCTATTACTCCATTCAATTCCCAGTGTAGCTTATTTGATTTTTGATCGTTGCAGAGTGAATTCACTTCAGTCCTTGTCGCCAAGAGCAGGGAGACTCACAAATTTTTTTGAGAATTACCTGTTTATCGATTTGAAAAGGGAATTGCCGCCCTATTTCAAAATTATCTTTATCTAAGAGAGTTGTGCCCACTGAAAGACGTGAGGTCTCCCTCTTCAGTTATCTTTAGAAATTCTTCAATTAAAAGAATTATTTTCTTTTTCTAAGAGAGTTGTGCCCACTGGAAGACGTGTGGTCTCCCTCTTCAGTTTATCTTTGGAAATTCTTCAATAAAAATAATTATTTCACTTTATCTTTATCTAAGAGAGTCGTGCTCACTGAAAGACGTGTGTCTCTCTCTTCTTATCTTGGCTGAAGAGTAAACTTTTACTCTGACTATTATCTTGGTTCAGAAACCCTATATTTTTTGTAGCTCACTAGAGTATTTTGGTTATAACGCTATATTTTCCTTTGGCACTTGCTAGTATATTTTTGCACTGGCAACATTTAAATATTTTGCTTTGAAATAGTACATTTTTTCTCTGGCAATTTTATAGTGTTTTTCTCTAAAATACTATATTTTTTCTCTGGTAAAATTTCAAGGAAATTTTTATATTTCTTTTGGAATGCTTTTCCTCATTAAATTTTTTTACCCTTCTGGTACATAGAACCACCTTATCAAAACTTACTTGTTCCAAAACTTAACTGAATTTGAACATAACGTTTTGGGTGGGGTTTGTTTTGTTTGGTTTTAAATTTTGTTCATTTTTAATATTTTTTTAAATTATTAAAATTAACTTGTAAATTTAACTCCAGAATAGCAGATTGGATTGCTATTTATTATCTTTCACTGTAACTTTCCAGTATTTCATATAGACTGAGATTTTTATTGAATGCTATCATTTGCATCTATCTTTTGACTCTTGATTAAAATTTGAAACATAAAACTTGAGGTTCAAAGGATATCCTTCGTTCTCCCCTTTTTGTACATATTTTGATTCCTATCATCTTCTTCGCATGATATATACCACGGAGAGAACCCATCTACGGAGACAGAAGGACTAGTAGCCTGGGAGGTCTCACAGCACATCCATATCAGCACTGGTCCGTGAAGATCAACTAAATTCACGCCGATAAGGGGGTCTAAAACCAACTAGAGAACCACCCACGACCATCTTCATCGTAACCGCTGAAACCAAGTTCCTCATAGAACCGCTGAGACCAGCTTCAAGAAACTAGCCTTCATCTCTCTCACTCAAAATCTCCGAAGGTATATCCGTGTCACCAACAACTGGAGGAATCATAGTTGTAAATGTTCGGGTTTTGATCAGAGTCGAAAATACTGGTTTTTTATGTAATTTTTCAATTCTTTTTAAGAGAAGTTCTATACTCTTCTAATATTTGTTTCAATACTCTTCTAGTATTTGTTAACATTTGTTTATATATCTTGTCCAATCATTTTAATTCCGTCTGGAATAAATTTGTTAAGTTGATTTCTTGCATATTTATTTGCCTTCCCATACAAGCTAGGTGACATTTATTTAACTTTATTTATCTTTGGCTTTTGTCTTTAGCAAGCCTGGCGCCCAACTCTTGAACTAGTCAAGTTAATTAATGTATAATTTTTTTAGTAGCAAATTTGATTAACTAGGAAAAGTCATTAATTGAACCTTACTCACGGCCTAACCGTATCCATCTGAGCAGCCTATCGGCGAAGTGATTTCACCTTCTTAAATTTGAATCATATAATTTAAAATCTGGGGTTCAGAAGTAAGGGGTGTTGCAGCATCTTATGCAATAGTTTCGGTGAGAATCCTTCTGGTTCATTGAGTCAGGTATATTCCACGGCTTTAGTACGAACATGAATGGTATTTCTACGGACATATACCTTCAACTTTCACAGGGGCTTTTTGGTTGTTCAATTAAAACTGGAAAATAGTAACTTTGTTACAAATATAAGGCAAAATTAGTTCTAAATTTTCAATGTGAACGTCAGAAAATGATAACCGTCATATTTCAAAGACATCGATTCACGTTAATTTGTTGAGGTTTCTCATAGGGTTACATATGTTGTGGGATGAATTCGTTTTCAATCACTCCTAGCTTTTTGAAAATTAGTTCGAAGACATTGACTTCAGTCGTTGGAAGACTAGCTCCTTGACAAATTCTTGCTATTGGATTCCAATCAGTGGTCACTTCCTGATTATGAGATTTTTGATGATTTTGATATCATGATGTGGTTATGAATTAATATATATGGTTTCGTTATTTCAAGAATTCTTACCGCGATTCATCGTTCTATGATAAAATTGAAGCTTAATGAATTTACCATCTCTAGGTTCTCTCCTCCAATTTGATATCCCATGGCTTCAAATAGAAATTTTTATTTTTTAAATCATGTTTGAAGTGCTGAAATGGTTCGAGTACATTGATTCACTTCAGCTCCCTGAAACTTACTTGAATCGGAGCCATTATGTGAATTCATGTTTTACGTTGATAGTTTTCCCAATACTGCTTTCCTGCTCAAGATGTAGCCATCAACCTACAAATGGAACCACACGTCGAAGTCTTTGCGATAGTACTTTCCTATGGCTGTAGGTCAATTTGAGACACTCTGTATATTACGATGAATGTTTTCGTTTTTTTTTCTTGAAATGTTTTTTTTCTATGATAAGAATACTTGTATGTATTCGATGATAGTTAATTGCGATTGAGACACTCTGTATGTTATTCCCACCCGTTGATTTTTAAATTTTTTCTCTCAATATGATGTTCTGTATATTTCCTGGAAAGTCTGTATACTTGATATCTATTTTTAAATCGAAGGTCATGTTTTTCTATAACCGATGAGATGTTCATTCTTTTCTTATTATACGATAATGTTTCTTCAATCAGTCGTCATATTTTTTCTCCATCACGATCATCGCCTGTATATTTTATTGTGCAATATGTAGGTATATTTGATATCTTGAATTTCCAATTTCATGATCTCCAGTGAAAGTTGCTTCGTGAGAGTACTCGTGTGGTGCAACAGACTGAGTAAAAAAGTTACAAATCCAAATTCCAAAAGAAAATGGTGTGAACTAGTGAACCCTGCTGAATTGACAGTGATCGAAATAATCAAATATATTTGGGAAGACATTTCAAAAGTAACTGTTTTCACCAGAGACTGTTTCATTAGTCGAAATAGATTAGGGCGGGAGAGCGATAGACTGAAGATCTGGTTGTGCCTGGTTCGATTCCCTGGTTTCTATATTCCTTTTTTGCTGCAAAATGCATGCCACATACTCAGACTCTTCATTTTCATGATCTCCAGTAGAAGTTGTCCTGTAAGGGTACACGCAGGGTGGTGTATCTCCCATAATAACGGAGTTAGCTTCCTGAGCCCTTTTGGCTTTGGAAAATGCTCAATGTGATTCTTGACTTCGAGGCAAATCCATTGATACCACTTTTTTTTTATCGGATTTCAATCAGTGGTCACTTCCAGTTTATGCGGTTTTTGATGGATTTGGGTATAATTCCGTGACGTGATTACGAATTATTCGAATTATTTCGTTATTTTATGCAATTTAAAGTATTTATATCGCGATTTATCGTTCTATGATAAAGTTGGATGGTGGAAATTGATGAATTTTCTATCTATGGGTGTCCTCCTTCAATTTGAACCTCATTTGCTATGCTGGGACTCGAATCAAAATTTATATTTTAAAAATCGCGTTTCAAGTGATAAAATGCCTCTAGAACATCGATTCACGTTCGCTCATTGAAAACTAACTGTATCGAAGCCGTTCACTTTTTTGATACACCCTGTATGTGAAATATATGTGAATTCATGTTCCTCCTGCAAGATGACGGCATCAGCCCATATATGAGACACCCTGTATGATCGATTCTTGTTTCAACATCCGTTCGGGATACCCTGTATATCGAGATTTTCAACAGAGATATTGTTTAATTAGTCGAAATAGCTCAGTTGGGAGAGCGATAGACTGAAGATCTGATGGTCCCTGGTACGATCCCAGGTTTCGCCATTCCTTTTTTGATGGAATAAGCACGCTTCCCGCCCAGACTTTTCATTTTTATGATCTCCACTGGATAACGTAGTTAGCTTCCTGACCCCTCTTGGCATCGGAAAATTCCCAATTTTTATCATTGAGAACAGTCTATCGATCCATTCATCGAAATTGGCTTGACCGGAAGTGGAACCGGAAGTCGCCATTTTATTGCAGATTTGGAATCTCTCCGATGTGGGCAATTCTAATCAAGTATTAGTTTTCCTCTATCTCCATTTTTACAAACCGAAAGTGCTTATTTTTTTATGATTCGTATAGATCCGAAACATCGGCATCCATATTTTTTTCCTCTACTCAATGACAAGCGACACATATAAAGCCAGCGATGTTTTTTTTCAATGACAGGCGGTCATGTTGTACCTTTTCTCGCACACGTGGAGGCTTTCAACGAGCCGCCCATGGTTCATTCTCGCAGTACGGCGCCTCTGCATCCATCGACACACTATCCATCCCTCTTCCACCCATGCGTTCCACGTGCTTTCTCTTTTCAACACGTTACACTCATGGCCACGCACTATATAAACTATCTATCCTCTACTCTCCAATGTGGTCCACCCACTCGACCTTGGGTTACCCTTACTGGAATGTCAGAGTAATCTCCCTATGAGACAGCGGTCACCTTGAATGATATGCGGTGTCCTCTATCCTAAATTTCAAGGTCACTTCAAGGATACAGTCACGTACCTAATCAACCCACCCCCATCCCCTTTCCCAAGGTCAAGGTCAAGGTCGTGAGGGTCGAAGTCATGGGGGAATACAGAACCGGCTTGAATCTACTTCCACATATTGTTTATGATCAGATTATTTCGAAGTTGGAGTAAATTTATGGTGGCTTATTAGTTCTTAGTTCTATATAAGACTGCTATGAGTAATTTGTACGAATTGAAGGAATGTTAATTTGAATTTGGTTCATTACATTTTACATATGGGTACTCTGGGCGTTTTGATTCTCTTGATTGACCAATGACGTACAGCTGCGTACACATGTTGAACAAAGACTTTGAAATTTCAACTATCATCTTGTCTAGACCACTCAACAAGATTTCCTAGTTATTTTCCTACAACGAAAATAACACCCCATATAGGAGACTCTGAGACTTTACATTTTCATATAAAAGCATATAAAAAGGGGTTCCGACATTTGGCTTATAGATGTGGGGTTTCCAAATCCCACATTTGGTGTCAGGTGTGGGGTCTAATCTGTGGAAAATCAATGTGAATAAAGCATTTATACAACGCTGAATTCGAAAGTAAGTCAAGAAAAATTGATATTGAGTTTGGACTTCTATAAAAATAAAAATATGCCCACTCCACCAGAAACTTCCTCAACAACTAGTCAGGTAGCACCAGTGCTACAAAATTTCGAACAAACTATAGCTATCACGTTGGACAATGTACCTTCCTAAAATGAAGATACTGCCACCCTAGCAAAATGGTGAGACATAGATATTTTATCAATGGTTGGATTGAAATTGAGAAGAATAGCTGAACAATTGATAGTCGCGAGAAGTCAGCTTCGAAATATAGTGATTTTGAACGGGATGAAGAAAGGGTTACCGGAACGATTTGTTATTATCAAAATACCGGTTTAGGATAGGCGGAAATTACTGGAATGTAGACAGTGTCGTGGAAAGTCTTGCAGGCAATTCCTGGCACGTTAAAAAGTGCGCAAATATGTGTATACTAACGAGAACGGATGCAGTAGATAGTGTTACCACGGAGACACGGAGAAGATATTATTACACAGTTTGCTCATCCGAAAATGCATTTTATCCGCCAGCACAAGTACCTTGGGAGAAGCTTTTGAACTAACTGATGGTAAAGATTCAATCAAAAATTTGACCCGAGGGAAGAAACTTCGATAATGCAATTTCAGAATTTACCTGTATGTCAACTTTGCCGTAGGCCAGGGCACGAAATAAGGGATTAAAAGATACTTTTACTTGCCAAAATAGCAAAGGACAGCAAACTTCTGCCAGGAGAAGGTTTAATGGGGATGCGGTTCTCAATCAACCTCCGTTGGGGACTGAAATCAACCGCCATTAAATCGAAATAAAACTTATAGGAGGGGCCGAATCAGATGATACCACCTCTATACTGCAGGTGAGGCTCAGAGAAATGTCAGTATCTTCGGAATGTCAGGAATGTCGACAGTCGTAGTGAAGGTGCCAGTTGGTCCAAGGATGACACTCCTTCTGTCAGAACTATGGAAAAACTACTGATCTGGGAAAGATTGTCGAAGACCATTGGGCAAATTCCATAAATGATAGTCAAAAAGTAGGATTCTATTCGTCTAGGGACAGTAACTTCTCGCCTAAAGAAACAGTAAGATTCAAAGGTGAATCTAAGATGCCCATACAACAAAACAGCGAGTTATAAGTGAATTATACTATACGGGGTGTGATAGACCTGCCAGGGGGAGAAATCACTGGAAAAAAAGAATATATACAGAGTGTCAAGAAATTGTCAGAAATGAAAACATTAGAGAATGTACAGAAATAAATACAGGGAACATGAATCAACTGCCTTTTGCTCCTTTTAGAAATCAGACACATTCCCCGACGAAAGAAATTCCATTCATCTCAATGTTTGGCTGGGATAGGTTACTACCCCATCAAATTACTTTACAATCGCCTCGTATACAATATGATACGTACGAAAACTTCACCTCCGAAATGCTATAGAGAATGCACAAGATAAAGCGAAGAATGAACTAGAAGAAACATAAAAAATAAATCATCAGAGGTTCGATAATAAGGCAAAATTGAGAATAATTTAACTAGGTTCATTGGTACATTTGAAAATTCCCCCGAATATCAAAGCCGGTAAACCCTTAGCTGGGGAGCTATTGACACGCTAAAACAGCCCCAATAGAGTTTTAAAAGAATTCTCTTTTTGAATTTCAAAATCCAATGTTGGAAAAATAAAAATACAAATTGTTCATGAAAATTCAAAGCAATTCCGAAGTATGGCAATCCGATGTTGACAAGCGAACAGTACAAAAGAACAAATGAAAATGGATAGGAAACGATCGAAATGCTTGTAACGGTCTTTTTCGGAAGTGCCTCGGGCACCACCTTCTGTTATAGTGGGAAGGCCACTCTGCTCCAGGCAGACTTATGGAAGAAATAAAACACTCCAGGAGTCAGTATGGTATTGACATAACACAACGGGACCAGAAGGACAGACTTTAATTGCCCTTGACTGGGTTTCAACCTGGGTGCTGACTGCACAATAATTCGTTCTACTCATAGCCCTAAGTTGAGTGAATAAAATACTCAATTCCCAATCAATCATAACAACTTTATTTCTTGTTCTAATTTGAAACTAGGTACAGTGCGGCCACAGAGCTCAAGAATGCCGGGGGGAAAACAAGAAAGAAAGCTGTATCAACTGCGGGAAGGAAGGACACAGAGCCAAGGGATGCAAAGAGGCACCGTACTGCACGACGATAAAAAAAGATGGACATAGATCAGACCAAATGCAATGTCCAGTGTTCATGAAGCTCTTAGAGCAAAAAAAATCTTTCAAGCCAACCTAAGCTGCTCAAGGGCAGCCCATGACTAAGCTCTTGCAGCGACTGCAGACAGAGGTGTAGATATTTTGATCGTTAGCGAACCGAATAAAAAATTGATTCAAGGCCGGGGGTGGCTGAAGGATAGAAGGGGAGACGTAGCTATACTATTCTGCAACAGAGGGGTAGAAGTCCGCAAGGTTATAGCAAAAAAAAGTTATTTATGTATATCCTTGAGCCACTGCTGTCTAATTGCTATATACATGCAGTATGGCAGAAACTGCAGGCAAGAGTTTTACATTGTGGAAGATTTTAACGCTGAGGCTCACCTTTGGAGGTACCCAGTAATGAAGAAGAGGGGAGAGTATCTAGTGGAGTGGATAGCCACCTTGGATTCAGTGGAACATAATGAAGGAGAGGACCCACTTTTCTCAGGGAAGACAGTAAGTCATCGATCGGTAACCTGTTCAACCCAGGGGATTGCTAAGGATATAGCCAACTGGACTATACTAGATGAATAACCTTTGAGCGACCATGCGCTTATATTCTTTCAAATCGAAGGTGAATCGAAGAAAAATAAGGATAGGGAAATGATCAACACTGACTGTGGGCGACTTTCAAGGAAGTACTCGACTGGCAAATACAGCAGACGGAATACTGCCAGTGGAGCCGATGCGATCTAGTATGGTGCCATAAGTGGGGTAGGAGCTGGTCCTTGAGCTTGTTCGACCTCTGCTCGTCAAAGCTTGTACTCTCGAGCAGCTTCAGCAAACTCATGGACGTCATTGAAGTCCGTCCCCCAGATTTCACAATGGAATTCTGGGTGGAGGTCGCAGTATAGCCAGTTCAATTCCTAATCTAGTGAAATTCCACCATAGGTGCGAATCAGGGTCTGCAGGTCGGTGATGTGGGCTGCCGTATTCTCTCTCAGACTATGCGTCCTTCTACTCATTGCCGCTTCCAGATCAATACAGTTGTTGACTAGAAAGGAAATTTCTCGGAAGGTGATTAGTATTTCCATCTCGGCCAGAATGACCGGTTGTTTCTACATCATAGGGCAGACATTCCTTCCAGCAACTCCGGCATAGCCTGCGGAAGATGTTATAGGGCGATGCCCTGTGATTCTTGGATCTCTCCAATCCTCTCGAAAAAGGCGGTGGGGTTAGTGGTCCCATCAAAAGTTATCCGCCAGTATTTCACTCTTAGCGGTGCCATCCCTACGCTCGTGGTGGGTGGTAGAGAGGCTGTCTGAGCTTCCACGAGAGTCCATGAGAGCACATTGCTCCTGATCGGACTCCCGGTGCTCGTCACCATGATTGTCGGTACTACTGGCGGCAGTTGGTGACGGTTGAGGCAGGTGATGCTGTTCGTCCTTCTCGGAGGAATTTAACAAGCCGCAATCGCTTATAGTCGACGGTGCCAGTGGTCTCTAGACGAGATCTAGTGAACTCAGTGTCTAGCTCCTCCTTGCGTAGCTGGTACATCCATCCGACGCGGGTGTCGTTCGGATCGTTTCCTAGGTTTGGACTTTGCGGGCCGACTCCTTCAGCGGGCCCTGCGTTGCTTACTGGTGTTTCAGTGGGATTTGTCGGCATCTTCGAGCAGTACTTTGAGCTCGCACGTCTAACTAATTTCACGGTCGGAACTCAACTTCCTCTTAGTGCTCGTATCTCAAGAAGATTACCTCCCATCGACGAACAGATCGCTTCTTTTTGGGTCGAATTTGACAATCTGTAGAGAATGACAGTTCAGTAGCCTTCAACGGATCTCGGTTTTATGCGCTCTGCGGAACCAGCTTCACGGATTTCCAACGGTATTTATCATATGCGCTTGCTTTCTCTCTCGTAGCCCACGTATCTCACGGACGGTTAATAAGAGCGGAAAACGGATGACAGAATTCGATTCTAGACTTCCAAAAACCTATCAGACAAGGGGTCGCTCGGCACGTTGACTCTTCTCCGAGTCGAAGTTGAGCATTTGTCAGACATGACGGGTGTACCGATTTCGATGTCTTTCGTGCGGTTTACCCTACGGAACTCGTTTTGGGGCCTTTCAACAGTCTATGAGCTTCGAATCACTGGTTCGACTCGGAAGCGGGTTTTGACTTTTCTGCCTGTATCAGCAGTCTCGGTATACTATTGAAAGCGGACTCTGTTCAGGCGCCAAGTTTGTAGGGCTATTTTCCTCCTTCGATCTGATCTTGGCACGTTTCTTTCCAATTCGGAATTGCCTCGGGTGCCACTGGGAAGGCCACTTAGCTCTGGGCAGTTTCAGTTGAGGAATGAAACACTCCATGGGCCCACTTTAATTGCCTCGGACTGGGTTTCAACGTGGGAGCCGTCTGCACAATAATTCGTTTTTCTCAAAACACTAAACTAAGTAAATAAAATACTCAATTCTCAGTCAATCACAACAACTTTATTTCATACTCCAATCTGAAACTAGGTACAGGGTGGCTGACGGCAGCCTCGAAACTACATAAGCAAGGCAAACACACTCTAGAAGTGGAGAGGGTGTTGATCTTCATGATTCGGAGTGGCTCAATTCATTCGAAAGCTCATGAGAAAGATTCAGATAATAGTATATAGCAAAGCGGGTTCCAAAATTACAGGTTTATGACCGGCCATATATGTGAGGAGGGTGAGCAGTTTGGAATCGTGCGAGTGAATGTGCCTTAAGTGATTCTCGATGTCACCTCAGTCCTGCTATTTTGACATCGTTAGCCCTTACTTCTATTACTTCGCTGCGCGACTGTCAGTGTGGTGAGGTACTAGACCTGCAACCCAACTTGCTGTTTTTTCGGCTAGCTACAAATGACACTCGTGACTTTCCGGTGCCTAAACTGCGCAACTGTTAGTGTGGTAACGTACTAGATGCCTTGCGATCCAATTGAGATTTTTCTCCTTCTTCGGCTAGCTGTACAGGGTGTAACATAAGTACGTTAAAATATTGCTGAACATCGGGGTGCTGAACATCGGGGATATGCGGGTCTGGATACGACATCAAAATAATGGGTGCTGAACATCCGCATCGTCGTCTTTCCTGGACTGGTCTTCTCTGGGCGGGGACATTTCTGGGGTATCATGTCCCTCAATCCACCTCGGGGTCTGCGCTATGGGCTGGGGCAGATCTTATACGTGGATCCGTGACAGTCTTTTGCCTGCCTGATTTTTCAGGTTATACCTCAGTGGTGATAATACTTGGGTCACCGTGTATGGACTGGAGTATTTGGGGGCGAGTTTCGCGGCCTAACCCTTGTCGGCTGATGACATCACTTGGTCGCCCACATGACATCGAAATTCTTGGCGTCGGAGATTATATTGGCGGCTTCGCGGTGGTGAAGGCTTTTGCGAGATTGATACGGATCATCTCGAACGTCTCTGAGTGATCGGTGACTTCGGGCTGACCTTGTCTTTCTGTGTCGGCGGTACTAGCGTTCGGTACATCGCTTTTGGCACTTTTGGCTCTCTTCTAGAGTTCAGGAATGCCGGTGGAATCCTGGCGGGCGGTATTGATTGCATACAGAAGGTCGGCCAAATGAGAGTCCCATTTGCGGTGGTCCTGGTCACATAATTGGGCGATCATCGTCTGGAGGGTCTTGTTGGCCCTTCCTACGGGGTTGGCTTTCGGCGTGTATGGCGATGTTTTTAGGTGGGTAATTCCAAGTTCCTTCAGCATATCCTCGAACAGGTGTCCCGTAAACTGGGTTCCGTTGTCGCTGGGGACTACTTTCGGGCATCCAAAGTGGGTGATGATCTCTTCGTAGAGAGCTTGAGTGATGGTCTTGGCGGCAGACACTGGACCCATTTCGTGAACTGACGCATTCTCAGGGCTGGCGGTTGGTTGACGATTGCATTTTGTCTGCCGGTTTCATCGGCGACGGCTTATACCTCTGGCAGAAATCACAACTTCGGACGAACTTGGCAACATCGCCTGGCTAGTAATAGCAGGCTGCAATATGATCTATTATCTTGGCAATTACTTTATGCTCGGCGGTGGGTGCGTCGTGCATTTCACGCAGTATGTTGGCTCTTATAGGCTAGAAATGCACAATTACCATGGTTCAGAAAGTTCTGGCTCGGTGAGATTGTTGGAGTCCCAGAAATGTCGGTACAAGCGGTCTTCGCGGAAACAATAGTCTGGGAATGCCTCGGTATGTCACTGCACTTCCTTTTCCTCCTTATCGTCCAATGTACAGCCAGCTACCGGTTCGACGGCGGTTACCTCTTCTGCATATTTTTCCAGTTTTTCGCCTCGTGGGTCTTTCGATGGGGCATCCACCACTTTGTTCAGCCCTCGTCGGCGGTACTTGACCCCGAATTCGTATTTCGAGACGTCCCGCAAGAATTTCAATGGAATGAAGCCAACGTAGAGACTGGTGGTCGGTGACTACTACGAAATGGTATCCTTTCAAATAGGCATTTTTGTAACGGAGTATGGCTTTTCTGCGGTGGTTAGGGTTTGACTGGCATATGCAATGACACCTGTGGTGAGTCAGGACCACTCTCAATTCTTGGTCGGAGGCATTTGTCTGCATGGTGAATGGCTTGTCGAAGTCGGGACAGGCGAGGACTGGGGCTCCTGTTAGGCAAGCTGTCAGCTTCCGGAAAGCTTTCTCCTGTTCCGGTATCTAGTGCCAGCGGTGGTTTTCCTTCAGTAGCCGATGTAAATGTGCTACTACTTTGGAAAATGCTGGCACAAATCGTCGGCACCATGAGGCCATTCCGAAAAAACGTCTCAATTCTCGTTCGTTGGCAGGGGCGGTTAGTTCCACAATAGAGGCCACTTTCTCGGGGTCCGTTCGTAACTGGCACTTCTCTGGATTAACTCGCAGGTTGGCAGCACGATGGCGACTGAACACTTCCTGCAGGTTAGCGAGATGCTCTTTGAACGTACTCTCGACCAGACACAGTGAAGGTGGTCACCAGTTTACTGTCCTCGGATAGTGCGACCTGCCAAACTCTTGGTTTGCCGTCTTCCTTCCTCACGATACAACAGGTGAGCTCCTTGGGCTCTCAGAGGGCTCTATGATGATATATTGCAACATCCTGTCAACTTCGGAATGGATCACTTCCTGCATTCTGGGATTCTGGGGTCGGTACCGCTGTTTATTCGACACAAATGTGTCTAAAAGATTCCTCAAAATAGTGTTTTCCAAATTGGAGTTCCACGTGATATATGACGGGAACGGTTACGGTCTCTCCATTGACCAGCCGAGCAGGACTCGTAGCAGTCGAAGTTTTCGGTACTCCTAGCAGATTTCACTGCCAGGCTATTTTGTCGCCAATATAGGAGATCACTGCTCCGGTGTCAATCAGTGCCTCAGCGGTGCCACCTGGACTCTCGACGGAAAGATGCGGTCGATGGGAGATATTGACGGTAAGAAAGGCGTCATGAGGGCGTGGCTGCAAGTGCCTCAAGTCGTAGCAGCGCCCTAGCGGTTTTCTGGCTGTGGGCAAGGGCAATTTCCGGACATTACTCCTTTCCGCTTATATCTGGAGCAAAATATCCTGAGAGCTGATTGGCATTGCCTTCTGAAATGCCCTGCTTGCCCGTATTGCCAACATTCTCGGATTTTTCCGATGAGGTGGCTGTTGACTGGGATGGCCTGCATCGCGTCCGGCTGACTAACGGGGCTTTTCGGAGGCGGCGTGGCTACTTGGACGGAAAGTCTCGTTACTGTCAGTGGAGCCGATGGGGTCTAGTACGGTGCCATAAGTGGGAGTGGGGCTGGTCGTTGTGCTTGTTTGATCTCTGCTCGTCAAAGCTTGTACTCTCGAGCAGCTTCAGCAAACCCATGGACGTCGTTGAAGTCCGTACTTCGAATTTCACGATGGAATTCTGGGTGGAGGTTGTGATATAACCAGTTTGATTCCTGATTCGACGAAATTTCACCGTGGGAGCGACTCAGGGTCTGCAGGTCAGTGATGTGGGCTGCCGTATTCTCTCTCAGACTGAGCGAGTTTCTACTCATGGTCGCTTTCAGATCAATGCGGTTGTTGACTAGGAAGGATCTTGATGTCTAGCTCCTCCTCACGTAGCTGGTATATTCATCCGACGCGGGAGTCGTTCGGATCGTGTCCTACGTTTGGACTTTGCAGCCGGCTCCTCCGGCGGGCCCTGCGTTGCTTACTGGTGATTCAGCGGGATTTCTCTTGTTTGTTGGCATCTTCGATTAGTACTTGGAGCTTGCACGTCTTACCAGTTCCGCGGTTGGAACGCAACTTCCTCTTAGTGCTCGGTACCTCCTATCGACGAACGGATAACCTATTGAAAAAGGTATCGTACGGATGCCTGGCTCTCTCTTGAGCTGAATTTGACAATCTGTCAAAAATGACAGGTCAGTGGCCTTCAATGAATTCCGGTTTAATGCACTCTGCGGAACCAGCTTCATGGAATTCCAACGGTATTTATCATACGGGCTTACTTTCTCTCTCGTAGCCCACGTCTCACGGACGGTTGATGAGAGCGGAAAACGGATGACGGAATTCGATTCTACACTCCTTAAAACCAATTAGACGATGAGTCACTCGGCACGTTTGAGTCGAAGTTGAGCATCTGTCAAAAATGGTATACCGGTTTCGGTGTCTTTCGATGCGGTTCACCCTACGGAACTCGTTTTGGGGCGGATTTTGACTCATCTGCCTATATCAGCAGTCTCGGTATGCTATTAAAAATGCATCAAAACTGTAGGGGTCTTTTCCCCCTTCGACCTGATCTTGGCGCGTTTCTATCCAATTCGGAAATAGTGAGAAGGCCACTTTGCTCTGGGTAGTGAAGAAATGAAACACTCCATGGGGGGACTTCAATTGTCCTTGACTGGGTTTCAACCTGGGTCGTTCTACTCAAAACACTAAACTAGGTAAAATTGAATACTCAATTCTATCTATTTGAAACTAGGTACATGGCGGCTGACGGCAGCCTCAAAACTACATAAGCATGGCAAACACACTCTAGAAGTGGGGAGGATGTTGATCTTCATGATTCGGGGTAGCTCAACTTATTCGAAAGCTCATGGGAAAAATTCAGACAATAGTACGGAAGCTCAAAAGGACGGGATGCAAAAACGGCGTTAGTAATACTAAATAGCAAAGCGGGTTTCAAAATTAAAGGTTTACGAGCGGCCATATATGAGAGGGGGTGAGCAGTGCTCTTCTTTCGGCTAGCTACATATGACTATCGTGCCTAAACTGCGCAACTGTTAGTGTTAGTGAGGTACTAGGTGCCTTGCGATCCAATTGACAGCTTTCTCCTCCTTCGGCTAGCCATATTCTCCTTTCGCGTTGTTCCGGTTCCTTACATGCGCGACTGTTAGTGTGGTGAGGTTCTAGCCACTCAGATGACGCTATTTACTGTTCAAATCTTTCGTTGCAAATATCCACAAACGCAGCCGTTTGAACTGCTTACCTACAAAAGCTTATGCGTGCCGGTTTTTAGCACTTGAACACACATTTACTATTTATTGTCCCTCGCGCGGTGACTTCTATTACTTTCGGAACGGTACTGATTTTCAATTGTGCTCTGAAGTGTACCCTGGCAGATTTCTTCCTCTACTAGTTATTTTAGGTACATGAGCGGACCGATCGCGAGCGACTTCAACTTTCCTCAATACCTTACACTTTCCCCCATGTATTTACCAAACTCCCTTCGTGTATCCCCGGTGTCTTTTGGGTAGTCGTGGCTCAGTCTGCTACTCTGCTCAGGTACAGTTCCCTTCGGGTATCCTCGGCGTCCAGTTACGATAGTGCCTTCGCAGCCCTTCGTTCGGAAAGCACTACTCGTTGTTTGAAACCAATTTTGTGTTGAATAACTCTTTTTCAACGTTCACCTTTTTGCACAATTGAAGATTTACCTTACTCGATGCTTTTAATGAAAATTGAAAATGCAGGTTACAAGTGACAAAAATGGAATGATCAAAATACATGTCTCAGATAATTTATAACATAAACAAAGAATAAAACTATTATAGTTCTTTCGTCAATATTCGGTTCACAAGATAAGCTTCGGTGTGAGCTCATTCTGCACAAAGATAATTCTCGGTAGGAGCTTGGTCGGCAATATCTCTAGTCGCCAGGAAGTCTAGGCGGCAGGGCCGGACTCAGGAACTGGGTGGCTGGGCCGGACTCAAGAACGTAACTCCTCCCTTCTTAAGATGAAGACTGGGGTAGGTCTGGTTGGCCAGGCTCCATGTCCTCCATATGGATTGGTTGTTGGCATCGCTTTGAACGGTAATACTGCCATGGAGTATATGGGTAGCAATTTTTGTAGTAAAATGCTACTCCAAAGGCAATAATAATGCATAGAAGAATGCAAATGAGGATAATAAACCATACAGGTAAAGAGCTAACTTGTGGCTCATTAGGAAGTTGGAACTGATGGTGAGATTGTATTTTTGAGGTAAGATGTTTGATTTCATCTAGGTTCATCTTTGAAATAGAAATTGGGGTTGAACTCAAAAGTAATTGAGAAAAATTCAAAGAGGGCAATTGGATAATTTTTGTTGGTGATAATTCGGCAGGTCCATGTTGGAATTTTTCGCCATCGATGATGAAATGACAATTTTCAGGTATGGAAATGATATAACTTCCAGACTGGATCTCGTGGTGGTTTTCCATGGTACAGTTCTCAGTGATGATGATGTTGGTTGCAGTATAAAACAGGATTATTTCTGGTGCCAATATTTTTTCAAAGTGCACATCGTACATGGAACAATTAGCAGGTTCATTCTTGATAATGATGTTCAAAACGCAATTCTCTTCCTTTTGTAGGTTGTTCTTGCAGTAGAAGGTGTTCTCGATTTCTTCACAGGGTTCTTCTTCATACTGGTAAAGCTCTTCACTCTCATTGAGGATGAGGTAAGGTTTTGAGGGTAATATAATTTTGCTTTGGATAGGTATTGGGTAAATAAAATAGGTTTTGAAAGAAGTAGGTTTCAATATTGGAAAATGGATAAGAAAAATTATATTCTCTTCAGTAAATACTGTTTGTATTCCTAAGAAATTATAATAACTATGTTGATTTTTAACCTAACCAACTGATTTTGAGAATAAAGAATATTCATTTTGTTGATAATTGAATATAAATTAGTCAGAGAGAGAAAAGTAGGGTGAACCTCATTAATATTTGCAAAAGTAATAGCATTAATAATTTGGTCTAGTTGACTTTGAAAAGTTATTAGAGAGTCTATTATCAGATGTAAAGCATTGATTTCATTAACTTGATTTTGAAATGTTTCGTAATTTATTTATTTAATTTGGAATATTTGTTTTCCATCTTTTTTTTAAATACCAAAAAGCCATTTGTGTATTTTTCCACCTAAGTTTATAAGTCCTCTTTTTCGGATGACATGTGGTTGTATAATTTGTAATAAGTGGTCAACTTGTAACAACAATGTTTGTGCGTGTTGCATGAGTAAATTTGATTGATTGCTCAGTGCATTTTTCTTACTGAGAAACTCAATTTGAAATTGTAATTTATTTCTAATATCAACTAATTCAGTTATATTCATATAACTTATGAAAGTATGTTTACTAGTGATTATTCTAGTTAGTTTCATTTCTATGGGCACTATAGGATTAGTTAACTTGTTAATGGATCCATTTATTGGATTCATTAATAATAGAAGGGATGGAAGTAAGAGAGATAATTTCATCTGAAATAAATACAAAAAATGAAATTAATAATTTTTACGTTTCTTTATATTATGTTTGGAATATTTTGATGTTTCAGTCCTAATTTTATTTTGTGTTTGGGCTACAGGTTGAATATTAGTGAAACGAGGAGCCAATTTGTCACGAGTTTGTTCCTTGTGATAAACTGTATAATTTTTTGTTAAAATGGGGGGTTCGTGTCGGTTTTTATTGATTTTCTCAACTTATCTAGTTTTTCGAATATTTAATTCTTCATTGATTTGTTCAAATTTTTTATTCATTGTTTCTTTATGATTTTGAACATACTTTGATATTATGTCTTTTTCAGATATGTCAAATGGATCTTTTGAAGAGAGATGTCCAGAAATTACTTCAAATGGTGTGTATCCAGAAGAAGAATGAATACAATTATTAAAATGTAATATTGAGTATTTCATTAAATTTTGTAAAGATTGAGATGGATTTTGTCTTGTCTGAGTTCTAACGTGTTCAATTATGGTTGAGTGAAACCTTTCGATATAACTATTCGAATTTGGATTTTTGGGTGTGGTAAAATGAATATTTATTTTATGTAATTTACAAAAATCTTTAAAGTTCTGATTATCAAATTCAGATCCTCCGTCACATACTATTGTGTGTAGTATTCCATAGTGTGAAATAAAAGTTAAAAACATCCGTCAAGTATATTGATTCCGTTTATTCCTGGTTATGCTTGTGCAAATTTTGAAAATGTATCAATTACTGTTAAGAATTTTTCTTTCGAGATAGAAAGAGCATCTATGTGAATTCTTTCAAAAGGTTTGGTTCCTATAGGAATGGGTTGAAACTCAAATCCATTAGGTTGTCGTTCATACTTAGATTTCTGGCAAATATTACAATTATTTATATAATTTTTTTACATCTCTATCCATATTATTGGTCTAATCAATGATAATTTTTTTAAGTGATTCTAGAGTTAGTTTTGTAAATATAATAATTAATTTTGTCAATTTGTTTATTTTCTTTTTCAATATTTTTAAGTATATTTGAACATTGTAGTACATAGTAAACAAAGTATAAAACTATTATCTTTCTTTCGTCAATATTCGGTTTACAAGATAAGCTTCGGTGTCAGCTTATTCTGCACAAAGATAAGTCTCGGTAGGAGCTTGGTCGGCAATATCTCTAGTCGCCAGGAAGTCTAGGCGGCAGGGCCGGACTCGGGAACTGGGTGGCTGGGCCGGACTGAAGAACGTAACTGTCCTTCGGGTAATCGAGGCTCGGGCTGCTTCTTTGCTTGGGTACGACTAACTCCTTTCTATCGACTTTGGTAGAATCTTCTCAATGCTCGTCTCCCCTCCACTGGGCCAATAGAGCCCATGCGCTGCCTTCCAATGCAGTAGGTGGCTTCTGATGAACTGCGTGATGCTCTCGTTGCTAGCGGACAAACGACTCAATTCAACCACGGCGATGGATAGCTCATTCGGCAGTTCAAGTAAACGCGATTGAATCGAAGTCTCGCGGTGGGCCGACCGGCGTACTTATTTATGCGTTTGGCGACGCGTTTTCAATAATGTTATGCAACAGTTCGGAAGAGACACCGACTACTGTCTAGTTAGTTTCAATTCGCGGATTCATTCCGAACATGAACGGTATTTTTATGACTTTTATTAACGAATATACGACTTCAACTTATTTTAATTCGACATGGAGCTTGTTGGGTTGTCTCAAACGAATGAAAAACCAGTAACTTTGTTACACGCTAGACACTTCGTAAGTTCAAGAAAATCATTTGGATTTACAAGTTGAAGAAAATAATGTGGAATTATCAATAAAGGACAATGTAGAAGTGAGGAAAAATCAAAAGCAATACCGAGAAGAAATAATGCAGAGGAATCATCAGAAGGCGCAGATGAAAATATACCCAAAGTTACTCATAGGTACCAGTCTAGATCGAAAGGAAAAATTCAGGATTTTCCGTAGAACATATAAAGTGATTATTTATCGGAAGACATTAATTAAAAGAAGTTAGGAACAGTAAAACAAGTGGAAATCGTAAGTTGGTTAGTTAAAAATTGATTTCAGGAAATGGTTAGTAAATAAATTGATTAGATAAGGAAGAACAAGAATTGAAAATTAGGATACTGCCAGTTTACACAATGAAGAGAAACATAATGAGACAAAATAATTCATATGAGCAATGAGGAAGGATACAGATCTACCTGAACCGCGCGAAAACAAAAGGAAATTATTTAAGAGCACTTTTTAAAAAAGCCATACATAAGCAGTGGTTAACGAAAACTGTGTCAAATTAGTGAACAAGCAGACATTTTTTTCGGAAATATCTATCTTCAGATTTTATCAGATGAAGTAACAACGTTATATGACATGCTGATTATAACATAAATGTTACAACTGTAACACATAGAACAATGCTGGCTGCGAGCAGAAGGCCATGTGGAAAGAAAAAATAGTGCCATGTTTTCAGAATAGAAACCATGCGCGTGTTACGGAGCAGCGCCATAAGACTGCCAGCCTCCGCTCACTGATTTCATACCTGAGTTCACCGTCCTTCTCATCTTTAAACACGCTTTGTTAGTTTTACCTGTATGAATGTATGTAACGGAATCTAACCTAACACAAATTCCAAAAAAAATAAATTCTGGATTCATTCGAAAGTATGAAGTATCCATCAATCAATTATTTCCTATGTCACGGCGCTAATAACAGAATTCAAAAACTCCCAAATTTTCGTATTTTGAGCTATAACTCTAGAATCATTGGATATGAAAAAATGGTTCTCACAAATTTTGCGGAAAATGTCGTTAAGGAGATCAACGCGATTTTCCACTTGTAGTCGTTCGAATCATATAAAATTTTGCACACACATTCTCATCAAGATCGGCAGAAAATAAAATATAATCCACAAGATTTGGTGAATGCACTGGTGAAAATACCTTATTTATATTTCAGAGGGTTTGGTAAATTCACTGGTACGGTTTTAGTACTTTCACCAAAAGTTTTTTACAAAAGACCCTCGGCTTGAGGGACGGATAGGCTAAAGAGCCATATCGATTCTCCCTACAATGTAGATAAATTAATCAATGAGTTTTCTCTCGGATTGGAAAGTTCAAAAACACGCTTTTCTGGCAATTTGGACTGAAAAGTAAAGAATAAAATTATAGTTTTAGGAAACTAAAAAACACGCTTTTGTAGAAATATGAACAAAAAAGTCAAAAATAATAAGAATAGAGTCATTGACCAAAAAATCCTTTCTGACGTAAAAAAGGGTGGGGTACTCTTTACTTACTTTTCATAATGACTACCTTCACGAATAGCTGGCGATATATCATTGAAGACAACTGATATCAAGCACTCGCTTTTTTTACATTGAAGATAATTTTTTGGTCAATGACTTTATTCTTATAATTCTCAAATTTTCGGTTCATATTGCTACGAACGCGTGTTTTCCAAGTTTTTTTGAAGTATAATTTTTTCTGTAACAATTGCCACATCCCCACGCCAAAAAATCATTTCTATATATCTATACCTGAGAATCCTCGAGAACTCCAAGGTGAAATATTCAGAAATGAAAAAGTTGTGAATACTTTATGGAAGAAAGTCGGATTCTGTACATATTTCCAGGAATTTAAAATAATTCAGAAAGTGCAATACGTATTCGAATAGTCTGAAAGCCATTCGAGAGGCCATATTTCAATGTACTTATAAACCAGCCGATTATTTTTCTGCAAGGGTTGTTATTGATTAAATCATCAAATATACAACAAAATTTAAGGTTACACTTTAACAAAAAAAATATAATTACATAAGTGTCAAAATACTTTTTTCCAACAAAACCAAGAGTAATCCGGTTGAACAGAGCTAATATATTCATCTCAATGATTCCTTACGAATTCATTAACCAAAATGTATACTCGCAGATATTTAATCGGAAATATTCAAACACATTTTTCATTACGATTGGATTTTATATGAACTCCAAAATTGGTTTGAACAGAATCAAAATTTCTCAGGGTGTTTTTCAGGGATTCTAGCCTGGTTCCGAAATGAGAAATCGGTCGGTTCCTCAACTCCTTTTATAAGTACAGATGTTGCCTCGTGAATTCCGAACTAGAATAAATGTATTGTAATGAGTACCACAGAAAGGAATACAGATGTGACTAAGTTGCTTCAAAAGTACCTCAACCTACCCAGAATAAATGCAGGCACTTACAGTCTGGGTATTTTCAGTAGAAAAGATCTCTATCCTTTCAAGTGATTATTGAAACAGTTCACGATAAACCGGTGCAAAGAAAAACATTTTTTTAATCCCCAGAAAAAACCTGCCCAACTACACACTTGCTGAACGCGATTCAATTTGTGCACATCGCGTTACCCAAAACACGATAAGGAGCAAACGTATTGCCTAAACTGTAGGCGACACGACTCCCAGGTTTGGCTTCAAGTTTTTGCTGCTTTTCTGTTCTTTGGCTTTTTTTTAGCAGCTCTCAGTACCGAGGAACATCGACGGTCCAGTACAGTTATATAAAAATTTGGGCCATTTTTTGGTTCCGCTCAATTTCAACAGGGCGTTAGAAGTGGAAAATCACGTTTACCTCCCTAACGACATGATTATTCGCAAAATTTGTGACAACTATCTTTTCATATCTCCAAAAATTCTGTTTTTCAGCGCCGTGGCATAGTATAGAATTGCTTAGTGGATACTTCATACTTTCGAATGTCTGAATCCAGAATGTCATCTGCTTTGAATTTTTTGCTAGGTCAATATCTCTATTGATTGGACTAGATTGGAAGGAGTCAAATTTGCTGAACTTATTAGTAAGGATGTAGACGTTCCAAATAGGCTAGTTGCTGTCATTTTCCATTGTCCACGAATTTGATGATTCCATTCTCAATACTTGATATCGTCACTGCAAGATTGTTCATTTCCATTTGGAGTAGTTGTTTAGGTGGATCGAGTTATTGCTTCAGTTATGGAAGATGTAGATAAGATGGTTCATAGTAGCTGCGAAAGAAAGGATATGCAATGTTCCAAAATGTTATCATTTATTGATATTGTGAACCCGGAACCCAAATAAAAAACGACCGGCTCGCAACGATCAGGGTATGATTGAGGAGGATAGTGCCTCACAATATAAAGAATTTGGTGATAGGTTTGAACAGAAAGATGCAAGCATAGGTTGAAAGGCAGCCTCTCTACTCGTCACCATCATAATGAAGGCGATGAAGTGTTTTTTTAGGGAGAATGGTATGTCGAGAAGGATAATAATATCCATTCTGAAATTGAGGAAAATTTTTATCATTGCTTGATTGTTTGCACTCGGTGGTTTGGCGGGTGTAGCTGTAGGTATGACTGGAGCTATAAATTTGACAAATGCGAGCGGAGATGAGCTAGAGGAGGTCTAATGACAGAGAAATAGAGCTTGCTTTGGAGAAAAATCGTATCTTGAGAGTTCCGGTATCTATTTCCAACAATATTTTTATGATGTACATAAAAAATTGTCAACATTAGGATCACGTGATCGGGGAATAGACATCAGTTGTATGGAATGAGTGGTCGAGGAAAATATCAGGTGGAATGCAGAAAACTTGGGAAATTTGGAGTGAAGTAAAGATAATCGAGGAGTCAATAAAGTGTTGGGAATCAAGTATCCACAAGAGCAGATTTAAGTTTATCTTTACTGTGGTTATAAACTGGTAATTGGCTACTCATTCATACTAGTACCGGGGGTAATTTGATATAAAAAAAACCCGGAAAAAAACTCTCCCAACCATTGTAACGAAGTAAGTGGTTTCTTATTTGTTCAAAACATTCCAACAAGCTTCGTGTTGAATACAAATAAATAAAAGTCCTATCTCCGTTAATAATAGCCATAAAAATACCGTTTTTGTACGACATAAATCCGCGGAATAAAAACTACCCAGATAGTAGTAGGTATTTACTTCGAATCGATTGCATAACATTGTTCAACCAAACGCCTAAATGAGTACGTTGCTCGCTCCACCCACGAGACCTCGTGCGAAATGAACCTGAAACGGCAACAAGGTAAGATCAGCGCTATGGGATCTAGACAGTCGTTCAGCCGCCAGCGAGAGAGCACCACGCCGAGAATAGCAGTCGAGCCAGGATTATCCGAGAGACGCCGTGGATACCCGAAGGGAGTTTGGGAACATTCGCTAAGAGATATTGGAAGTTAGTTAGTTGTACCTGAGCAACGACTACCCGAGAGACGCCGAAGATAACTGAAGGAAGTTTGGTAACTATACGTTGGGAAGAATAAGGTACAAGGTATTGAGTAATGTTGGAAACGCTCGCGATCGGTCCGCCAAGGTGCGCTTCAGAGCACAGTTGAAAAAGGAGTATCATTCCGGAAGTCATGGTTATCACCAAGCGAGATACAATGAGTAATAGACGTGTGTCTGAGTTCCAAAACCGGTGAGCGTAACTATTTTGTAAGTAAACAGTAACAACAGTTTTTGTATGTGTGTACTTTGAATACGAATAATAACTAACGTCACTTGAGTGGGTAGCTAGCCAAAAGAGGAGTAAGCTGTCATTTGGGTCGCAAGGGACTCCTAAAGCCTCGCCCAACTAACAGTCGCGCAGGCTGGGAATTGAAAAGTCGTGACAGGTGTATAGGGATAGCCAAAGGAGGAGAAAGCTGTCAGTTGGGTCCCAAGGTACTACTAGGGCCTCGCCACACTGAACCGGAGAATCGCGATAGGAAGAGGATATCCGAAGGAGGAGCAAGCTGTCAGTTGGGTCGCAAGGCACTAACACTAACACTTGCGAAGGTAAGGAACCGGAATATCGCGATAGGAGTCTGCAGTCAGCCGAAGGAGGAGAAAGCTGTCAGTTGGATCGCAAGGCATTCTGATGGCCTCGCCTCACTGGCAGTCGCGTAGATTGGGAACCAGAGAATCGCGATAGGAGTCTGTGGTTAGCCGAGGAGGAAGAAAGCTGTCAGTTGGTCGCAAGGCACCATTAGGACCTCATCACACTAACAGTCGCGTAGCATAGGAGTAAGGGAGACCGTCGATGTGGTGACGTCGCGAAGAAATATAAAAGTCCTTACACACGCACGATACCAAGTTGCTCACCCCTCTCGAAACTCACTCTTAGAGACTCGGTCTGCTATTTAATATTGATGACGCCGTTTTTGCACCCCTTCTTTTTGAGCTTTTGTACTACGGTTCGAATCTTCAACCCGCATGAGCTTTGGATGAATCATGGGATCCCTTTCCGCTTCTATAGTATATTTGGTCTTGCTTATGTAGTCTTTGAGGCTGCCGACAGCCGCCCGTCCATAGTGAATAGATGACCATATACAATGAATTGAATATGATTGACTTAGAATCGGCCATATTATTTCCCCAACTTAGAGCTTTGGATATAACAGATTATTGTGCAGTCAGCACCCAGGTTCAAAACCCAGTCAAAGGCAATTAAAGCCCCGTTTTGTGGGTCGAAACTATGCTGACCTCTGGAGTGTTTATTTTCTCCACTGAGACTGCTCGGAGCAAAGTGGCCTCTGCACTATAGAAGAAGGTGTCGCCCGAGACAATCCCGGATTTGATAGAAACGCGCCAAGATCAGGTCGAAGGGAAAAAAGACCCTGACACAATTCAATCATCTACACAACTGTAAAGTGTATGAACTGTTCTCCATTGTTTTCAAAAAACTTTATGTCTGTATATAGAAGGGTCTGTATATAGAAGGGTAGTCTTGACTGACTAGTTGGAAAAACAAA
The DNA here is from genome assembly GCA_018342105.1 of Gonioctena quinquepunctata. Classification (NCBI taxonomy): domain Eukaryota; kingdom Metazoa; phylum Arthropoda; class Insecta; order Coleoptera; family Chrysomelidae; genus Gonioctena; species Gonioctena quinquepunctata. The sequence continues at coordinate 168,873 of JAFIRS010002635.1, read as the reverse complement.
TCTACGAAACTATCTTGAGGATACAATCAAACTAACTGGGCTGGGTTGAAGAATACTCTTTGTTATATGGTCGAGCTTTCGAAAACGTTTATTTCCAACTTCAAGGCATTTTCTTGAGGATGATATTACAAAGTTAAAACGTAAATAGTCAGGAACAAAACAGTTTGAGCGGATTTTTGAAGTACATTGATTGACAATCAGATATATTATAACCACTTTCATTAAAGAAACGAGAAAAAATCCCGTCGTGGAAATGTCAAATCTAATCTGCACATTATACCGAAGAGCCTCATAATGATATAAAGGGAAACCAATTTCATTCATCGTGTTCAACAGTCTCTGCCCAAAGTGTGTACATTTCAAACTAGTCTAGTAATCAAAACAGAAATGCAGGGAGAGCGCGGTAAAAATCACAACAAGCTCATACTACTGTATTCACACCTGTGGAAGGAAAAAATTTGGTAAAAACTGCCCAGAGCTTAAGCTGATGTATTCAAATCAGAGGGCAGGGAAACTCTGTATAAACTGCCCAGAGTTATGCTACTGTTTTCGAAACAACAGGAGTGGAAAGCTTGGTATAAATTACCCAGAGCTTATGCCACTTCAAACCGAGCACTGAGTCCAGCTACTCACCGGGTAATCATACTTCTGTGTTACAGGCAGAGAACTACATCGAAATCGTGAATTATTGTGGAAAATTTTGTGGAACCCGTTTTCTCATCTTGTTACTTGTACCAAATTTCTTGGAAAAGAACTAGGGTATAATGGAGATGAACATGATATAGCTATCGTAAACTGTATGTTGGACCTACAGAAATAATTTACGCAACATCAATTTTTGCGTTGGTGATTGAGCCCATACCATAGCGAAAATTGATGTTGTGTAAATTATGCATGAATGAAAATATTATATTCCGTATGAAAGTTATAGTTCACACTGATCATAAATAAAACTTATTATTTTCATTGAATTATAAAATTATTGAATTTCATACTCACACAGAAGATATTGCTAATTCAAGAATTTTGAACCAAAATGATTCACATTCATGGAAAATAAGATTTTGGATATACTATCCAGATGTCTTCAAACAAAGAACTCAAAAATTTATAGTTCATTTCATTTGGGAGAACATAAAAAAATAGAGTGAAAATAATTTGTAGTTGTATTGTAGCATATGTCAAATAGCTGAATTATCAAATTGCAGCTTTACATCCGAAAAGATTTGAATTATATTGGAATATGAATATGTTCTGCTGATCGTGAATTTTTATTAACCACTTCCAAATGCCAAATTTGATAAGAAATATATTTTCGCCATAATGAATCCTTCCATATCGTAGAACACAATTCTCGAGTACGACATTCATAAAGTGTATGAAGAAAGCAGAAGTGAAAGCTATTCATTAATCAGTTAGATATATGGAGATAAAGCCTTTAGAAAAGTAATGCAAGAATTGGGTGGACTAGTTTGGATTTACTGTCGTGAAAATCACAAATCATGGTTGAAATGGATTTTCAAAATCAATTGTTGGTTGGATCTAATAACTCATAAGTCCACAGGATTTTTGGCATATGAGTTACATTTTTGTATGTATGTTTGTATGGAAATGTGATATAAAGGAAATAACTGATAAAAGATATGATTGACAATGATGTTAAGAAATATAAGGGAAATTATCGAGTACACAAGCAGAAATGAAATCAGAAAACTAGGTATTCATTTACTGAGGAATTGAAGTACATTTAATTCAAAATTATTAAAGTGTTTATCAAACAAGGGAATATATGAATGTGAATTGCCCTACGATAGGTTAAGTACAGTTCTCTCGAATTAATAGGCAGATTGAGAATCTCGGAAGAACTAGTGTCGAGACTAGGGGAGTACTTGTAGGTACATTATGATCCCGGCTTCAAGTCACAAAATCCTAAACCCTACTTGAGTGACCATACCTGACTTATAGGAAGATCAAGGACTCACTGTGAAATCACTTTCTGTCTCTTCTATGTGACTTCACCTGAGGAGTAGGCAGATCGAGGCCCTAGAGTGGAATTGCTTCCTATCTTTTCTAAGTAACTACACCTGAGGAGTGGGCAGATTGAGAACTCCGTGTAAAAATAACTTTTTTTGCCATAACTGACAGTTTTCAGTCTTTTCTGAAAATGGCTTCAAACTGGATCTAGAGCGTCGAAAACTTTGCAGGTGCAAAATATCATCACCACTGAAACCTATCCGAACAATATTTAAGTTAGTCAAACTTCATCGGTTTGTCCTATCTATCTATAGTCAAATACATCTCATGTCATCTTAGACTTAGAGATATCAAGTTATAGCCTGTTTACAATGACCTGATTCGATGCACTGACATTTTAATAAATAATAATACTTTTGAAAAGTGTTATGATTATTTTTACATAAAACCGTAGATTTGCTTTCAAAGCCATACGCGTTTAATATAGCACGTATTCATGAACATAAAAATGATCATATACCTCGAAATTAATTCAGCCAATCGAATGCATTCATCAAATTCTAAATATCACCAAATATACTACATGTTGCTTGTTTATTCGCGAATATACACGCTACTTGCTACAAAACAGGTATTTACCATTGTTCACACCAAACCTATCAAAATAATTCAGTCACTGTCGAATGATGTCCAAGTCACTGTCAAATTGAAAAATTATGTTCGACCGTTTCATAAACACTTCCTCAGGAGAAATTCGAAAATACGTAGAGAAAGTATAACCTGTTTTTTTAAGTGTATGTTTGATGGCTAGCTCGGATTATAATTTTGTCATATATAACTTGTGATAGATATTTTGGGTAGAGTATACTTTGCTATTTTTTCGTCAATATTGTTGCAAAAATAACGCTCTACAAAATTTATTTTTAAAAATACTACTATTTTTAAAGAAATTTGGTCTTATGAATTTCTACAACAATATTAACACAAGAATGTCGAAGTATACTCAACAAAATATCCATCACTTGTCATATATATATATATATATATATATATATATATATATATATATAACTGCTGAAAATATGAACAATTCAAGTTTGCTTTCCGTGGTTACTTTAATTATATTATAATTATTTGAGGACTACGTCCTCATTGTTTGATTCGGAGTGAAGTTATATCTCTTGTAACACCGTGGAAGAAGTCGTGCTGTGCTGATTTCATTTAATTGACCTATTTAATTGACGCAGATTTCCACTTGAAAAGGTCTTATTGTTTCAAAGTATTATTTTTCTTTTGGTCGGAAAATCATATCATATTTATCATCTTGAGAATACACACAATTGAAATGGAAAAAAAATATGAGGTTGATATTGTTACCGCCAAAGAAATACAGAATGAAGAAATAATAACAATATAATATCAAGATCGACAGAATATTAAATTTAAATTATGAAATAAAATCGGTAATGAATTCACATAAGCCTTGCATATAAACTCACTTGGAATTGGTAAGGAGTAAACAAAATAACAAAACCTAATGAACATTTTTTTTGAACAGGCAGATGGAACTGAATTCACTTCCATAGTATCACGATCCATCTGAGCACAAAAGCAAACTCAATAACTACATCTTTTTATTATTTGAATTTTTTAATATGTTCTTCAATGAACTTAGGATATTATCGAAACTATATCAGAAAAAATTGAACAAGTTGAAGTTCCATTACTTACCACTGAGTATTTTATTTTCCGTAGAATTAGTAGAGTCCACCCTTTCCTATCCCGCACGTTCTACACGAATGGAACCGCCGGGAATTTTCGATTACGTCATCAAGATATTTCCTTATGACCCCGAAAATGGCTTCGAAATTCTAGAATTATGTCTTGAATATGGGAGCGAATCGCCCACGACAGACGAACATTTTTATCCATTGATGTTATTTGAGTGAATCATTCGAAGTCAGTACTTCACGGTATTCATAGTGCATTATTGTGTTTTGTTTTTCGAAGTTGAATGAACGTATAGTAATAATTCGAGTATTGTTTCAATGAATGAAAACGAACCCACCCTTCGACGAAATGGAGGCCGTAATGGAAATGATGAAGCAGCAGTTTGCTGAGCAAGAGGAATGTCGACAAAAAGAAGAGAAACGACAGCAGAGGAAAAAACAAGAGGGCAAAGAACGTCGACAAAAAGAGAAACAAAAGGAAAATTTCCAGAGAACTCTGGAAGAAGAAAACAAGAAACTGGAACAACAGAAAGTATTTTGCGAGCAGACGTTCCAGAAAACTCAAAGGCAGATTGTAGGACTGAAGGAAGAAGTTGATGCGGTACAAGAAGGCAGGCAGTCGAGAAGCAAAGAAAGAAGTGTGGGGGGCGCAAGAGAAAACTATGCAATATTTGAAAGAAAAAAAAGTTGTTTCGATGAGAATCCTAGACCCCGTGACAGGATTGCCACATGGCAGTCGTCATGGTCCCGTAAGCAGTTTGAAACTGCAGCAACCGCCAATGGATGGGACGATGAAAAAAAACGCTACTGCACGAGGGGACCTACTTTGGCAATGTTACAGACCATCCCAAAAAAACAACATCGCAAGTATAGAGACCTAATTTCTGCTTTAGAATTGGAATATGGCCACCAACATTGGGTACAGCTGTATCGGGCAGAGCTTTAAACACGATAACAGAAATCTGGTGAAAGTCTGCAGGAGTTTGAAGCAGACGTCCAGAGACTCATCCAGCTTGCCAATCAGAAACCCCAAATGATTTCAAAGAACAACTGGCGTTGCAGGTATTCATTGGTGGATTGAGGGACATTGAAATACAAAGGACTTCGAGATTGACACACTTGAGAAATGTAGTGAAGCTTTGGTTCGTTCCTTGGAAGTAGGAGCGGCATTCAACATCCGAGTCCAGAAGTAGGAGCGTTATCGATTGAAGAACCACTTCAAGAAGAGAAACAAAGCGACAGCATAGAACCGATATTGGATGAACTGGAATCCAAGAATAACAGTGCAAACAATCAGTCAAGAGAAAACTGCTTAAGGTGTGGTAGAAACAGACATTTCCTCAGATAATGCAGGGTGTGGTTACCACCACGTTTGTCATTACCTTGGTGGACTCTTCACGTTCCTGCCCACCTACAAAGGCAGGATCGTCAGGAGAATCGAGAGAAAACAGTTTCTGGAGAGATATTCCGGACAGAAATTCCATCTTCAAGGCAATGTGGGCACAATGGGATTTCCTGGTTGTGAAAAATGGACTACTCAAAGGGGTACGGGAGTCAGCTGATGGGACGTCATCAATTTCTCAAAAGGCTTCGCCAAGAAAGAGCATAATTGAAGTCTTGAAGGAATCACGACGGAAAATCAGGAAGACATCTGGGGTCAATAAAACATTAGACAAGATCAGGTAGAAGTTCAATGGGTTCAATGTCGAGACGATGTAGAAAGCTGGTGCAGGAGATGTTTGGGGTGCGGCACTACTAAAGCTCTCAAAACAAGGTACAGGACCTTTTCCTGTGACGAACGATGGCAACAAATACGTCCTTGTTGCCATGGACTATTTCAGCAAATGGGTGGAAGTCTATGTCATTGTAGACCAGGAAGCTTCCACAGTAGCCAGGTCATTGGTGGACAACATGAACTCATGATTCGGAGAACCGATGGAGCTACATTCCAACCAAGGATGGAATTTCGAGTCGAAGTTATTCAAGAAAGTTTACGAGCATATGGCATAGTTAAAAAATTCAATTGAACTATGGAAGTGCATCTTCACAAGCTAATGGACTGGGACATACACTTTTCACCATTTCTGATGGCATATAGAGCAGCCGTCCATGACCAAACCAAGCTTACCCCGGCTATCATTATTCTCGGAAGGAAACTTTGACTTGGTGTTCGGATCATCAGGCATCCAAAAGGCAGAAGTACACGACTATGCAGATAAACTGAGGAACAACCTGTTGAAAATCCACGAAACTGCTCGGAAGAGGTTGATACAGGATGAAAGCCCGTTATGTCCAGCGTGGCTTCAGCCAGGGAAGTAGTTGTTTTCTGTTAGATATTACAAAAATAATTTAATTATTGTCGTGGATTTTTCAATTTTCAGAAAAATCTCTCAATTCAATTTTCAATTGAGAATGTTTCCCTTTCCAACATCGTTAGGGTTAATATTTTTCAGATCAAATTCACAAAAAAATATATGAAACAAAGAATTTGAATATAATATTTATTGGCTTACTTTCAAATATGTATAATCTTGAAATACCGAAGGTTAGTTTTCCTTCAAATTCTTTCTGATGAGTTAATTTGAGATACTATTATGAAATAACAAAAAAAAAATTAGTATTTCTTTTGATTTATTTTTCATTTTTTGGAGATGTTCAACCGACAATAAAATTCTCCAAATTTATGTGAGCCCGGAAAATATGGAATCCTAGAATATTTGGAGAAAATACGAAGATGCAACCGATTCAAGCAAACACTTTATGTTGCCGTAGTTTTCTGATCGTCGAATTTCGGTAGTACTCGGCTGCAGTCGTACAAGCCTGGAAGCTTGCAAAAGCTTTCATGATGGGAAAAGTAGTAGTTCACGGCTCATCCGAGGTAACGTCGATATGCGTTTTTCTTTCATAGCCAGGGATCACGTTATCAAAAAGATAAACATTGAAAAACCTATTTTCTGAACTGCGAGAACGAAAGAAAAAAATTCGAATCATAATCTAGATGAAATGATCAATAAGTGCACTGAATTGAAGTGAATTGGTTCTACGATTTATTTAGTTTTGGTGGAGTTAATGTATGTGACTTGCAAATTAGACTAGGTGTGAAACATACATGCATTAAGAAACTAAATTTTCGGTCACTTGGAATTACTTCAATTGTTTGGCAATATGCTACTAGAAACTCTACAGTGTATCACAATTCTAACGTTTTTCCATGGAATTATCCAAGTTGTATCAGGAACACCATTGATTTATAAAAAAAGTGAGTATATTCTTGGTTAATTCTATCAATAGGAAAACTTTTCAGAAGGGTCATTGAATATGATAGACTACATCCGTTGATATATTGGTGAATTAGCTGCATCTTTTTTATGGATATCATATATCGTAATCTACCTTTTTTCGTTCAATGATACTGACCTAAAATCGTTGAAACCAGCAGCAGGAATCTATTCATTTCTGTCAGTTTGAGTTTCAGGTTTTTTCTTTTGCTTAGTTTAATAACTGAAAAAAAAATTCATTTCGCTCAAATATTCAATGCTACGTATGACTTCTTTTCTCATGGAAATCTATTCTACTAGAGCACGAATGGTCACAAACATTTACACAAACATTTTATTCGCATATTTCTAAAGTTCGTATGAAATATTTCAGAATTTTTTTGTGATTTATTTCTAGAAACGTGTGTTATCTGGGACATTCACACAATGCCGACTTCTATTCATGAAACGCCAATCGCAAAAATCGAGAAGATTGTACTAAAATAATTTCGATATGAACCCATCAGCTGAGGTTTTTTTTGGGTGGAGAAAATCCTCCATCGAAACTTTACGGTAGTGAGTTCTGGGGCCTGTGTACCCTCTATACCTCCGATTAACCCACTAAAAACTCCACCAAGATTGCTCATGACCCCCGACACTTGGGCCAGATGAGGTTGGAATGAACTACAATAAGAAAAAACTGCCCATGTTTTTTTCACAAGCTTTTTTAACTTCACATTTGTATGTATGTATTTTTAGCTCAAATCTTGCAAACTAATTTTGACCCACTTATGGTTGTCCAATTACCGAGAAATTCGGCAGTTCATAATTCTGGTGACAATGCATTATGGGATTTTATCTAGAGGAAAAACAAAATGGCTGCTTCAATATGACGGACGAGTTCTGTGATTATGATTCGATTTTATTAAAAATTGGTATGTGGGGGTTTTCGGGGACAGAGATCCCGATTGTTTTGTCAAAATTCATAAATTCAAGATGGCGGCTCCAAGATGGCGACAAGTTTCGTGGTTATAGTCCAATTCCAATAAAAATTGGTATGTGGGGTTTTTGAAGTAGATCATGATTTTTCTGTCAAAATCCACGAATTCAAGATGGCGGCTTTGATATGGCAACGAGTTTTGTGATTATAGCCCGATTCCATTCAAAATTGGATGGACATCATGATGGTTTTATCAGAATTCAAGATGGTGGCTTCAGGATGGCGACGTGTTTTGTTATTATGGCTCGATTCCATTCAAAATTGGTATGTGGGTTGTTTTTGGGGTCGGAGATCATAAATGTTTGTCAGAATTCAATAAGATGACGGATATAATGAATTTTCAAAAACATATTTTATACAAATGCCCTGAAAAGGAAAAAGTTTGAAGGTTATTAGGAACAAAAATATATCTGGTGATCCATTGGAAATCACCCTTCCAGTATTGCACCTAAATGAGTGGCCCTTCATTGTATTTCAATACTAGTTGAGGAGTTTACTAGATTGACTTGCCCAATCGTATTACCTACTTCAAGTTTTTCTCAAGTCCTTTAGATAATTTTAGCTCCTATAATTCATTAAATAATTGATTCACCCCACAGGTCGTTGAAATTAGCTCATCAGGTATGATCCAAAAAAATTTGAAAAATACAGGGTGATCCATTTAAAAAAATGACTAAATGCAGCTTGATACGTTCATTATCAGATTGTTAGATTTTTACAATTCAAGATATCAGCTGAATACTAGGAATCTACTACAGGTTCTTTCCTTCGGAGTCCGGCAACGAAGCTTGTGGACACAGATGTATATACATGGAAAATATATACAGAGGTGACTTCGTCTTTCATATTGTTGAAAACTTATTTTTACCAGTCTCTTTATATTTCAGCCTCTTTCTCCTCCATATATATTTATATTATAAAATATATATATATATATATATATTATATTATATATATATATATATATATATATATATATTATTATTATATTATATATATATATATATATATATATATATTTATATTTGCGTTTATACAGTCCCGTTTCGGTACATACTGCTTACGATTCCAGACCAACTCCGACGAACTCGGGTTCGACAAGGTTTTGCTATGTAAAACTGTCTAGAAGGGTTGGGACCCCCTACTTGTCGTTTGATTAACTTGATATTTGGCAAATTTTCATAATTACGTTTGAATCTTTGTTAGAAAAAACAGAATGACGGCTACATTATGGTCCGATTCTATTCAAAATTGGAATGTGGGAGTTTTTAGGGTCGGAGATTGAGAGTTTTTGTTATTTATAAATTCAATATGATGGACATGTTTTCTGATTTTGGTCCGAATCTATTCAAAATTGGTATGTGGGAGATTATGAATTTTTCATCGAATATCACGAATTCAAGATGGCGGACGAGTTTTGTTATTAGGTTTGGACATGAATTTTTTTATTGAATATTTGGAATCTACGTATACGACTTTATCATCAATTTATTTTCCTACGTGTCAGGCTCCTTCATCACCTTGGAGAGAGAGCGTGACGTCACAATACTGTTGAGCCCGTTGATCCTATCTTCTGCAGTAGGTAGCGAGCACGTGTTGCTTCCGCTAATATTGCAAAGTGTTTATTGTTCGCGTCGTTATCAATATTCATATTGTAATTTTCAAAATGCCTAATCCAAAAACGTGTTATAGGCCTGGTTGTGAGAATTCAACACGAAAAACAGCAAATTTTTTTTGTGCTCTCTCAAGAAAAGAGGAAAAACACAATTGTTCTGCTACGAGGATCATTTCACTTTGAAATATGATATGGAAAACTACATACAGTATTGATCAACAGGTTCTGCGAAAAAATTGAAAAAAAAGTTCTGCCCCACATTTTCAATGAGAATTTACAATGAGCAGCTTCAAGCAAATTTGAGGCTGTAGCTCGACCATATCGCAACTCATGCCACAATGAACAGTCGTTTTGAGACCTACCCGAAGGTTCACACCATTTTTGTATCAAAACAGTGCTATCACGATTTGATCGATAGACAAATGCATGATTTCACGCTCTTCGATATTATAATAATATCGAGTTAATTTGTTTTTCCTGAGCTGTCACTAAAAGTTTGCGTAAAAAGTATTTTTTCGCATTGTTTGGGCACGGCGCGGAAACAACAGCAGAAATATCGAATTCAGATAGGACTTTTATGATTTTTTTTTCGTTTCTGCTGTGGATAAAACGATTTTTTTCGATAGCGCAGTACTTCGGTAACAACAAGTTCTTCGTTCCGGCGATATAATTATATAAAAAAGCTATCGCATGTTTACAACCCCCCGAAAACAGAAAAAGGGCTGCTGCTTGGAAAATGTTACAAAAGTTCCTGAAGTTTTATGGATTTTCAGGTGGGTTCCGATAGCGTATAAAAAGAGTCGTGCAATAAATGTTTAGTTGTGAATTAACAAAATTACGTAAATAAATTAATATGAATGTACTTGCACCCTACGAATATTGAAAATAACTCAATTTTTCATGTATTTTTGCATAGTTCCATCACAAACAAACAGGGATATTCCCAATAAAAAAATCTATAAAAATATCCTGCTTCTCTTGATTTTAATAATATTATTCCCATTACTATCGATTCATCTTATATTTTTACCTTTCGTAGCTTCACAATCCAAACAGGGACCGTTTTGAATGACATCTTCATCATCGACTATCATTTCCACACGATGCATGTGACCGGTCCGAGTCCCAACAGTATCGTGACGTCACGCTACCGAAATGCCACTCCGAGCAGACGGAGAATTTATCGATTTGTATAGTCATTTCAAACGAAAAATTGATGGAAAAAATCGTTTGTTTTTTCAACGGTATTATTGATTTTAGTGATCAATCTCTGCAATAAAAGTAGTTGTATACCTAATTATGGCCCGATTCGATTCAAAATTGGTATGTAGGGGTTTTTGGGGTCGAAGATTATGAATTTAGTCGAATATGATTGATTCTTAGTTGAAATTCATAAATTGAAGATGGCAACTCAAAGATGGCACATGAGTTAATCTTCAGATGGTCTCCTCATTGAAGGACTAAATAGCTCAAAACGCATAGGAAAATAATAACGATGCTTTAACAAAAATGCTCAGATTGAGGTGAACTTGAGAACTAAAAAACACAAAATTATTACTGGAAAACCTTTCTAAAGACAAGCTTTTATTCAAATGCACTAAGAAGTAAAAAATAATTGCTTTGGATGTGTGACGTAGGTTACCGACAAGCTTCTGAATCTATAACTCACGGAATAACCTACGTCACATATCCAAAGCAAATACTTTTTAATTTTCAGTGCATTTGAATGAAAGCTTGTCTTTGAAAAGGTTTTTAATTAATTATTTTATTTTCGGTTGAGAATGAATCCTATACCTAAAACTTATACGTCAAAAAAGTAGTGAAGGAAGAAAGAAAGTGTATTACCATCATGTAATTTCCTGATCTATTCTAATAGAAAATTATAATTTGAGAACAGAAGAGTTCTAAGATACTTTTTGAACATATTGGTAGGATAGTAAAAATGTCTAAATGAGTATTACATACGAAATTATAAGAATTCATGGATCTCATCAAAAGAGAATTATTGTAGTAATTGCTGTTGAAAGTTCTCATGTGGATGATTAGTCTTTTTCTTGTTATGTAGGTAATGCAATCAATTGAATACTCAGAAATTATATGCTTAGCATAAACAAAAAGTATATCGGGAAGTTCCCTCTGCATAAAAAATCGTTCAAGTTTGTAAAATCTGAGGCTCTCCTCTTAACATCCGAAATGCCGATGGTGGAAATAACTGTAGTTTAGGTTCCTTCATATAATGCAATTCAATTCCAATATAGGTTTAACCATAGATTTATACATTGTTACAACAGAGAGATGACTTTGAATCAATTCCTTGGTATTTCTCAGGATGTAATGAAGCAGGGTTTTGAGTTGAAAGAAATCGTGTTCTCCGACCCCAAAAACTCCCACACACCAATTTTGAATAGAGTCTGACCGTTATCCCAAAACTCGCCCTCTTGAATTCATAGCGTTTGACGGAAAATTCATGATGTCCGAACCTGAAAACCCCTACATACCAATTTCGAATAAAATATGACCATAATAAAAAAAACTCGTTCCCCATCTTGGGGCAGCCATCTCAAATTTATGAATTTCGACAAAAATTCATCATCTCCTACACCGAAAATTCCCGCATACCAATTTTGAATCGAATCAGACCATGATCGCAAAACTCGTCCTACATCTTGGGGCCGCCATTTTGAATGTATGAATTTTGACAGAAATTTCATTATCTTCGACCACGAAAACCCTCACATACCAATTTTGAATCAAATCGGACCATTTCCACAAAACTTGTTCTTCATCTTAAATTTATGAATTTCGACAAAAAATTCATCATCTCCGTCACCGAAAACCCTCACATACCAATTTTGAATCAAATCGGACCATAATCATTAAACTTGTTCGTCATCTTGAATTTATGAATTTCGACAAAAATTCATCATCTCCGACACCGAAAACCCCGCATACCAATTTTAAATTCGGACCATAATCGAAAACACTACCCATCTTGGGGCAGTCATCTCAAATTTATGGATTTCGATAAAAAAAATCATCTTCTCCGACACCGAAAACCCCCGCATACCAATTTTGAATCGACTCGGACCATATTACAAAACTCGTCCGCATCTTGGAGCCGCTATTTTGAATTCATGAATTTCGACAAAAAATTCATGATCTCCGACTTCAAAAAGCCTAACATACCAATTTTGAATAAAATCTGACCATAATTACAAATCTCGTCCTACATCTTGGAGCCGCTTTTTTGTTTTTTTATTTAACACAAATTCCATAATACATTGTCAACGGAATTATGAACATCTGCCAAGTCGGTCGAAATTCACTTGCAAGATTTGAACAAAACTAACAAACGAACGAACGAACTAAGCAACTAACTAACAAGTGAAACTCAATAAAGCTTGTAACAATCATCAAACATCCCAAAATGAAAATTATTTATTCGGCGACTGAATTAGACAAAAGTCAAGTAAACAAAATTGAATGAAAGTGTTTGGCGTGTAAATTTTTCTCTCGTGTTTGTATTGTGAAAATAAAACATTCCGTGCGCAATTCGATCATAATATCATGCGAAAAGAGCGGCAACACTGCCGAGTCTGTATACGTAGATCGAAAATCCGAAATTGTATGTGATGGCTTGAGAACGCGCTGAAATATAATGGGCTTGTGAACGTGTCATAAACTATAAAAATTTTTCCCCCTTTTTATACCCCTCTCAGTTCCAGTTATTTTTGGAGATTGTAATAACTGTGGAACACCAAAATTGTTGAAATCATGAGTATTTCTAGTGGGCCTGTGGTGGTCTGATAAGTGTAATGGCCTGACAACGTGGGTTGAATCTGTGTACGGTTAACACTTCTCATTGAGGGCTATGTCCGTTAAATTTCTTCCGTTTTGTTTACCAATCCCCTCGATATTCTTTCCATTCATATTTTATATATATATATATATATATATATTAGATTAGTACCAACTGATGTTACCAGGTGGCGGTAATGTTGTAAAGAACTATTATTTTATATTACATTGTCAATTTTGATTGATATCTATGGACAATAAATAAGAGATTTCGCTCGAATAATTAATGTTTTTTTTAATTTTTTTTTAAATGTATATATATATATATATATATATATTTATATTTTTTATTTTTATCATATTACATTGTTGTCAATTTTGATTGATATCTAAAGAAAATAAATAAGAGCAGATCTCACTCAAATGTTAATATCTGTTTTTTTATTCATACTTTCTCTTCTTGGGAAATGAAAGCCATTTCTAAGAATGTTCTCTTAGATGTATGTGACTCTGTCGCTAGCACCTTCACTGAATCGTTATTCATCTGGTGGTCAAATTCATTCACATGCTCTGCCAAAGCACATTTTTCAGTATGCAATCGGCAGTCACTTTCATGAGAAATTATTTGTTTGACATTGAAAGTAATGGAGTTTTATCTTTAACTTTAGATACATTGACCTGCTTGTTAGAACTGTTTTATATGACATTTTAAATTTTTTATGATTGTGAAATAATCTGGAGAGTTTAGAAGTGATGTCTCTTGAATATGGTAATGAAGTGAAAAAAGGTTGAGAAGGCGTATTGTTAGTTTCATTGTTGTTTGAGACAATGTTCGAGTTATAACAGTGTAAGGCTAGTACTTCTCAGTGAGACGAAATGTTATATAGAATGTTATTGAGTAAAGTTCTTGGATATGAATTTTCTAAGAAATGGTTAAAGATAATGTTTAAATTCTGTTTGAGGAATTTAGGATCTGAGATTTTCAGTACTCCTAATTTCATTTGTTTTACCAAGTTCACAATTTATAAACATACCTATGGTACCCCAATGGGAGCCTCCATTTCACCCATTTCAGCAGCGTACGTCATGGATGATTTGTTAGACAATGTTATTCCAGTTTTATCTTCCAATCGGAACTTCATAAAAAAATATGTTGAAGATATTATATTAGCATTACCGAATAATGGTGTGGATGAGATTCTCGATAATCCTTTTTACTTCTGACCAATCAAACGTATAGGATCACTGACGTTTCTCCCGAGAATTGAAGTAGCAACGCAGATATCTGGTCTCGTGTTCACCGACAAATACAATAGTGCACCTATCGCGCTCCTGTTAATATCCTCATTTCTGAATTTATCATCATTGGAGTTTCTGTTCTTGTAGTATCCTGTGTTTAATGGAATAGTCATAGCTTTAGAGTTTTCCATCTTGAACTTCCTCAATAATTCCATGATATACCTTTTCTGGTTTATTGAATAAATCCCATGGTTGTAGTTTTTCACTTGGATTCCAATATAGTTGTCAATATGTCCCAAACAAGTTATCTTGGAATTTGTTTTCAGTTTTTCAGCCGTTTCTTCAATTATTTTTATTTCTTTACATGCGATAAGGATGTCATCAACAAATATCAATAAATATATGAGGCTTCCTTTTTCATTTTTTATGTAGAGGCATTGATCATAATCACCCCTTCTGAATTCCATATCAATGAGGAATTTATTGATTGTGGAATCCCACATTCTGGAAGCTTGTTTCAACTCATATATTGATTTACGTAGTTTGCATACCAATTGTTCATCTCCTTCTTCGACATAACCTTGGGGTTGTTTCAGGTAGATTTCTTCTTCCAATTCAGCATTTAAGAAAGCCGTTTTGAAATCAATCATAATGATGAATGGTCATTTTTTCTTTCCCAGCAATAGTGAGAAAAATGTTGACTGTTTCACAACTGGAGCGAATACCTCATCATAATCATATCCAAACTTTTGTGAGAATCCTTGAGCTACAATCCTAGCCTTGTATCTATTTACATTTCTTTGACTATCAGTTTTGAGCTTGAAAATCCATTTACTTCCAATTGCTGTTTTTTCTTCGGGTAATTCAGACAAACTCCGGGTGTTATTCATCTTCATTGCCAATATTTCTTCGTCCATAGCATCAATCCAATTTTTTGCGTCTTTTCCTTCAAGTGCTTTATTTCTTGTTTTTGGTTCGATTAAAATCTCCTCGACTTCTTTATCTTCTGTAAATTTATTCGGGGGTTTACCTTTATTGTTTTTTTCTGATCTTCTCAGCTTCATTGTATCTCCTCCTTTACAATTTTTAATTTTTTTATTTTTCTTGGAATTAGAATTTTCATCTTTTTTTCCGCCTTCATTGTCACTATGCATTTCACCACTGATTATATCTTCGGTTTCTCCTTCGTCAAATATTTCTTGTTCTCCGAATATTTCATCTGATATCACATCTTCCTTTTTATTTTTAACGAAAATTTCCACTTCATCATCAATTGTCTGGGGTTCATGATCATTTTTGATGTTTTCAATAGTTTTTGATTGATGATAACCGCTGTGATAATCTTCCAAAATTTTCACGTCCCTACTGATTGAAATTCTTCCCGTACTCTCATCGAGGAGTCTATATGCTTTTGAACCATTTTCATATCCCACTAATCTGTACCTTTTCGCTTTTTCACACATTTTGTGTCATTTTTCTTTTGGAATATGAGCAAAAACTGTACTTCCAAAAACTTTCAAGTGACTAACGGTCCCTTTTATTCCGTTCCAAATTTCTAATGGAATATTGTTAGTTGCTTTCGTTGGGACCAAGTTTTCCAGATAATTCGCTGTCATGACTGCTTCTCCCCAGTACGTATTTGATAGACTAGCACCAGGAAACAGTAAAGAATATGAGATCACCCAGTATCTTCACGAAATTTTTACAGGTGCTTCAAAACATGGTAAAAACAGAATAGCAATCGAAAATTTTGCGAGGAAAAAATAATATTAGGAGATATGGGCCCCCGAAGGTCCATAAAGAGAGGTTATAGGATATCACTTTTGGAAATTATAAACTGATATCAACCATTTCTATCTACACTAAAATAGTAAAAGCACACACGTTTAACCTTTTAGTAATATTAAAATCACATAATTTTCGATAAAAACATGAAAAAACTCCGATTACTTTTCATATAATTTTACAGAAGAAATGTCAAAAATCAAATGTTATGATTATCCCAATCTTGAAGTTTATTGATAAGCGACATTGCCTATGTCTCCAAAAGGGGAAAAGAAAATACTGAAATTCAATGCGTCATACATATGAGCATATAAATGATAAGTATTACAGCATGAAATAACGATCTGATATCTGTGTTTAAAATGCAAAGTATATTTCACCACGCTTCTTGATAGTGATTATAATTTTGAAAATTAAGCATGAATTTGATGTGCCGCATTTAGAAAGTTACCAAACATATAAAATAATGTGACTTCAGATTATTTTGTTTCAAGTAATTTTAAACTGGACCAAGAAATGCATTTGGATTGGATGTTTTCTTGTATGCCTGGCCAGACACGCCGAAGGCTACAAGAAAAATCCAATTATTTCTTACGTAAAAAGAAGGAACATAACCTAACCTAACTTGGCTAACCTTGTTACCCAAGTTGAATTCAAGCTTATCAACCTTACAAGGCGACGCTTCGCTCCGCTCGCGAACATTTTGATCAAATCAATTTCTAACATAAAAAGAAGAAACACAACCTAACCTAACTTGGCTAACCTTGCTATCCAAGTTGAATGCAAGCTAATCAACCTTATAAAGCGACGCTTCGCTCCACTCGCGAAAATTTCAATCCAATTAATTGTGAAAATCCGGATTGGCCAAATTCACTTGGATAGTTGGCAACGTGGCATGTCCATAAAACGCCAAGATCAATGCAACCAGGCAACCACCAATATTGGATTTTTGACAGTTCATGTGAAAAATTTAATGAAACATAATCGGAGTTTTTTCATGTCTTTATTGACCATTGAGTGATATTAATATTACTTGAACGTTAAATGAGTGAACAGTTAATAGTTTAGTGCAAAAAGATATTCTTTATATCAGTTTGCAGTTTCCAAAAGTGATATTCCATAACCTCTATTTATGGACCTTCTGGGGCCCATATCTCCTAAAATTATCTTTTCCGCACTAAATTCTCGATTTCTATACTGTTTTTATCGTCTTCTCAAGCTCCTGTGAAAATTTCGTGAAGATACTGGGTGATCTCATATTCTTAACCTCTA
This sequence comes from Gonioctena quinquepunctata, assembly GCA_018342105.1. NCBI lineage: Eukaryota > Metazoa > Arthropoda > Insecta > Coleoptera > Chrysomelidae > Gonioctena > Gonioctena quinquepunctata. Next base: position 151,203 of record JAFIRS010002635.1, on the reverse strand, counting down.
CCCTTACACCAATTAGCATACATCTCACCATTTCAGTTAAGTATCTGTTTTTTCCTTCAGCTACCCCATTTTGTTGACTTGAGTAGGGAGCTGTAAATTGCAATTCTCTACCTTCAGATTTTAGGAAATTTGTTACTTCTGAATTTATATATTCTCCACCTCGGTCAGATCGTAAAATTTTTGGTTTTTTGTTGAATTTATTTTGCACTTATCTGACATATTCTCGAGGCTTATCGAATACTTCGGACTTCCTACTCAATAAATATATAGTAGAGTATCTACTAAAATCGTCTATGAAAGTGAGTATGTATTTCTTTCCTCCAGGTGTGATTGTACGCATAGGTCCGCAAAGGTCTGTGTGTATTATACCCAATACATTTGTTGTTTTCGTGAAAGACTTCTTTGGAAATGTTTGTCTTGTCATTTTTCCTGGTATACAGGTTTCGCATGTCATAATGAGTCGACAGTTTTTCATATTCATTCCATTCACCAAATTTTTGTTCGCCATTTCCTTTATGACAACGGGATTTCGATGACCAAAACGTTTGTGCCAAATGTGAATGCAGACATCATTACATCCATCCCATACCGCCATAGTTTTATTGTATTGCTTGAGTTTGTATAAATTTCCACTCAAAGTTCCTTGTGCAATGACTTTATCCTTTAACTTTATACTGCAATTATGCTTGTCAAATTCAATTTTGAATGGCAGGTCTGTCAACTTCTTAACTGACAATAAACTAGAACCCAACTCAGGAACATACAGAACGTTTTTTACTATAACTTCTGAAACGGTATTATCATCTAGAAGACAGTTCAATTTTCCAGTACCTACGCCGTGAGCACAAACTTTTCTGCGATCAGCAAGCTCTATTTCGCTTTGGGAATCAATAAAATGTGAGAAAAAATGTTTATCGTTCGTCATATGACTACTAGCACCAGAGTCAATAAACCAATCCTGATTTTTATTGGTTCCTTCAATATTGAAACAAACATGTGTCCCTTCAACATTTGCACTGATTTCATTATTATCTGAAGATACCACATTTGCTACATTTGAATGTCTATTAAGTTGTTTCTTATAATGGTAACAATCTTTCTCCAGATGTCCGCTCTTCTTGCAGAAATAACATGTCACTGTACTACCCCTTTTATTTGTTCGAACACCTTTTTATTGAGATGTTTTTTATTTATGTTCGGAGCTAATTCATTGTCTGTTCCTTGATTCTCTTTTCTTCTGTAATATTCCTGTATCAATTTACTTTCAACCATATCCATAGGTCAGTTTCTGCTCCATTTTCCAAGGCTATTACTAAGTTTTCATAGTTTTCAGGAAGACTGCATAATAATAATGCTACTTGCAAATTTTCTGCTAAATTTTCCCCTAATGTTACCAACTGATCTATAATGCCCATCATGTCAGCAATATGTTTTTCCATATCACCATTCGAAGACAATGTCATCCTACAAAGTCGTTTTAACAGAAAAACTTTACTTGTTAGTGAAGATTTTTCATATTGCTTCTTTAGTTTGTTACAAGCTTCATTTGCTGTTTTACAGTTCTTCACACGTACAACTTGCGCATCCTCGATCAATAATCCAATTGATACCCTTGCTTAACCATCTTTCGAAATCCAGCTTTCAGTTTTTGGTTCGGGTGGGTCTTCAGTGACTATGTTCCAAAGTTCTTCCTTCAATAGCAGCATCTCAACTTTATATTTCCATATTTGGTAGTTAGTACCATTCAATCTTATAATATTTAATTGAGAAGCATCCATGTTTACGAATCACTTTCTAACAGTTTTACTTTTAATTCCAGTCAATTTTTAAATTCACTTCAGTGACTGGGCCCATAACCTGTTAGATATATTCTATTTAACCTGTTAGATATTACTTCAGATATACTTCTTTTTACTCAATATAAACGTGCCAACAACAAATCTTGTACAATAAACTTTTTCATAAGGTGAAATTCAAAAATTTAACAAAAATAAAGACTTTGAAAGACAATCAACTTAAAACCAAATTGGATAAAAAAAAATATCTCGAGCACGCCCATCCCTGGGGACGTGTCTCAATTTTTAGCCTAAGGCCCTGAATTTAGTATTGAACCATCAATACCAAAAGATATATCGATAGGGAATATCTTATCTATGTAGACTACATCACTACCACTATCACTGAACCTCGTGAAAGAAATATCTCTACAGCAAGAGCAACTGATATTATAACAAACCACATCCAACATTCTAACCATAACTCGAGTCTACGGACTCTTTTTCTCAAATCCAAGAAATTCTTGAAAGACAATCCTAAATTGATTCCCACACAATCAGACAAAGGCAATGTAACAGTCAATAATGGACAAGGATCAATATATATCTCAACCTATCTAATGACATATTGTTCAAAAGTAGCTCATATGTAAAACTACCGAAAGATCCTACCTCAGCAATGAATTAATTTAAGTGATGTATACAACAAACCAAATTGATGGAATTATGAAAAATAAACTCACATGCTATAATGGTATTTATAAGCCCACCCTTTCAGTCAGACCTATAGTGCCTACTATAGGATACCCTACTGAAAAGATAGCCTATTTTTTTACAGAAATTTCAACTCATACAACTTGGACAATGAATACTCGTTTGAAGTCACTAATAAATTTATTAATTCGGCACTTCCAGACAATTATGTCTGGCAAGTTTAGATGTCATCTCTTTATAGGAAACCATGCAGCTCAGGAAGATACCTGAATTACCATTCATATCACAAACAGTCTATAAAAGTGAACTTGGTAAAACAAATGGAATCAAGAGTACTGAAAAGCTCAGATCCTAAATTCCATAAACATAATCTTCAATAAATAAAAATATTATATATTACTTTCTCACTTAGAAGTACTGGCCTCAAACAGTAATAACTCGAACATTGTCTCAAACAACAGTGAAACTAACAATACGCCTCATCAACCTTTTTTCACTTCATTACCATATATAAGAGAGATCACTCCTAAACTCTTCAGATCATTTCACAATCCTGAAAAATTCAAAATGTCATATAAAACAGTTCTGAAAATCAGGTCAATGTATTCTAAAGTTAAAGATAAAACACCATTACTTTCAATGTCAAATGGCATTCATAGTATTCCTGGTCATGGTTGTCATAAACAATATATTGGTTAAACGCAAAAATCATTATCGGACAGAATAATTTCTCATAAAAGTGACTGCCGATTGCAACCTGAAGGATGTGCTTTGGTAGAAGATGTGAATAAATTCGACCACCAGATGATAGGATTCAGTGAAAGTGCTAGCGACAGAGTCACATACATCTGAGAGAACATTCTTAGAAATGGCGTTCATTTACCAAGAAAAAAATTGTATAAATAAAAAAACAGATATTAACCACTTGAGTGAGATCTACTTTCATTTATTGTCTTAAAATATCAATCAAAATTGACAACAATGTTATATAATCAAAAATATAACTATATATAAATATATATATATATATATATATATATAAAAAAAAACATTAACCATTCGAGCGAAATCTCTTATGTATTGTCCTAGAGATCAATGAAAATTGACAACAATGTAATATAAAATAATGGTTCTTTTCAACATTACCGCCATCTGGTAACATCAGTTGGTACTAATCTAACAGTTGGCAACAATGTAACTATTTCCAAGTGACACCCGTCAGGTGTCGTTGGCTTAATTATATTTGCGAGATTAATTCCTAACCTGTCAGTTTCACTTGTCACACATGACATTCATATTTATATAATTTTAAACAACGCTAATGTGGTTGTAGTAACAACATCCGCGGACTCAACAAGAACATCAATGACGTCCACCATCACCTACAGACGGAAAAACCGGATATTCTGGCTCTAACAGGAACACAAGTAAACTCGTCCACCAACAAGGTCCATATGCTTTGTCCTGGTTACGAACTCCATTCTCGATTCAGGTTCAAAGGTGGAGTCTGCCTTTACGCCAAGGCTAACCTTTCATGCCAGCGTGAAGAGAGTTTGGAACCGAAAGACTTTGATGTGATGTGGTTCAAGCTATCTGATACCAAACTGACTAAGTTCCTCTGCTGCCTTTACCTATCACCTAATGAACCTTTATATAACGACCTCTTTGAGTTTTTATCACTCAAACTGGACTACATTCAGGAGAACCATCCAACAGCTGAAACCATAATCATGGGAGACTTTAATGTACATAACGCTGCCTGGCTCAAATTCTCTAACAAAACAGATGATGCAGGTCGTCAAGCCGAGGCCTTCGCCATCACTCATGGTCTAGAACAACTGGTCGAGCTACCAACCCGCATCCCTGATGTCAACAACCAGTCTGCCAATACACTAGATCTTTTCCTCACCACCAATCCTGACCCGTATAGAATAGAAGTTTGTGCCCCACTTGGAAACTCTGACCACACCCTCATCTCCACAACATGCTCTTTCCATTTACCATCGAGCTGCACAATACCACCCCGTCTCATGTGGCATTACAATTCGGCCGACTGGGAAGGTCTTCGTATGTTTTTCTCAGCGTTTCCATGGAAGAGAGTTTGTTTCTCTTCAGTAGATCCAACACGATGTGCTGAGACAATTTCTGAAATCATCATGTTGGGGATGCAAACTTACATACCGAATACCGAAAGAAGAACATCATCTGATAAGACCTGGTTCAACAGAAACTGCTCTAGAGCTGTGGCTTCCAAACAGGCAGCATACCATCGATGGCTAAAAAATCCGGGCCCTGAGACCAGAGCAGCATATGTCGAGGCTAGAGGCATATGCAAAGAGACAATAGAATGCTCAAAAGATGCCCACAATGCCGAAATAAGATCAAAACTTGCTGAATGTCCTAACGGATCCCGTTCATTTTGGTCTTTCGCCAAAGCTGTGGGAAGAAACTTCACTTCCAGCTCATTTCCTCCTCTAACCAAAGAAGATGGAACACTAGCAACGACTGCCCAGGAAAAAGCCAAAATCTTTGCGCACCTATTTGCTGGAAATTCCACTCTGGATTCATCGGGAAAACAACCCCCGAACATTACACCTATTGACAGTCACATGCCCGAGATCACCTTTCGCCAACGTACTATCAGAAAGATTTTGCTGGGTCTCAACACCAACAAAGCCTGTGGATCTGACGGAATCCCGCCGATTGTTCTCAAGAAATGTGCCCCCGAACTAACACCTGTTCTTTGCAAGTTGTTCAACCACTCTCACAATTTGGGGGTATTTCCGTCCAATTGGAAAATTGCAAGAGTACAGCCAGTCCCTAAAAAAGGCAAGAAGGCCCTACCTAGCAACTACAGACCTATCGCACGCTATCTATTATTTCAAAGGTCATGGAAAAAGCCATCAACATCGAGCTCATGAAATATCTGGAAGACTCAGGAATTGTCAACGATAGGCAATATGGCTTCCGCCATCAGAGATCAACTGGTGACCTGCTCGCTTACGTCTCACATATATGGCAGCTATCTATTGAAAAGTATGGAGAAACTTTAGCTGTGGCATTAGATATCTCCAAGGCGTTCGATCGAGTTTGGCACCAGGGACTCCTCGCCAAGCTTCCGTCTTATGGCTTGCCCCCTCAGCTGTTCTCTGCTTGCTAGTTTTCTCTCAAACAGGTCCCTCCATGTAGTGGTCGATGGAGTTTCATCGACACTCTACTCATAAATGCTGGTGTTCCGCAAGGATCCATTCTCGCACCAACACTATTTCTACTTCACATCAACGACCTGTTGAAAGCAACTTCATGTCCTGTACACAGCTTTGCCGATGATAGTACCCTCCATACCGCTCTCTCTTCCAGGGCCCCTATATCAGCCCGTGAAACCAGAAATGAACGAGGAAGAAATGTTAATAATATAAATATGGACTTAGCAACAATTCTCGAATGGGGATCTAATAACTTGGTAGAATTCAATGCAAACAAAACACAAGCATGTCTTTTCTCTAGAAAAGCCGATCTCACTGTGCCTAACATAACTTTGTCAGGAGTAACCATACCACTGAAGCCATCCATATCGATGCTTGGTATTACTATAAGCAATAACCTTTCCTGGGAAAATCACGTGAGGTCCATTGCCAAAAGTGCATCCCAAAACTTGGTTTTCTGTTTCGTGCCAAGAGCTATTTCACCCCCAGTCAGCTGCTTATGATCTATAAGGCACAGATCCGACCCGTCCTGGAATACTGTTCCCATATTTGGAGTGCGGCACCTAAACATATCCTGAGGCTATTGGATTCTGTCCAAAAAAGGGCAATTCGTCTCGTCGGTGATGCCTCGCTTACAAACTCGCTCACTTGTCTGGAACACCGTAGAAAAGTTGGCGATTTGTCTCTATTTTATAGATATTTTCATGGGCGATGCTCTTCTGAAATATCGACAATCGTTCCTGCTTCGGCAGTCTCTTCGAGATTAACCCGTCAAGTTCAGTCATCACACCCCTTCGCGGTCACTTTGGAGACCTGCAGAACATCACTTTCCAAAGACTCGTTCATCCAACGAACAGCGAGGCTTTGGAACTCATTGCCTAGGGTTCCCCGAGGCATACAACTTTCAGAAATTTAAGAAGAACACCAACTCCTACCTTCTTTCCCTAGGTTCCCACGATGTTCTCTGAACATTACAGGATATCCCTTTTCGTGGGAACCAGAACATAAAAAAAAAAAAAACTTCGTTTTATTCCTCGATCTGCATTTTTTCCTTCTGTATCACTATGTTAGATGAATATGTTTAACATCATTGTTGTTAGTAGCATACTGTTTCGCACTTGAATATGTATTACTATTGGTTTTTTCATCTATTGTAGTCTCCCTGATGATGGAAATAAACATTTTTGAAAGCTTGGATAAACCTCAAAGAGTTTACTTATTGCTGCTTACCCCAATATCCCTAGTTTTGTGTGTGTATATATATATATATATATATATATATATATATATATATATTGCTGACTAGTAAGGTACAAATTTAGGATATTGGAAAAAGCAGCAATGGAAAAGTATTCTTTAAGGTTTATCCAAGTTTTCGAAAATGTTTATTTCTATCAGGGAGACTACAATATATGAGAAAACCAATGGTAATATATATTCAAGTGCTATTTACAACTTTGTTGAGGTTGGTTTCAATGATGTTAAACATATTCATCGGATTTAGTGATACAAAAGAAAAAAACGTAGATCAAGGAATAAAACGAAGTTCAAAATTAATACAACCACATTGGCATTAACAGCTGATGGTTAGTGATCCAGTATCAGTGTTTTGGTTCAGTTGGGATTGGGATCAATATGGATTGAAGAAAAAACTGTTGTTTCGAATTAATTTACTACATCATCAGGGCTCTGTAATAATGGTTTCTCAAATAATGAAAAAGGTTTTATTTTTCACGAATTGAAATTCTAAAAATGTAAAAACATATTCAACCGTGATGGATACATAGAAACGAAACTCAAAAAGGCACAATGTTGCTTGTATACTTACGGGACGAATATAAAATACTGAAATAAGAAACTTAGATTGAAAGAAACAATTCATAAAAAATATACAGTAAAAAATGAAACAATGTTTTTATTATTGATAAGGGGGCCAGGTGTCGACGAAGCAAAGATAATAGTTATGGTAATTCATCTGGGAATTTGATGAATCAAGTTGAAAAAATGCAGTTTTCAAACCATCATCGTCTCCTTTGGTGTTTACACTGTCATGTTTGAAGATTTTAATCATTTCGCTTGAAAGTATTTTCGAGAGATATGGTCGAACATCTAGAACTACTGGGTTTGTGATTCTTTTCTCTGACATGTTCAACGAGAGCAGTAGAATTGATACTGTTTAGCTTTTCGGTGCCCCCCTCATGTTCAGACATACGTTTCTTCAAATACCTTCCTGTATGTCCAACATAACACATATTGCAGTATTTACAGTTGATTCTGTAAATTACATATGATTGTCACTCTGAAGGAGTTTTCTCTTTCTGTCGTGAGAAAAATTTTCCAATGGTTTGTCATTTGTGAAAGCAATCTTTGAATTTTCGTCGTTCAAAACTGTTGCCATTCTATCGGAAAGATTTTTAACATATGTATTGTGTTATAATTTTTTGTTAATAAATTATGGGATGCGATGTACTTCATCTTCATGGACTATTCTATTAACCAACGAAATTGGATAATTATTCATTATTAAATATAGTTTTATTAGTTCCAAGTTCTTCTTGTTGATTTCTGGATTCGAAATAGAAAGTGCTCTCATTTTTAAATTCCTCATGATATTGATTGTATGCATAATTTTCAGCATTAAATCAATATTATAAGGGATTTAAAAATGAGAGCACTTTCTATTTCGAATCCAGAATTCCACAAGAATAACTTAGTACAAATAAAATAATATATAGTAAAGAATAACTATTCATTTTCTTTGGTTAATAGAATCGTTCATGAAAATAAACAATCCATCGCAACCCATAATTATAACACAATACCATATGCTAAAAATATTTCCGAAAGAATAACAACAGTTTTGAACGACGAACATTCAAAATTGCTTTCACAAAGGACAACACCATTTTAAAAAACGTTTTTTCTCACGACAGAAAAAGAAAACTCATTTAGTGTTACGATCTGATATAATTTACAGAATCAACTGTAAAGACTGCAATATGTGTTATGTTGGACAAAAACAGGAAGGTAGGTATTTAAAGGAACGTATGTCTGAACATGAGAGGGACATCAAAAAGCTAAACACTATCAATCCTACTGCTCTCCTTGAACATGTCAGAGAAAATAATCATAATTATGAATTCACAAACCCGGTAGTTCTAAATGTTTAACCATATCTTTCGAAAAGACTCCTAATCGAAATGATTCAAATCTTCAAACATGACAGTATAAGCAGCAGGAGAGACATTGATGGTTCAAACACAGCTTTTTTCAACATGATTAATCAAATACCCAGATGAATTATCATTACGATTATCTTGGTTGGTTGGTTGGTTGGTTGGTTGAAAGCTGACGAGCCAGAGACAGGGTTCGCACTTAGCTTCCCTTGACACTGCGACCAGCTGGGGTCTATTGTATCACTCTGTCGTCAGTGATTCCTCATTCAAACAGGTTTGTGCCTTCAATTAGGTTCAGAAGCCTGTTGATAAGGTTCTTCGGGTCCATTCCTGTTTCCGGGCTGATCTCTCCAAAGGTTCTGTGTCGCCTACTACTTAGGGCGTCACAGTCGAAGATAATATGAGAGGCTGTTTCCTCCTCTTCATCACATAGCCTACACTCAACGGTTTCCCTGCGTACTCCCATGGTGTTTAGGTGTTTTCTTAGGCCACAGTGTCCAGTCAACAGACCTATTATTATACGAGCCTTCGTTCTGCACAGGTTCAGAAAGTCAGCCATCAGGGTCCGGTTTGGATGCCCTTCCATGACTTTGCTGTGTATTTGCCCGACAGTTTGATACCAATATTGTTGGTGTCTTCTTTTTATCCACTCGTCGATCAGGGTCCTGCATCGGTTTTTGCTAATCCCATGTGCAGGTTCTGGCCCTGTGAATAGCGTTTCAGATGCTTGTCTAGCTAGCTGGTCCGCTTTGACGTTGCCTTCAATGCCTCTATGACCTGGCACCCACATCAAGGTGACCTTGTTGTGTTTTGCCAGCTCGATGAGGTTCTGGAGGCAGTCCCAGACCAGTTTGGACTTTATCTGTATAAAGTTGAGTGCTTTGATAGCACTTTGACAGTCAGATAGAATGTAGATGTGTTTTTTCCTATAACCACTTTCTAGATTCTTCTGAATGCATACCACCATAGCATGTGTTTCGGCTTGGAATATCGTGGAGCATTTGCCAAGTGGTATTATGTAGTCCCTTCTTGGCCTTACCCCATGTATTCCTGCTCCCGTTCCTTCAACTGTCTTTGAACCGTCTGTATACCAGACTATGTCCGCAGTTGATTGTGATTCTATACTCGGGGCCCATCCAGATCCATCAATTTGTGTTTCGAATGGTTTTTCGAATGAGTATAGGGGTTGCATGTAGTCTGAAATCATTTCGAGTTCTTCGATGTTGATTACATGAGGGATTCTGGTATGTTATTCTGATTCTCCAGTTTTTTGTTTGTTTCAGTCTGTATGCACTCATCGTGGCCTCTCCAATGACATGTAAGTCAAGGGGTTCGAGGTTTAGGCTGATTTACATTGCAACTGTTGGAGTGCTATTCATTGCACCCGTGATACAGAGACAGGCAAGCCTCTGGATTTTCCCAAGGTTGGTTTTTGCCTGTCTTTGATTTGTTTTTGGTCACCATAAGAGTGAGCCATAAGTTATTCTTGGTCTTATTACCGCTGTGTGAAACCAGTGCATGGCTTTCGGTTTAAGCCCCCAGGTTTTTCCAAAAGCTCTCCTGCACATCATGAAGGTTATCTTGCTTTTATTGGTAACATGTTGAAGATGCGGGTTCCAAGTTAGTTTCTTGTCAAGAATCAGCCCTAGATATTTCACCTGCTCTACTACTTGTAATGTTTCACCGAATAGTCTGGGAGATATGAGATCTCCCATATTTCTTCTCCGGGTGAAGGAAATTAGTGTTGTTTTGTTCGGATTTGCCCTTAGGCTCTCTCTGTTACACCATTCCTCCACTGTCCTCAGTGCATTTTGCATTAGCTCTTAGGTTGTTCGAGTATTCTCTCCCTTGATGAGGATGACCAAGTCATCTGCATACCCTTGAGAGTAATACCCTTGGTTATTCAGAGAAATTAGCAGTTCATCTACAACCATGTCCCACAGAAGGGGAAGAGTATGCCCCCCTGTGGGGTACCTCTAGAAATTTCAACCTGCTCTGTTTCCTCGAACATGTTGGCTTGGACCAGTCTATTGTGAAGCATTGAGTGTATCCACCTGCAGGGGGTTTCGTCAATGCCTCTTCGAGTGGCCGCAGAGACCATACTTCCAAAGGAGGTGTTGTCGAAGGCTCCTTCGATGTCTAGAAAAGAGCATAGTGCAATTTCTTTGTTTGCCAGAGACTCTTCAAGCCTTGAAACAAGCTGATGAAAAGCTGCCTCGCATGATTTTCCTGTTAGATAGGCATGTTGGTTTTGATGTAAAGGCCGTTCTACAAGAGCGGTTTCCCTTCCTAGGTTCCCACGATGTTCTCTGAACATCACAGGATATCCCTTTTCGTGGAAACCAGAACATAAAAAAAAAAAATTATACTTCGTGTCACTTAGAAGTACTAGCCTTAAACAGTATTAACTCCTACATTGTCTCAAACAACAATGAAACTAGCCATACGCCTACTCAACCTGTTTCCTCTTCATCGCCATATATAAAAGAGATCACTCCCAAACTCTCCAGATTATCTCACAATCCTGGAAAATTTCAAATATCATATGAAACAGTTCTAACAATCAGATCAATTTATTCTAAAGGTGAAGATAAAACTCCATTACTTTCAATGTCAAATGTAATTAATAGTATTTCTTGTCCTGGTTGTAATGAACAATATATTGGTCAAACGCAAAGATCATCATCGAACAGAATAGTTTCTCATAAAAGTGACTGCAGATTGCATCTTGAAAGATGTGCTCTGGCAGAACATGTTAATAAATTTGACCACAAGATTGATTACGATTCAGTGAAAGTACTAGCGACAGAGTCACATACATCTAAGAGAACATTCCTAGAAATGGCTTTCATTTCCCAAGAAAACAATTGAATAAATAAAAAACAAATAGCAACCATTTGAGTGAGATCTACTCTCATTTATTGTCTTCAGATATCAATAAAAATTTACAACAATTTAATATCAAATAATCGTTCTTTTTAACATTACCGCCACCTGGTAACATCAGTTGGTACTAATCTAACAGTTGTTACTGTAACACTGTAACAATTCCCAAGTGGAATTCGCTTAAGGCCTGGTATTTTCACCTACGGTTGTCCTGGGAATAAATTAACCAACGGTTGGAATATGCTTTTCTTTAACGTTTATTGATTAACCAAAAGCACATTCCTAGGATAACCGGAGGTGAAAATAACGGGCCTAAATATAATTGCAGGATTTATTCCTAACCTGTCAGTTTCACTTGTCACACCACATAGAGTACAAATTTATATTTATTTAATTTTAAGCAATGCTAATGTGGTTGTATTAAGTTTGAAGTTCGTTTTATTCCTTGCTCCACGTTTTTTTCTTTTGTATTACTATGTTCGATTAATATGTTCAACATCATTGAAACTTCCCTCAACAAAGTTGTGAGTAGCATAATGTTTTGCACTTGAATATGTATTACTATTGGTTTTTTCATCTATTGTAGTCCCCCTGATGAGGGAAATAATTATTTCCGAAAGTTTGGATAAACTTTGAAGAGTTTACTTTTTTATTGTTGCTTACCCCAATATCCTGAATTTTGTGTATATACCGATTCTCTGAGGTGGCTCACTCCTATAACTTTTCTATTCGACTTCGGAGTCGACACTATAATAACGTTCGTACAATGCGAACGCAGAAATTCAAATGAAATAATTTGTGAGTGAATATAATATATATTACAGATATTTTTATATTGTGGTAAATAACGTGTTATATTCCGAACCATATATTTTCAAAGAATTATTTTAGTGCATACATTTTAGAATTGAGTTGAGTTAAATTTGCCTCAAACTCCATATTTTTTATTACAGTTTTTTAGCCTGATGATGACAAATACCATGCCGAAACGTCGTTGAAAGAAATTATATGAATTGACTGAATCAGACCTTTATTCCGAGAAATTGAAGAAAATATATGTGTGGTCAAGAAACTAAAGAAAAAAAAAGTGTATATATATATATATATATAAATAAATATATCTATATATAAACAATTTGATTATTGGGGTATGCAGCAAAAGAAAAAGTGTACTCTTTAAAGTTTGTCCAAGCTTTCGGAATGTTTTATTTCCATCTTCAGGGATAATCTTTGTTGAGATTAGTTTCTATGTTGTTTATGAATGTTCTTCATGTTAAGTACGGTGAAATATAAGTTATGACTTTGAAGTTGGCACCTCATGTTTTGAATCGTCAACTAATTATACACATTAAAATTCATTGAACAGTTACTAATTAAAATATTAAAAATATAAATTCTGAAATATGTGTGCCTCGAGGAAGTACAATAGAAAATCAAATAACTATCTGAATGAAAATGCAAATTTTCAATTTCAGATTTTTTCTTTTGAGTTAGGGCCTTTTCAGAATATCTATCAGATGTAGTTCAATGTCCAGCGTGGCTTTAGCCGGGGAAGTAGTTGTTTTCTGTTAGACATTCACAAAAAATAACTTCATTTTAATCGTAGATTTTTCAATTCACAGAAAAATCTTTCTATCAATATTCAATTGAGAATGTTTCCCTTTTCGATATTTATACATTACATGAATACCTGCTATGATTATTTTTACAATTTTTCTGTGTACTTTGCATTTCTGAAACGCGGAGCAAATATATTAATTAGGAGCGAATATATCAATTAGGAGCGAATATATTAATTAGGAGTAAATATATTAATAAGAGCGAATATATTAATTAGAAGCCAGTATTCAATTAATTTTGGAAATTGGAAATTTTATAAAAATTGATATAAAAATAATATTTGTTTCAAATCAGATATTTATACAGGGAAAATAGTTCTATTTGACATTTTAGAATTCTCAAATTGAAATAGTAAAAAAGGTAAGAAAGTTGTATAAGTGTAGAGAAAATGGATTTGTGAAATGGAAAAAAAGTTGGTGTGGAAGAAGGTGCAGAAGGTAGAGAAAAGGAACAAGGAGATATTAGTAAATGAGTAGTAAATGAGAGGGAAACAAACACAAAGTGAAAGAACAGAAATGGAGGGTCAGTTTTCAAAATTGATGGATTTTATGGGAAGGATAGAAGATGGAATGAAAGAAAATATGGGAAGAATAAAAGATGGAATGAAAGGAAACATGGGAAGAAAGGATGAAAGAAAATATAGAAGGTGTGAAAGAAAATATGGAAGGTGAAAGAAAATATGGAAATAATGGGAATTAGAGTGCAATTGGAATTAGAAGAAAGTAAAAAATAATTTTCTAATAAGTATCAACAATTTGAAATAAGTTCAGCACAAAATAACAGATGATTTTATGGATCAATTTGACAGGAAATTTAATTAACAATTCTTTGAAAAAACATGAAAAACAGGTACAAGATGTAAGAATAGATCTTGAAAATAATAATAAAAAAGTTATCAATGACATGAACATAATTAAGAAAGAAGTTGAAACACAACAAAAGGACACAAATGAATTATTATAGAGAAAAAAAATAAATATAAAGGAAAGAAAAATTTGAATAGAGATAACAATCAACATAAAAAAATTTAAAAGTTTAGAAGAAATAAATAATAGTTCAAAAAAAAACTAAAAACACGCTTTTATAGGAAACCAGACTAAAAAAAAATAGAAAAAAAAAGGTATTTTATTAAAAAAAAAGCGTGGTGTGCATGGTATCGCCTCGGCCAACAATTACCTGTGATGTGAGACATTTCTTACTTTACTGCCCTAGGTGTGTAATGTACTATATAATTATTGATACCATGCACCCCGCGCTTTTTTTAAAATAAAATATATTTTTTTCTCATTTTATATTTTTTAAGTCAGGTTTTTTATAAAAGCGTGCTTTTTAGTTGTTTCAAACTATTGTTTATTTATAAAAGCGTGTTTTTTTAGTTTTTTTTTTAACTATTATTTTATTATTTTTTTGCAAATTGAAAAATGGAATAATCTCATCAAATTAGGTAATCATGATCTCCGACCCCAAAAACCCCCACATACCAATTTTGAATAGAATCAGACCATAACCACAAAACTCGGCTGCCATTTTGAAGCCGCCATTTTGAAGCTATAATTCAAAAGAATCATATTTCGACCCCAAAAACCCCCACATACCAATTTTGAATAGAATCAGACCATAATCACAAAACTCGTCCACCATTTTGGAGCCACCATCTTGAATTTTTCAATTTTGACAAAAGAATCATAATTTCCGACCACTAAAACCCTTAGATACCAATTTTGAAGCGAATCGGACCATAATCACAAAACTCGTACGCCGTATTGGAGCCACCATTTTGTTTTTTCTTCACACATAATAGCTTTGAAGACTTTGAGAATCAGTTCATAAGACAATATTGGGGGAAAAATGCTCAAGTTATTGTCAGAGACAAATTACAATTTGGCAAGTTTGATGAAAAGAGAAGTATAAATTATAACAATTATGCCATTCAACTTTTTGCCATATCGCAATATCTCAACCCTGTAATGAGAGAAGAGGAAATAGTAGGCCATATCAGCAGACATTTTGCACAGGAAATCTTTGAAATAATAAATATGCATGAAATCAAAACCATGGATAGATTGAGCGAATATTTATTAAGATCAGAGAGAACTTTATCATATAGAAGATGGGAAAATAAAAACGAAGAAGTGAAACTTCAAATGAAAGAGAAGAACAAACTAGCTTACTGTGGAAAACAATCAGGTACACCAACAACAAGTACCTCGGAACAACAAATTTTTTCAATCTGGATATACCAAATTATGAACACTTAATAGAATTTATATTGGTAAATGAAAATATAGGGAATGAACACTTAATAGGTTTTTAAATATTAACAGGTGATATTGGGAAAAAAAGTAAAGATTTCAATAGATACAGGTTCAGAAGCTTCTTTAATAAAAAAATTTGGAAAATATTTTAAAATTAAAAATACAATGGTAAAAATGCCGAAAACTAACTTTATAGGAATTAATGGAAAGAAATTAGCAGAAACAAATCAATACATAAATTTTAAAATTGGAGATAGATAATAAAAATAATGAATTACAATAACTGGTAATCAAAGGCATGGAATTTGATACTTTGACTTTGATACTTATAGGTACAGATCGATTTGTTGAAAATACAAACAGGATGTTCATAAAATCAGATGTGGAAAATCATTCATCTTTATGAGTTCTTGATTAGGACTGGTATAGAAATTCAAATAACTAGCTGAATGAAAATGCAAATTTTTTATTTCAGATTTCTTCTTTTGAGTTAGGGCCTTTTCAGAATATCTATCAGATGTAGTTCAATGTCCAGCGTGGCATTAGCCGGGGAAGTGGTTGTTTTGTGTTAGACATTCACAAAAAATAACTTCATTTTAATCGTGGATTTTTCAATTCACAGAAAAATCTTTCTATCAATATTCAATTGAGAATGTTTCCCTTTTCAACAGGTACCTACAGATCATTTAGAAAAAGTAGAAGCTGAAATAGATTATGAAAGAAAAGCTATAGAAATTGAATTTTTAGAAAAAAACAAGAAGAAAATATAGAGAAAAATATTTTTCGTATGAGAGGAATTAATGTGAGAAATGAAAGTGATGATAATAATAATAATGAAATATATGATAAGAAATATAAATGTGATGATAAAAATGAAAGTTATATTAATGAATTATTAAATAAATTCATAAGTTAATTATGTTAGAATCAAGAATAGCGAAAGTATGTACACAAAATAGAAGTAAAAGAAACAGAGAGAATCAGATCAAAAAATGATCCAATTCCATATTAATATAGAGAACAAGTGAAAGAAGAATAAGGAAAAATTTAAAAACAAGGAATAATTGGAAGAAATACCAGTAATCATATAAACCCTATAGTTGTAGTTGTAAAGAAAAATGGCGAATGAGGTCATGTTCAGATGCCAGAGAACTGAATAAAATTACAATACCACAGTATGAATCTCCATTAAATATAGAAACCATTTTTGGCAAAATCACAAATGCTAAGATTTTCTCCAAAATTGATTTGAGACATAGTTTTTGGTTGAACAATGCATGAAAATTCTAGAAATCATACAGCTTTGAGGGTGCCTAATATTAGACAAGGTATTTGTGGAGTAGAAAATTAAAATGCTAAAAATATTTATGGACCAATAGATCCTCATAATAAAATGTTGAGAGGAGTTTTCAACAAAGAAAACATCTATCAAGACAGTTCAGTGCAAATCAACCCATAAACCAAAATCGTAAGTGGGTTTCCGAAGAACTATACAATACCGAATATCTTGATGTTTCCAACCCTGACGAAGAATGTCCCTCAGAATCTCCATATGATTATTCAGAGCAGCCCTCTGATGAGAATGACGAATTCGTCGAATATCTATCTAATGAAAATCGCAAGGATTTTCAAGTGGTCTCCCCCACAGAACACACAAATAACATGATCGAATTCCACAACTCATTTGACAAAGGACAACTACCGTACCTCCATATCAAAAATCCACCCCTAAAATTGCTCATCGATACGGGAGCAACTAAATCATTTTTAGATCCCGAAATAATTGAAAATTATTTTTCAAAATACAAAATTCGTGATCCTTTTGTCGTTTCGACCTCCTTCGCTTCTTCAAATTTCCAAAAGAGAGTACTCACCAGAAATCATTCGTAACATTGACGCAGGAGAGACATCGCATTCACTAGGTCTTCAAAACATTTTTGTCGACGAAAATCTATTTCACGCTCCCACGATCATCAGGAGACCGGGAGAAATGGAAAACACATTTTCAAGGAGCAATCTCACTTTGCAAAGATGGAAAAAGTTAGAACCATTTCTTTTGGAGAGACACTTTGAAATTAGTGTTTTCTGATATTAAAACCTGTCATGATAGATTAATTTGTTGAAAATATAAACAGGATGTTCATAAAATCAGATGTGGAATCATCTGCGACTGGAGAGTACTCACCAGAAATCATTCGTAACATTGACGCAGGAGAGACATCGCATTCCTAGGTCTTCAATACATTTTTGTCGGCGAAAATCTATTTCACGCTTCCACCATCATCAGGAAGACCGGAAGAAATGGGAAACACATTTTCAAGAAGCAATCTCACTTTGCAAAGATGGAAAAAGTTAGAATCATTTCTTTTGGAGAGACACTTTGAAATTGGTGTTTTCTGATATTAAAACCTGTCATGGGGTATGATAGATTTATTTGTTGAAAATATATACAGGATGATCATAAGATCAGATAAGGAATCATCTGCGACTGAAAAATAAACCTCAGTCCCTATCTTCCATCGTCGAAATAACCTCTTGTGGGGTATTCATGTTGAAAAGGGAAACATTCTCAATTTTTCTGTGAATTTGAAAATCCACGATCAGAATGAAGTTATTTTTTGTGAATGTCTAACAGGAAATAACTACTTTTCCGGCTAAAGCCACGCTAGACATTGAACTACATCTGATAGATATTCTGAAAAGGCACTAACTCAAAATAAATATTATTTGCATTTTTATTCAGATAATTATTTGATTTTCTATTCCAGTCTGAATAAGGAACTCATAAGATGAATGAGGCAATGAAGATTGTTTTCAAAGGAGAGACTCACCAGAAATCATTCGTAACATTGACGCAGGAGAGACATCGCTTCACTAGGTCTTCAATACATTTTGTCGACGAAAATCTATTTCACGCTTCCACGATCATCAGGAAGACCGGAAAAATGGAGAACACATTTTCAAAAGCAACTCTCACTTTGCAAAGATGGAAAAAGTTAGAACTATTTCTTTTGGAGAGACACTTTGAAATTAGTGTTTTCTGATATTAAAACCTGTCATGGGGTATGATAGATTGATTTGTTGAAAATATAAACAGGATGTTCATAAAATCAGATGTGGAATCATCTGTGACTGGAAGATAAACTAAAGTCCCTATCTTCCATCGTCAAGATAACCTCTTGTGAGGTATTCATGTTGGAAAGGAAAACATTCTCAATTGAATATCGATAGAGATTTTTCTGTGAATTTAAAAATCCACGATTAGAATGAAGTTATTTTTTGTGAATGTCCAACAGAAAACAACCACTTCCCCGGCTAAAGCCACGCTGGACATTGAGCTACATCTGATAGATATTCTGAAAAGGCCCTTACTCAAAAGAAAAAATCTGAAATTGAAAATTTGCATTTTTATTCAGTTAATTATTTGATTTTCTATTCCAGTCTGAATAAGGAACTCATCAAGATGAATGAGGCAATGAAGATTGTTTTTCAAAGGAGAGACCCACCAGAAATCATTCGTAACATTGACGCAGGAGAGACATCGCGTTCACTAGGTCTTCAATACATTTTTGTCGACGAAAATCTATTTCACGCTTCCACGATCATCAGGAAGACCGGAAGAAATGGAGAACACATTTTCAAGAAGCAATCTCACTTTGCAAAGATGGTAAAGTTAGAACCATTTCTTGTGGAGAGACATTCTGAAATTAGTGTTTTCTAATATCAAAACCTGTCATGGGGTATGATAGATTGATTTGTTGGAAATATAAACAGGATGTTCAAAAAATCAGATGTGGAATCATCTGCGACTGAAAGATAAACTTTAGTCACTATCTTCCATTGTCGAAATAACCTCTTGTGGGGTATTCATGTTGAAAAGGGAAACATTCTCAATTGAATATTGATAGAAAGATTTTTCTGTGAATTTAAAAATCCACGATTAGAATGAAGTTATTTTTTGTGAATGTCTAACAGAAAACAACTACTTCCCTGGCTAAAGCCACGCTGGACATTGAAAAAAGTCAGAACCATTTCTTCTGGAGAGACACTTTATGTATGAAATATTTCGTAATCCTTCCCATGAAAGAAATATTTGATGAATGATTCAGTTTACTGAGAAATCTCCCAGAAAATATTTCGATAATACTTTAGTTGTAAACGTAGTATAGTTCTGAACGTATTATGAAACTGGGAATCATTTCATGAGAAAGTTCAATAAACATTTCGTTAAATAATTCAAGCCTCAATTTTAGATTAAAAAATTATTTTTTTTCGTGTTTTTTGAATATTTTTTGTCACCACACTTGAAACATTCATGCAATATTTCTACGGGATATCTATTGAAAAGTTTACGAAATATCTATTTACGTATTTTTTCATCTCCAAAGGAGTGTTTGATTCCAGAAATTTCTCATCAATATTTTGTGGAATATTTCAAAACATGAAATATTACCAGTTTTATTTTACGTTTACAAATCTACAAATAAAATATTATTGAAATATTTTCCGGAAGATTCCTTGCAGCATTTAAAATTTTAAATTTTTTAAATTTGGAATATTTTATACATATTGGTTCATCTCCATTTGAATTTCCTGCTTGATAATCTTCCATGAATCTTTCAACAATATTTCCTGGAATATTCAATGAAACATTTATGAAATATTTTCAGTTTCTAGTTCAGCTCCAAGAATCATCCACCGAAATGTTAATGAAATATGTTCGAAAGGTTTCTGAAATATTTTTTACAAATTATGTCATCTTCATAGGAATTACTTGCTGTACATTATTAAAAATTATTTCATGAATATTTTGTAAAAAATTCAATGAAATATTATCAGCTTTTTTCTTTCGTCCACAAATTTTCCATTGGAATATTACTGAAAGATTTTTTGAATATTTCTTGTTGACATATTGAAATATTCATACAATATATCTATGGAATATTTGTTGAAAAATATATGAAATGTTCAGACATATATTCTTATCTCCATCGAAATGTATCTCCATGCAATACTGCAAAAATCTATCAAAAAGATTTCGTGGAATATTCCATGAAATATTAATGAATCATTTGATAGAATATTCCTTGAAATATTAAGAAATAATCCGTCAATGGTAGTGAAAAATTCCATATCGTGAAATATTTCATAAATCTTTCAGAAATATTTCTATAGAAAATATAATGAAAATATTTTGAAATATGTTACTGCAATATTCCATGCTGTGTGGGCAGTACTCTTAATTTCATTTGTTTTACCAAGTTCACTTTCATAGACTGTTTGTGTTATGAATGGTAACTCAGTTATCTACCTGAGCTGCATGGTTTCCTATACCAATCTACCAGTAGCTTGTTTTCTGTTGTCCGTATAAGAAATGGTGCGGAATTTTTCCTGTTCTCAGTTTCAATTATGAACTGGATATGAGGATCGTAACTATTGAAGGTATCGAGAATCTCATCCACACCATCATTCGGTAATGCCAATATAATATCATTAACCTATTTTTTTTTGAAGTTCAGATTAAAAGATAAAACTGGAATAACATTATCTATCAAATCATCCATGACTTACGCTGCTGAATTGGGTGGAATGGAGGCCCGCATTGGGACACCAAAGATTTGTTTATAAATTTTATTATCAAAGAGGAAAGTCAACAATTCCAAAAATTCTATTCATTCATACTACAATAATCACTGATACCATCCCAATTTTTGTGTATTGCTCTAATACAAGCATCCAAATAAACATTGCTTAAAAAGGAGACGACATCCGAACTTGCCAGATCAAAATTGTCAAAAGTGTTGGATTATTAAATTAATTAGTCTCTTATATAATATTCATTGTCAAAGTTGTATGCTTAAGTTGAAATTTCTGTGAAAAAATAGGCTATGTTTTCAGTAGGGGCTCATATAGAAGGCACTATAGGTCTGACTGAAAGAGTGGGCTCATAAATACCATTATAGTATGTGAGTTTCTTTTTCATAATTTCGTCAATTTGGTTTGTTGTATACATCACTTAAATTAATTCATTGCTGAGGTAGGGTCTTTCGGTAGTTCTACATATGAGCTACTTTTGAACAATATGTCATTAGATAAATTAGGATTGTCTTTCAAGAATTTCTTGGATTTGAAGGAAATACTTGAGTTATGGTTAGAATTTTGGATGTGGTTTGTTATAATATTAGTTGCTTTTGCTATAGTGATATTTCTTTCACGAGGTACAGTGATAGAGGGAGTGATCTTCATCGATATATCTTTTGGTATTAATGGTTCAATTCTAAATTTAGGGCCTTCCGCAGGGAAATTGAGACACGTCCGCAGGGATGGGCGTGCTCGAGATATTTGTAATCCAATTTGGTTTTGAGTTGATTGTATTTCTAATTTTAGATTTTTGTAAAATTTTTGAATTTTACTTCATGAAAAACTGTATTGTATGAAATTTGTTGTTTGTGATAAACATTTTGGAAAGTTAATTCATTTGTGAGAGAGATCAATGTCTTTTTCAATTTCACTAGGAAACATTCAAGTTTGGTAATTAGGTTATGATTTGAAAAAATCTCAATATTCAATAATTTTGTTCCTAACTTTCAGTTATCTTCCCTCACATTCGAGCGTGTTTTCTGTCCAAGGAGTACCTTTTCTATCGTTCTCATCAAAGCTTTAATGTGGCTAGGTATGATCCCTAATTCTCTACATCGTAACAGGAAGCATCGTCTATTATACCCCTTAGCGAGTTTCATCTTCGTTTTAGACCAAGATTTAAAATTCATCACCGTAGGTTATCTTGCTGTTGTGCTAGAACTCCATGACTGTTGTGAGTGTATGGGTAGTATTTGCTGACTAGTTAGGAACAAAACTAGGGATATTGGGGTGAGCAGCAATGAAAAATGAATTCTTTAAGGTTTATTCAAGCTTTCGGAAATATTCATTTCCTTCATCAGGGAAACTACAAAAGATGAAAAAACCACTAGTAATACATATTCAAGTGCGAAACATTATGCTACTTTTGTTGAGGTTGGTTTCGAAGATGTTAAACATATTCATCATAAAACGTATATCAAGGAATGAAATGAAGTTCAACGTTAATACAATCACATTAGCGTTGTTTAAAATTATATAAATACAAATGTGTACTCTATGTGGTGAGTTAAGTGAAACTGACAGGTTAGAAATGAGTTCTGCAATAATATTTGAGCCAACGACACGTGACGGGTGTCACTCGAAAATTGTTACAGTAGTGCCTACTATTAGATCAGTACCAACTGATGTTACCAGGTGACGGTGATGGTAAAAAGAACTATCATTTGATATTACATTGTTGTCAATTTTGATTGATATCTAAAGACAATAAATAAAAGAAGATCTCACTCAAATGGTAAATATCTGTTTTTTCATTCATACAATTGTTTTCTTGGGAAATGAAAGCCATTTCTAAGAATGTTCTCTTAGATGTATGTTACTCTGTCCTAGCACTTTCACTGAAAAGTAATTCATCTGGTGGTCAAATATATTCACATGATCTGCCAGAGCACATCTTTCAGGATTTAATCTGCAGTCACTTTCATGAGAAATTATTCTGTTCGATGGGTTTGACCAATATATTTATTGTTCATTACAACTATGTCAAGGAATACTATGGATTACATATACATTGAAAGTGATGGACTCTTATCTTCACCTTTAAAATAAATTGATCTGATTGTTAGAACTGGTTTATATGATATTTGAAAAATTTCAGGATTGTGAAATAATCCAGAGAGTTTAGAGTGATGAAGTGAAAGAAGGTTGGGTAGGGGTAGTGTTACTTTCATTGTTGTTTGAGACAATTTTTGAGTTATTACTGTTTGAGGCTAGTACTCTAAGTGATACGAAGTATTATATAGTATGTTATCAAGTGAAGTTTTTTTATATTAATTTTCTAAGAAAATGTTGGAGAGAATGTGTAAATTCTGTTTATGGAATTTATGATCTGAGATTTCCAGTACTGTTAATTCATTTTGTTTTACCGAGTTTACTTTCATAGACTCTTTGTGATATGAATGGTAATGCAGGTATCTACCCAAGATTCAGGTTTCCTATACCAATCTACCAGTAGCTGGTTTTCTATCGTACGTATAAGCTAGGTATCAAGAAATGGTACGGAATTTTTCCAGTTCTCAGTTTCAATTCTGAACTGGATATGAGGGTCGTAACTATTGAAGGTATCGAGAATCTCATCCACACCATCATTCGGTAATACTAATATAATATCATCAACATATTTTTTTATGGAGTTCAGATTGAAAGAAAAATTCGAATAACATTGTCTAACGAATCATTCATGACGTACGCTGCTAAAATGGGTGAAATGGAGGCCCCCATTGGAGTACCAAAGGTTTGTTTATAAATTTATCATTGAAGGAAAAATATGTATTATCAAAAAGGAAAGTCAACAATTCCAAAAATGTATCTTCGTTAATGCTACAATAAATCCAATTAATCATTGCCAAAAAGGGGGACGACATCCAAACTTGCCGGAACATAATTGTATGGAAGGGTTGAATTATTAAATTTATTAGTGACTTCAAACGACTCTCTTATATAATACTCATTGTCAAAGTTGTATGCGTTAGTCAAAATTTCTGTCAAAAAATAGGCTATCCTTTCAGTAGGGGCGCCTACCATGCAGCTCAGGTAGATACCTGAATTACCATTCTATAAAAGTGAACTTGGTAAAACAAATGAAATTAAGAGTACTGGGAATCTCAGATCCTGAATTCGATGAACAGAATTTAAACATTCTCTTTAACCTTTTCTTAGAAAATTCATATCCAAAAACATTCCATAACATTCTATATAATACTTTGTCTCACTTAAAAGTACAAGCCTTAAACAGTTATAACTCAAACATTGTCTCAAACAACAATGAAACTAACACTACCTACTCAACCTTTTTTCACTTCATTACCATATATAAGAGAGATCACTTCTAAACTCTCCAGATTACTTCACAATACTGAAAAATTCAAAATATAATATAAAACAGTTCTAACAATCAGATCAATTTATTCTGAAGTTAAAGATAAAAGTCCATTACTTTCAATGTCGAATGGCCTTGTCATGGTTGTAATAAACAATATATTGGTCAATCGAAAAAATCATTATCGAACAGAATGATTTCTCATAAAAGTGATTGCAGATTGCCTCCTGGAAGATATGCTCTAGCAGAATATGTGAATAAATTCGACCATCAGATAAATTACGATTCAGTGAAAGTCACATATATCCAAGAGAACATTCTTAGAAATGGCTTTCATTTCCCAACAACAACAAAGTTGTGAATAGCATAATGTTTCGCACTTGAATATGTAATACTATTGGTTTTTTCATCAATAGAGTCTCCTTGATGATGGAAATAAATATTTCCGAATGTTTGGATAAACCTTGAAGAGTTCACTCTTTCATTTCTGCTTGCCGCAATATCCCTAGTTTTGTACCTAACTAGTCAGCAAATACTACCTACATACACAAGCCTGGAAATACCCAAACAAGCACTCAAACTAATGAAAAAATTACCCAAAATCATACATTCAACCCAGCATACACCTTGAAAAAATCGTCAACCGCAACGGAAAATCTATTCTGAGTAGATAAGATTATACTGAATGAAGCAAGTAAGCAAGCAAGAGAATAATTTCTATTCATAATAAAAAAATATCTATTACGTCTCATTCAATCGTATATACTACCATAAACTGCTATATATTTCTCACGAAAAATCGTCTCTTAGCCGCTATGAATGTATGAAAATAGCCAAATAAGTACTAATTGAAAAAATCTCTCAAAATCATAAATCTAACCCAGCATACACCCAAAATTCCTTAGAAAAATTAGGAATTCATCTTCTAAAGTGAAAGTATCTATGAGAAAAAAGCACGAGTAAATCATTTCAATACATGATAAAAACAACCGAAACATTCATTTAACCATACATATCACTACAAACTGCTATATTTTCAACGAAAAATTGCCTCCCAGTCACTATGAAAGCCTGAAGATTCCAAGTAATAGCATTTCAGTACTGATACAAGGACGAACCTTGTTAGCAAATGTGTTTGTGTGTGTGTATGTGGCGTCATCGGTGGAACATCCTAGAATTATTGCATCATTCGTTTTCTAGAACAATGATTGTACCATATTACATCATCCATTTGGACATCCGCAGAAATCAATACTCAATCCTAGCTTGCAACAAGTCATCATGGTGGAAACAGAAATCGGCAAGGAACACTAGTGGGCAAATGGAGCATGACGTAGACTTCGTGGTTACCGGAGTACCGACATTCAAGATGACCGTTTTGTTGATGAAGTAACATCTAGATGGCAGCAGAGCCGTTTGCATTGAACATTTTCATGGAAAAGTTATGTGATTCAAAGCTTTTCACATATTGAGTGTAGTTATGCTCTGTTCCTTTTTTTAGTTAAGTTAGTGTAAGAATTGAATGTTTTTATTTAGTACCTAAGAAGTTACGAAGTAATGTTAAAATTTTTCTGAGCTTCCCGTGTTATAGAAGCAATATATTAAGTAACATAATTGCATCAAAAAGGATATTGCCAAATAAAAAAAAGATGTAAACAATGTATATTTAAACAATGTTTATGTATATCAAAGAACATACAGATGATGCCATTTCATATGTATTAATTGAACAAATTACAGTAAGAAAATAAAACTTGACTGATGCTTTCCATAAGTATCAAGAAATTCAAATTGAAATTTCATGTTTGGATTCTAAGGAAGGGGTCAAAAATGACTATAACGACATCTCCGCTAGCTTGAATAAAATCATTTAAAAAAATAAAACAAATTCAAGTGGAAATCAAGCAAGTACTTCCTCAGTAGAGGCTCGGAATGATATATCTATTACAAAATTACCACATATTGATAAACCACATTTTGATGGAAAAATTCGAATGATTTCAAACCATTCATTGTTATGTTTCATGCCGTTATAGATTAAAATATCAATGTAAAAAATGTTGAAAAATTATTTTATTTGAGAGAACCATTAATTCCAACTTTGTCCATAACTAATAATTCATACAATAAGGCTCTTTTGATATTGTATGAGAGATATGAAAATGAGGCATGATTATTTGCTCATAGATTTATTCATTATTCGATATTCCAAGCATACCCCTGCAATACAAGAATTTGTAAGCAAAATAGAACAGCAGTTGGGCGCACTAAAAACTTGAAGAAGCCAATTGACAGCTGGGACATGATACTGATTTGTATTTTGTCTAAAAACTTGATCGATACACTTATAGGGCTTATCAAATAGACAGAGATAATTCAAAACTGGGAACGTTAAAATAATTTTTGCAATTTTTAGATACAAGAGCAACTGCTTTCGAAGCTGTAGCTCATCCAGAAGGTAAAAAGTTTGAAGAAAAAACTCATGTACATTTGGCAACAAAAAACAAGAACCAAAATGTTCATAACATTTATAACTGTAAAAAATTCAGAGCAGCTCCAACAAATGAAAGAATTTCATTTGAAGATGAACAAAAATGCTGTAGGACCTGTTTAAATAGCCATTTAGGAAAAGGCAGAGTTTCATTAAAGTGTTAAAAATTGACAAAAAATTCAGAGAAGCTCCAACAAATGAGAGAATAATAGATAAACAAAAATGTTGTAGGATCTGTTTAAATAGCCATTTAGAAGATGCAGATTTCCATTTGAGTGTCAAAATTGCCAAAAGGATCACAATACCCTTCTGCACTTGGAGAAACAGTTGACTACAGAAAATGATATCTCAGTGCAGCTAGCAAGTAGGCGTTCAACTTGCATGTCTACGCATGTTCTGTAGCCTACGATTGAAGTACAAATGAAAAATAATAATGGTACCTTTTTGTACGCTTACGGTCTCATTGACGGTGGTTCTCAAACTTCCCTCATTACTAAGGATTTGATTAAAGAATTAATCCTGAAAACTTTTCAAAATGATTCAAATCTTGTGGGAATATCACAGACAAATGTGAAAATCCAAAGGGGTGCCAATATTGATATAGAATCATGTGTACGCGTATGACAATAAGCTGTGCAGTAGTAGTAAAAATTACTAGTGAGTTACCCTCCATTAAACTTGATGCAGCCCCTATAACAATTCCAAAAGGTATTGAGCTTGCTGATGAAAATTATAATGTTTCGAAAACCATAAATATTCTGCTTGTTGCGAATGTATTTTTTGAAATTTGGGTCCCTGAAAAGGTTAACCTAAAAAAGGGTTTTATATTGCAAAACAAATTTTTTGGGTATGTTGTTAGTGTTCTAGCACCTCTTGATTCTCAATGCAATACCTTTTGCAATTTTTCTGCAGAATCGTTATCATCTGGAACGATCAATGAAATTAAAAATCTCATTACTTAATTTTGGGAAACCAAAAAGGTTCCACAAATATTTCCCGAATACCCCCAGTGAGTAAGAAGCTTGTGAAACGATATTTCAGAATACTGTAAAAGTAATTGATGATAAATTTCAAGTTTCACTTCCTTTGAAGCAACATCTGAACGGATATTGATCTCGGTGGCCCATTTTTCATAACATATAAACCATTTGAAAATCTTGAAAAACGTTACAATTTCAATGAAGAACTGTTCTTTTAATTTGAAAGTTTCATTGATGGGTACATGGGTCTTGATTTTGCAAAAATCATCGACCTCAAAAGTTATGATTTAAAAAATGATGCGGTGTACTTCTTGGCTCATCATCCTGTTATCAGAGAAGACAAGCAAACCACAAAGCTTCGTGTTGTTTTTGATGGGAGCATGAAAACAAAGAATAAATAATCCGTTAATTATTTTCTTTATAATGGAGTAGTTGTACAAACAGATTCATTTGACATTGCGATTCTGTTCAGGACATAAGAGTACGTTGTCTTGGCTGATATAAAGCAAATGTACATAATGGTGTTGGTTGATTCAAACCACACCCCATATTTTGTGGCGTGAAGATCCTTCTGCCAATTCAGTGCTTGCAATTGCAAACGGTTACCTATGTCTTGAAAAGTTCTTGCTTTTTGGCCACTTGATGCTTGGTGGAGCTTGCCCATTGCAAATATCATCAATTTCCATCAGCTCCCAGAGCCTTGTTGAACAATACGTACGTGGACGATATTTCAACAGAAAGTAATAGTATTGGCAAAACAATTCAATTAAAAAATGAACTAATAGATGAGGTAGACATAAGCCAAAATAATGCAACTATTGAAACCTTAGGTCTATCGTACAATACCATCACTGATAATTTCAAAATTTCTGCTCCCAAAAATGAATTTTAAAATAGTGTTACTGAAAGACAGGTTCTTAGCTATATTTGCAAATTCTATGATCCTTCAGGATAAGCAAGCCCTGTTCTTGTGGCTGCTGAAATTATAATGCAAAAACTATAGATTCATGAATTAAATTAGGATGCTGTTCTCCCCGATGACTTATTGAAGCAATGGGAAGAATTTGCTAGCAATCTTGTTCAAATGCCATGGATAGGCACTCCAAGAAATCTCAATTTTTCAAATGCTGTTTGCATAGAACTGGATGTTAACTGTGACTCTTCAGCAATTGCTTATACAGAGCCTACTCAACCTTGCTTTGCTCAAAGTCCAGTCCGCTCCAATATATGAAACTTCAACTATTCCCAGATTGGAATTGAATAATGCCTTGTTGCTTTCAAATTTGGCAACGAAAATTCATGACTTGTTGAGATCCAAAATAATTCTAATATTGCTATCGCTTGGATCAAGACAGACCTTTCAAATTGAATGCTTACGTAGCAAATCGTGTAGCGAAAATTCAGAAGTCTTGCTCATCTTTTTCGTGGCTATATGTCAATTATAAAAATGATCCTGCTGATTGTCTCTCAAGAGGGCTGTCATCTCAAGAGATAAAAACGATGTTCATTGGTTTCACGGCCCACGTAAACTTGCAAATAATGAGTTAACTCATAATGAGCATTCCAACATTGACTATCCAATGCCACTGCCTGAAGAGAAGCTTCACTCGCTCACTCATGTTGTAGTTCAAAAATACCCTTTTTGCGAAAGATTTTCCTGTCTCTCAAGGCTTCAAAGAGTACTAGCTTATATGTTTAGGTTGTAACGTTTACACTGCGGAGCAGTATAAGTTACAAGTTGTATATAAATTACCAATAATATAGACCCACATATAGATATATAATTTTTATTATTCTCGTAGTTTAGAAAAGATATCTCAAGATGATAATCTTTCATCTACCCATTTTCGTATAAAGTAAATATAAAGGGCCGTCCCTGTATTTTGTATTATATATCTTTACTATATTGTAGATTTATTCAAGAATGATGAGTATATTCACTCGAAACGAATTGATATATATATATATATATATATATATCAATCAATTCGTTTTTTTTCACGGATCATTCATTCGCGTATTATGGCAAACTATCAATAGGTATTTGTCGACCAACATTAGTGAGGCAAGTATCAGTGGTTGCCTATTGATGAGTTCTAGGAACTGACAAAGTGGGACAACCACATGACGTCAAAACAGCTGATCGCGACAATAGGTTTTGTTATCAAATATACTATGTCCTTTTCCTTCTCAATAGATTGTAAAAAGTTATTTGAATATGAAAAGGAAGGTGAGAAATTACCTACGGAATTTGCATTTCCGGTTTTCGAGAGAAAAAATTAAAGTGAAGGAGGTTTCCGGAATGAGGGTTCTCTTTTCGCTCTGAAAGTGATGGCGAGGCCAACGTTGTAGTTCTTCTCTTCTGGTAGTAGTTTTGAGAAAATACAAGTGTCGATTTGAATACAGTTTCCGGTGGTTATGATGATCCATTATAGTATTTTTGATGGTAACTATATGAATGCAATTACACTTCTCACGAGATTCACACCACGAGTTATTAATGGAGAATGACACAAGCCGACTTTGATAATTGATGGATTAAATGTGTAAACTCCTCTATATATTTGAAACTCCCTTCTTTGAATGAAGTTAAGGAAATTCCTCAACAGAAACAATTTCACAGTAAAGATTTGAATATTTCATTGGTAGGAACTCCCATGGTTTCTTTAACCTCTAGCAATTTTGATTCTGAGCTCGTTTACTTTGTTACACAGTTTGATCAAGAATATTTGAACAAACTTTGATAATCTCTAGAGCTACGAAACCAGGAAGTACAAATGAGTTATATATTGGTCAGGTACAAATCGTATTGATATTATGGGGTTCTTGCTCCCTGGTTCTTGGTACCTCCTGGCAAATTAATTCATGGTTCAGGATTATCAGGAGGTCACATATGGACAACTCAGAAAGCTGATGTGTCCTACCAAAGGGCTGATTTGTCACTACAAACTAGTCTGGATGTCTACAGGAACACTTTCCTGTAGACATCCAGACTAGTAGCAATATCGGTGTCTACTTATTACTACCCCAGGATTGTTAAGGTCAGACTGTTCTGTAATATTTTTCGTTATTCATTTTGAGTTGGAGTGCTTGTACACATTACGTTGTTGGTACAAATTGAGTTGTCGATTTTTTCATTCCATTGTCTATTTACATTGTGTATGGATTCATTCACTAAAATTTGATTCAACTTGATTGTATTGATTTTCCTCAAAGGTTTAAACATAATTGATAATGCTACTGTGTGTAATATTTTGAAGTTGGGAAATACCCACATTTTTGTTTTATATGTTTTCTACGGAAGTACAGAGACCTATATTACATAACTGTACTCATTGAAATCTTCTCTGCAATGTAAAATTGTATATATGATTATAGTACCGATACCGTTGTTTTTATAGAGTTAATATTCACATATCAACCTCATTTAAAATCCGAGGAAACGCCTGTATCAATACTATACTTCGAAACGTAACCCAATTGTACAGTAGAGAAAATATCTAAAACCTTTTTTTTTCTTGAATATCTATATGTGATTTTTATAATGTTCATTATTGTGATAATTGGAAATACATTGGATATTATGAGCAACCAGAGCTTAATTTCTAAATAAACCCATCCACAGAGTATTTTTCAAATTGTCTATAATTTATGTATACATTTCAATCTACAAGTTCTCAGTTGTAGTGGATTATTTTTCTTGTTTTATGTTCAACTGAGTGGCGTCCAAAAAAAGAAGAAGGGTCACAAAATAATAATATTCAACATCACACTATATAAATCTATTAAGGCCAGTTCCCACAGAGTCTCTTGTCCTGAGTAAATTAGTCGAGGGAAAATGAAGTAACATCTTGTCGCTGTATGAATAATAGCCACATAACCCGTTGCAAGGTTTGTGCACAATTCAAGAAGAAAAAATGAAAAAATCACAGAAAACATTATTAGAATTAGACGATTAATTAAAAATTCTGATAAAGCATGAACAAGCTTATCATTTCAAGAGAGAAATAAAATGTTTTCAAAAAGAAAACATCAGGACAAATCTAAGTTCTTTGGCACCATTTGTTGATAATGAGGGAATTTTACAAGTTGGGGGTAGGTTAGAAAATTCGAATATTTGTTTTGGTAAAAAACACCCTATAATATTACCCAAGAATAACCACCTCACTAAGTTAATCATAACTTAAGAGCATTTACACCTTCTCCACGCCGGCCAACGACAAGTGCTGAGTAGTTCAATCTCAAATTTTTTGATAATAAATGGGCTAAGAGAAATAAAACGGAATATTCGCAAATATGTCACATGTTGACAACAATTAATGGGCTCGCTACCCAAAAACTAGAGTTTGCGCTATCAGACCATTTTAAAATGTTGTCGTTGATTTTTGCGGACCTTTTCATATAAAACAATCCCGTATAAGACAATCTATTATCTCTAAGGCTTATAAAGCGTTATTTGTCTGTTTTTCAGTGAAGGCTATTCACATGGAACTGCTCTCAGATCTGACTACTGAATGCTTTTTAGCAGCCTTCAAAATGTTTATTGTTAGAAGGGGAAAACCATTATAAGTATATTGTGATAACGGTTCACCTTCCGAAGAAGCTAACAATCAGCTTCTAGAGCCTCAAAATATTGAAAATCCAAATGAAATTGTTTGATTTTTCCTAGATGAATTCAATTTTATTCCTAGCTACTCACCTGTGGTTGGCGGCTTGTGGGAAAATGGTGTGAAAACCGCAAAGTATCATATTGAAAGAGTCATAGGAACGGATCAATTCACTTATGAAAAATTAAACATCATCATCATTCAAGTGGAAGGAATTTTAAATTCTTGCCCAGTAACTCAGCCTTTGAATGATCCCACAGATCTTACTTTTTTAACCCCACGGCATTTTTTTATTGGTGCTTCCTTAACGTGTTATCCTGAACCAGACCTCACAAAAATATACCCGAAAACCGATTGAAATTCTGGGAACTTGTACCCAAGTCCAGCAAAGTTTTTGGAAACGCTGGCATGAAGATTACTTGGCACAGCTTCAGAGTAGACCGAAGAGTAAATATGAAGTTTAAAACTTGAAGAAGGGCATGTTAGTTTTGTTGAATTATGAAAGTTATACCTGGCAAGGATGCCAAAGTAAGAGTTGTCCAGGTAAGGACTCAAAATGGAACATATCTGCGATCTATTACCAAAATAGAATTTCTACCCTGCGATAACCAATATAATATAAATAGATAAATATTGTGTAAATAAAAAGACTTCCGTAGTCACAATCATGGACTTTCAAAGGCGAATTGAAATACTTTTGAAGTCAAAATAAAAAGACTTTCGCAGTCACAATCATAGACATACATAGTCGAATTAAAAGCTCCTGCAGACAAAATAAAAAGACTTTTATAGTCACAATCACATACTTCTAAGGAATTACTTGCAAAGTCATTTGTTAAATTAATTATTTCTTATTAGATTGAATATTTTTTATGTCGATAGGTCCTTTCGCTTGTATGAATTTTTTTCAAAACATTAAGTCCCCCAGCATGTTGGAAACATAATCCAACAGGGTTTTCTTGAATTATATTATTGAGCTGGCAACCCTGGCAACATCACACGTCGCCTGTGCGCGACCTATCCCAGACAGTCTGATTTTTCCAGTATCAAGTGAACTATATTTGTCACCGTAGTTTAACAGCAAACAAAAATATCTGTTATATAAATATGTTATTAGAACAATGACAAAAAGTTGCTCTACCTCCTTGGTACCATTGTGTATATGTGTAAATATAGACTCTGTTTACAGTCACCTGTAAATGATCTGTGTAAAGTGTATATAAAAGTGTAAATAAAACGAATACAGTCCACAAAAAACACTCTTTAATGTAATTATCCTACAGAATTGTTGCAGATTTTCCGTATATATCAGGCAAATATCTGAAAAATTACAGTTTCAGATGTTTCGTATATCGAGCGAACACTTTGCAATATATCGGTTCTATACTATAAATTTTTTGGATTTTCTCATACTAGGCAGAAACTTTCCAAGTGAAATTGGACCGGATTTGTTCGGATTTTTTTTGTAAGCCAGGTAAACGCTGTATTTCTCTTTCGCATACCAAGCCAACACTTTGCACTTTTTCGTGTATGGGGCACTTCGTATTTTTTTCGCATTTGTTTTTTTAGAATTTATATACCAAGCGAATACTTTGCATTTTTCGGATTTTTCGTATCCCGAGGTGGATGCTTTGATTTCTCAGAGTCTTTGAATTATTTTCCTTAGATTCCATAAACCGTGTGGGAATTCCTAAATCTTTTCGTAAAGCGAGGTAGACACTTTGATTTCTTCAGATTTTTCGTATATACCAGGCAAACACTGTATTTTTTCAGATTTTCCAGAATACGCGGACACCATCGTTACGGACTTTGAGAAAGTCCCAGATTTCCTACCTGAAAGGGTGTTGGTTTTGCAACTACAAATGAAAGAGTTCCAGCCTGGGCTCTATTCGCTGGTTACCAGACCATTCACTCCAAAGGCAGCAGTATTCTAGTTCTTCGCTTAATGAAATAACATATCGATTGCCAAAATCCTGTATGTGTTCAAAAATATGTCAGCAATCAATCTGGAAAATGGAAAAAGATCGGCTGTGAAACGTCTGAGATTTACCGCACTATGGATTTTTTAATGATACCATGAAGCTGCGTCGCAATTAATTGGTGATCAGCAATTTCCGATTTTGACGTTTTTCCGCCTTGGGTTGGGAAACCGTCAAAATTGGGAGTTGCTGACTGTTATGTATTTTTAAGGTTGAGGTTCAGGCTAGGTTAATAACCACACGGCATGAATGATAGATGATAACTGGTTTATTTATAGTGCAGTGTTGCTGATAAGATAATGTATCAGACTGACATATGGCATAAACATTAAGGCTAGTGCACAACACAACTACATGACGTCGCCTTTTTTTATTTTGACAGGTATTTCAACTACATATTTGTATAATCACAGACTGAAACTTTCACAACTATGACGAAAATTCAACTAATCGTAATTTTGATAATATTACACCATAATGTACACTACATGGGTTTCCATCAATTCCTCCTCTCCTTTTCAATAAAATTAGAAAAGTTCACACACGATACAGGTAACATTTATGTAGATTCACGTGTATACAAGGGTACATTTCGACTATTCAACAATAAGAACGGTTATGACAAATTAAAAAATCTAACTATATGTATAAAAATCTTTGAATTTTTGTGGTGTTATAGGCCTGCCAGACCTTGACGACGACGGAATAAAATATGTGGCTACTTCGGCATCAGACTCTAATGAAGGAGAACAATTTGTATGAACAATATCAGTATCATTTTTCGACATGTTTTTTGGGTAACCTTCCACAGTCTGAAAATGAAAATATAATCAGGAAAATCTATACAAGTGTAGAAAGGGAAAACTAATTAGTTCACCCCGATAAGTTACTGCGTTCACCAAATTATATTTCCCATAGAAAAATGATTCAATTTTGTCAGTAACTAATCGTTCGATGAATGTGCCTATGAAAAAATAGTAAAAATAGTAAAAATATTTATATAGTTTTGACGTTTCGGGGACTATATCTGCCCCTGTTCTCAAAATCTTCTGAATCTCCTTTAATTGTGTGAATAATTTGGATTTTTTTTTTCAAATAATCTGCCAAAAAAATTTAAAGTGACGTATTGCTCATTTGATATATGGGGTGTTGTTCAGATAAGTTTATTAGCATTCTACCATATCTCACTTCCTCTCTGAGTAGAGGTAACCATGAATGGTCCATTTCAACAGAATTTGTTGAAAAGCAGTTGTTATTGGAAGGAAGAATATAGGCCGTTTCTTTCAATTCTCTTTTCTCTTGATGTGGTTCTTTCATCAAGATTTTCGTCCTATTCAATTCAATCGTATGATCGCCATTGGATGTGAGGATATGTTCTGCAATTTTTGATCCGGTTATTTGTCGATTTCTGATGTAACTCTGATGTTCACTTTGGCGCACTTCCAATGGTCTTGACGTTTCACCTATATAACTATCACCACACGAACAAGGTATGTTGTAAACACAGTTTTTGGTTCTTTCTTCTGCGTTTTTGGTTTTGTTAATATTAGCATAGATCTCAGTGTGTTTGTTGTTCTAAGTGATGGTCTCACATCATACCGTTTGATCTTCTCAGACAATCCGGGGACATAAGGTATTATGATGGTTGTGAAATGTGTAGGTGGTGGGAGTACTCCTGTTGGTTGTGTTGATTGGTTGTTTGATGGATTTTTGTTTTCAATGTCAGTGTTTGTTTTTTCCACAAACTGATCCGGATATGCATTTTCCTTGAGAACAGATTTTATGAGGTTTATTTCTTCCTGTAGATTCTGGTTGGAATTGCAAACTGTTTGGGCTCGATTATAGAGACATTCAACTATGCCTTTTTTCACACTGGTATGCTGGTTTGAGTTGTAGTGTAGATATCGATTGGTATGCGTTTTCTTCCTGTTTACAGATGTTTCCATTCGGGATGATGATTTTTGGATCATGACATTTTCAGACTGTGGAAGGTTACCCAAAAAACATGTCAAGAAACATTGTTCCTCCACAAAAAACCACATTCATTCAATACTTATCAGTATCATTATTTTCCTTAACATGCTCTGTATATGTGACGATATATCGAAAGGGGAACTGGACACAATACTGTTATCAGAGTGATTTAGTTCTCCAAGCTCAGTTTCATTATGTTCTTCAACACTAGCCCTATCAATGAGATTTTCAGTTTGGTCACTATTACTACTTACATCTGAGGGTACATAGTTAGAAAGTCATAATTTATATTTTCACTTCTGAAAAAATGACTAGTTTTTATAGAAGGTGGCTCACCTGAGTTTTCACGAAACTTTTTCAGAAACTTTCGATTCCTTATCAATTCTGAAATCTTCCTTGAAAACTTTATATGAGCCAGTGCCTACTTTTTCTAGGACAATATCTTTTACCCACTCACTACCAGGCAGGTACTGTATTAAAACTTTGTCATTTGGTTTGAGTTCTGGCAAGGTTTTTATACCCTTATTGTCAAAATAGAATTTTTGAGTAATTTGTGCATTTTCTCAAAAAATTTGTCAACGTTGCGTTTTTTACTAGTAGAAGGTAAAAATACTTTCTTAGGTCTAGGGACTAGATCCTTGAGAGTTCTACTCATCAAAACATTAGCTGGCGAGGAATGTCCATCTAATGGAGTATTGCGATAGTCTAGAAGAGCCGTTCAAATTTACATTTCTTGAGTATGTTTTTGACAGTTTGGCTTGCACGTTCCACTTGTCCATGGATTGGGCATACCTTGGAGAAGAACATGAGAATTCTGGCCCATTATCTGAAGTAACAATAGAAGGTATTCCATGTCTAACAAATATAGATTCCAAATGTGAGATTACATTATCACTTGAAAGATCCTTCTCCAGATATCCTATTCCTACATACTTCGAATAATAGTCGACGACTTAAAAAAATGCTTCACCACTTAACCTAAAAATATCACATCTTTTTTTATACCAAGGCAATTTTGTAATGTCATGAGAAATCATGGGCTCAGACGAGTAACTTTTTTGAAAGCGTTGGCAAGTGTCACAACTCATGCTACATCTTGTATTTGTTTGTTCATTGATGGTCAGTAGAATGTTAAATTTGCTTTTTCCAAACATTTTTTGTGCCTCGATCGCTAGTGGCATGCAGATTGTCAAGTATTCCTTGTCGAGCTGACATAGAAACAATGAGTTTTTGCCCCTTATATAAGAGATCATTTGTTTCAGTTATTTCAGAGCGAAATTTGAAATAAAATTTCACATTTTCTGACACTGCCTTCATTTTATTTGGCCAGCCGCTATGAACATAGTTTTTAAGGGACTGCAGCTCTGGGTCTCCATTGGTTAACTGAACTAGTTCACGTACTTTATTCACGGTTGCGTCCAAATTCATATCTCTAAATCAATAATTTAATTGAAGTGCTCATTCTCATACGTTTTTGGGTATCCGTTAACGCTCTCGACGCATGCGCACAGGGGAGATCTTCTTGCAGAAGGGTAGCGCCCATACCATTACTCGAAGCGTCAACAGGTATTGTTATATGTTTTTTTTGATATTTTTTCATGAATATCGTCGCACTGAAATATAGTGTTTTTTTTAAGCAACTTAAGTGG
This sequence comes from Gonioctena quinquepunctata, assembly GCA_018342105.1. NCBI lineage: Eukaryota > Metazoa > Arthropoda > Insecta > Coleoptera > Chrysomelidae > Gonioctena > Gonioctena quinquepunctata. Next base: position 112,932 of record JAFIRS010002635.1, on the reverse strand, counting down.
TGCTGTTTTTTCGGAGAGATTTTTTACAAATTTTCCTACATATGTAACAAGCCCTAAGAATCTCTGAACCTCTTTTTTATTGGAAGGCTTCAGTAATTTCTTTATGGCATCCACTTTTGACTCATCTGGTGTTATACCAAACTCTGAAATTTTATGATTAAGGTATTTGACCTCTGGCACACTGATCTTATACATACTATCATCAAAAAAGACGTTGTGTTGGGAAGCTCTTTGAAATACTTTTTCTTAGATTTTATTGTGAGATGAAAATATCAGGATGTCATCAAAATGAACTCCAGAGCCTTCGATATCTGCTAATATTCTGTCATTATTTCCTGGAAAACTTCTGGAGCGCAAGATATTCCATAGGGCATCCTCAGAAAGTGATACTTTCCTAGTCCACCCGCGCTGAACGTACAAAGTTTAGAACTTTCCTCATCTAAATGAATCATGCTAAACCCATGTGTTGAATCTAATGTTCTGAAATATGTGCTGTATACTAATTTTGAGGTTAGTTCTTTGGTATTGTATGGTTGGTATTTTAATGGCTATGTTTCAATCTCTTGGATCTGAACATATTCTAATAGAACCATATTGCTTTTTCTCACGATAACAATGGGATTGACCCACTCAGAACTTTCATTAGTTTTTAATATAATTTTATCTTTTTCTAGTTGACTTAGGGCTTCCTTTTATTGTTCTTGCGAAGCAAAGGGGATTTTCCTGGGAGGATTAACTACCGGATTGCAATTTCCTTTGAGCTCAATGTGATGAGGCTTCAGCAAGGATCCTATAACTTGAAACAAAAACTTATACTTCTTCATCAGCAAATTCAGCTCATAGTGTTCATCTCTACTGATAACACACTTTTTTTCAATTAGGTTTAATTTTACGCATTCTTTTAGGCCTAAAATTACTATTTCGGTTTATCACATAAAATAAAAGGAGTGTCTTTTTACATTTGACTGTACATTCTAGGGTACATTCTCCTAGTATTGGCAAGGTATTTTGTGAATATGACTCCAAGACAACATCTATTTGAATTAAATTTCTAAAATCAAAATTCACTACCTTTAGTATCTCTGTCGTTATGACGTTTGCCATTGCGCCACTGTTCAAGGTAAAATTTACAATGTATCCATTGATATTTACTGGTGTGACCCATGACTCCTCTGCGATACCACAAACTTGTCTCTCGATGCTCCCTACAAACAAAAATTCATTATCTGGAAGGGTACGAACAGGTTCATCATCTGACATCACGTCAGTAATACTATGGTATACTGAAGTGTTGATAAATTTTTTATAGTTGTTATGAGACTTATTCTCACTTCTAGAATTTTTTCTTCTGGAAAATTTGTCACAAATACCCACTTTGGAGTATAACCATCTGTCCCTCCACTACGCTTGGAATCTGCAAACTGCTGCGAAGTGGTTTGGACCTCCACATGGAATGTAGGTCTTTCCATAAGCGGGACATCTACCAGGACCATGTTGGGACCCACATTTCTGGCACCGATACTGGTTTTTACTGCTGGGCCTGGCCTTGGCTGAATCTTTGGAGCGCTTCTACGGAAATTTCTTTCCACTGGATATATCTTCACTCCTTTCTTTGCACAAATATTGACAACCTTCTCCAAGGTGTCTGGATCTCCTTGAAAAAGTTTTTCCCGTGAACTTGCACACTGTATTCCACAAATCAATATATCTTTGACAGTACCGAACTCGCACGAAAGAGCTAGGTTTTTTAGTTCGGTGATGTATTGTTCCATAGATTCTGTCTCACTTCGCTTGTACTTGAATAATTTATGCCTTTGATAGGTTAGGTTTTTCTTTGGGTTAAAATATTCCTCGAATTTTATCATTAGAGGTTTTAGTTTGTCGACTTCTTCTTCAAAAAATGTAAATGTATTAAATATCCTCATACCTACGTCTCCAATAAGTGTCAGCAACTGGCACATTGAGTTTTTGGCTCTCTCTTACAAATATATGTGGCTTGGAGATATGTGGTGGAACGTTGTTTCCAGAATCTCCAATTCTCACATAGATTGTCCGTTATTTTTATCGGCGGAACCCCCCTGAAGTCCATCCAGATGGGTTTTGTTCGAATTATTTACTGATGTCAAATACTGGATACGATAATTACAGAACTATTTTTGCACATCAGACCTTCGACTGCGCCATGTTATTTTTTTAAGGTTGAGGTTCAGGACAAGGTAAATAACCATACGGCATGAATGACAAATGATGACTGGTTTATTCATAATGCAGTGTTGCTGATAATGTATCAGACTGAGATATGACATAAACATAAGGGCGAGTGCACAACACAACTACATGACACTGACCACGCCTGGACTGAACACCATCTAATTCTATGGGACAACGCAAGCGTTCTACATATAGAGGAGCATTGGTTAAAACTAAAGCAGGAGGCCGCCTACATCGAGGCCAATAACGTCTTCAGTCAATCAAGCGTTGAGATCAAGAATGTTCTGGAAATCACTCATTGCCCTCTCTGGTGGATTGCAGAGGCGCGAAATCAAACGCATCATTGCACATGGCAGAATTATGCGCACCACTGCACCGACAGACCTATAAATAGGTAAGTAGCACCTAACTTATCAGTATTCACCTGAAGAGGATTGCAGATAAAAGCAATCGAAACGTCGTGAAAAGCTTTCCAATCCATTGATACGATGAATGTCCAAAACAGGAGGAATCAAGTTACCACATCGTCTACAACTTCCATTAAAACAAAATTTTCACATTCAGATTCATTATTTCGAGTAACCCAGTTTCCTTCCACATTTACAACATCTATTAGATGTAGTTAAATGTACATCGTGTCTTTATTTGGAAAAGTTGCCATTTTCTGTTTTATATTACGAGAAATCACTTCATTTTCATCACCGATTTTTCAATTTCCAAAAAAATATTCTATTCAATTGAGTATGTTCTCCTTTTTAACAGGAAATTTATTATATTTGCGTTATATAGAAGATAAATCATTTATTTTTCCTTTGGAATGTGTATTATGGGTTGAATGTATGCTTTTGACGCAGAGGTGGTTCTGCATTGCTGAGTTGAAGTTTTTCATTGGTTTGATTGCTTCTTGGGGGTATGTTTTGGTTTTCGTTTGGGCTAAGATATGATATTTTGATTTGTGTAAATAGATATTTATCGATTCAAGAAAGATGATAAGAGTGAGCATTTTCCTACAATGTGCGTGATCACCGTATAATTTCTCGAAAAGTCCGACAGTAGTACACTACATTTTTCTTTCTATGAGAAGTCAGGGTAGTCGTTGCTGACTAGTTAGGTGTAAAGTTCCTAAATATTGGTGTGTGCAGCAAAAGAAACAATGTACCCTTCAAAGTTTGTCCAAGCTCTCGGAATATTTAATTTCCATCTTCAGGGATACTAGAATGGAGGAAATTCAGGACCTTGAGAATTAACTTAAAGGTTTTTCGAGATTAGTTCCTAAGTTGTTCATGAATCTTCTTCATGTGATGTAGGGTGAATTATGAAGTTCGGAACTTGAAGTTGGAAGCAAATTTAAAATTGTCTAATATTTATAAAATGTATTGCAATAGTTAATAATTAAAAATTTTAGTGACATGTGTGCTTCGAAAAAGTATTATAGGTCATAAAGTGTGGGAAAATTTGTTATACTTGTCATATGCTCTGACAACAGGTGGTACCAACATAAGGTAGAACCAACTGTTGAGGAAAGGGTTTGCCAACAATGATATGCAAAGTTTTAGTAATTTTTGTTGATGGTACCAACTGAAGGTTGGGTCAAGTTGGTGATTTATTGATGATTTGAATTGAAGTGAATTCTGTATTCCCAAGTGCTAGTGAAAAAGAATATATGTTTGACAACAGTATTTTTATTGATATGCTTTTTTTCTGTGATATGAAAGCCATTTCTAGAAAGGTTCTCTTATCAGTGTTATGAGTTCATTGGTTAGTATTTTCACGTCATTATAGTTCATATGATGGTCATATTTGTTGATATGATCTGCCCGAGCACATATATCACTGGCGCTAGCGTCGTTTTCATTTGAGGTGTGATTTTTAACGTTGTCACTTCCGTTAATCAGCGGATGCGTTGTCACCTCCTTTCGTATGAGAAAATGCTACAACGACATTTTCATTCATTTTTAAATGTCACCGAATGAGAGTAGGACCCAGATAAAATTAAAATGGCGAAAAGTAAAACATTCGAAACTCTGTTTTTTTATGAAATGTAGAGTCGATTTGTGAGTTCCATTGCTGTTTGTCTCATTCAATTGGATGAGATCTATCCACAAATAAACTATAAGTAGAAACTGATTATTTCATGATCAATTTCCAGGAAAATTAAAATTGGTTGCATGCCACCGGTATCCCCAGTTTAGTGAATAAAAGTCGGAGAGTTAACCATTCAAAGAAGGTTCGTATGAATACGTTCCTCAGTTACGTTCCTGAGTTCGGCCCTGCCACCCAGACCTCATGGCGACTAGACAAATTGCAGACTAAGCTCCTACTATTCATCTTTGCTGATTGAGCTTCCACCGTGGATTATCTTGTAAACCGAAGATCAACGAAATAACTATAATACCTTTATTATTTGTTTATTATTATAAATTATCTGAGATATGTATTTTGATCATTCCATTTTTGACACTTGTAACGTGCATTTTTGTTTTTCATCAAAGCATTGAGTAAAGTATATCTCTAATTGTGTGAAAGGTGAACTTCGATGAAGAGTTATTCAATACAAAATTGGTTTCAAAAAGCTACAACGTGCCTTACGAACCACACAAACTGCTGAGGCACAACGTAACTCCTCAGGCTTCAAACCATGAACAAAACGACGAACATGTTAGTTTCCAAAAATGCAATGGCCATACATAATTATTGCTTTTGATAAGATGAATGCGTGGTTGAAACTATGGAACTCATTTCTGGAACACCCTACAGTACGCTATAGAATTCATCCTATGATACCATAATGATAGTTCTCTATAATCTTTCTTTCTGAACAATCCCCATTTATTGTGTTCAAATAAATATAAAATATCAATGTTTCAGACATTATTGATGAAAAATGCCCAAACTATTTTTATTAAAATCTAAGGCACAGCATAGTTACCTTGATTCTTTCTCGTGTCTTCTCAGTTCGAGAAGAATAATTCTGACATCGAAACAATTGACCCCATTCAAAAACTGATCGAATAATTCGTGATTTTCTACTACATGTTAACCTATGATTTTCAATCATACTACTTATGACATGAAATTGGAAAACTGTGAATAATTCAGGATCGATGGTTAGTTATTTCGAATTTTGTCCTGCCCGTCAGTTCACCACGTCCATTTTATTTTGTAAAAAGTGACATTTCCTCCAAAAAAATATTCCATTATTAAAAGCCTAACATTTAGCTGTACAAGATATATAATATCAGATGTGGAGTCATCTGCGACTGAAATACAAACTTCAGTCACTATCTTTCATCGTTCAAGATAATCTCTTGGAAAGTATTCATGTTGAAAACGAAAACATTCTTAATTAAAAATTAAGAAATATGATTTTTCCAAAAATGAAAAATTCTACAATAAAAATGAAACTATTTTTTGGTAATATCTAACAGAAAACTGCTACTTCACCGGCAAAAGCCACTCCTGAACTATATCTGGAAGATATTGTGAACAGACCCTAACTTGGTCTTTACCAATATTCTTATTTCAAAAACGTTAAGTTAACTGATGTTTAGTGGTCAATATTTAAGAAAAGGAATGTCAAGCACCCCACGTTTTTAATTACATTCATTCAAAAAATTACATTGAAAATGATTTTTTACTTTTTTATTCATGATGAAATAAAAGCGTATTTTTTTGTTTTCCAATTGGACCTATGAGTAATGACTCTTGATATTCTTCATTGGATAACGAGTTTTTACTTGTTCTCCAGTGCAGCTTTTGGCGAAATGCTCGATATATAGAATTTGACTAGCGCTTCAACACTTGAAACGATCACTATTGATCGTGCTTGTTTCTCAAAACGGTTGCAAAATTTTATAGTAATCCGACGTTCAGAAGTGGGGGAAAGTGAAGTGGGCAGATTTGATAACATACATATATTCATATAATGCATACATAGTTACAGGTCAAGCAAATATAAAACATTGTATAAGTAGTGCGGCGCTACACCATGTCACGCACGCCATTATATCTCCCCTAAGTTTCATTGCGGGGTTTTATTGAACAACTATCATAGGAGTACAAAAAAATGGAACAGATCATCGTTCTTTGGTCGCCATATTGAAAATATCCGCCAAACTTTTTTTCTTAAAAGTATATCTCCGTACCCAATGGTCAAATTTAGATTTTAAAAATCTCATTTCAATCTTTTTTTTAAGTCAAACAAATTCTGCGATTTAACATTTTTTGTTAAATTACGTAGTTTCTGAAGTATAGCATAATTTGAAAATGGAATTATGCAGGCCAAAAGTTGAGCTATTGGTGAATCGACTCGACACTTTTTATTTGTGGGTTTTTTTGGGTGGCTTTCAGAAAAAACTCGCTTGATCTTAACTATAATTAGTGTAAAGGGATTTCTCTGTTCGCTGATTGAAAAATATGTTTTTTACTCCTGAAATCCAATTTTTTACTTGCACCTCAAAATACACCATTGCATAGTGGTACCAAATAGTCAAAAGCTGGCCAAAAGTCGAAGAATATCGGTTCAACATGAAATACCACATCTTAAACCGACCGAATCTTCAATATCGGCGGCTACCTGGAACTCCAAAGTTAGTTATTCCTGATCTGTTCGTGGGACTTAAAATTTCATTATAATTGTGCGTTTTCAATTGTGTTTGATGGGGGGAAATCCGAAAGGTGTGCACATCATTTTTAATTAACATCACCTTACAAATTCGTCCTTTTTAATTATTAAAGGCCCTGAATATTTATTATTGCTTGAATTCATCAATGTTCAACTGTGAGTATTTTCAATTTGGCGAAAAATTGGCGTTATTGTTGACTTTTTTATGTTGGGAAATCATTATTGAATCAAAATATCCAAGAGTTGGATACGGAACGGTACGGATGATGCGACTTTGATTCGGATTCTAAAATCACACATTTGTAATCAGTAACCTGAGAAACCCCTAGTCACTAGTTTTTGTTATGTTCAAGCGAGTTTTTTTTAAGCTGACCATCATATTAGATAAGTCATCTTTTTTTAAATGATAAGAAATTCGCAATCAGCGACCTGAAAACCCCTTTATACCGATTAATGAAATGAAGCAAATTTTTCTAAAAGCCGTTCGCCATACTGAGTCAGTTAATTTGCATTTGAAAGAAAAATATCGAATTTTTATTCAGGACCCTAGAAACCCCTTCACAGTAATTTGAAAAACGAAAACCGTACCAAATGTTTGTTATTATTTTATCTATTATTATAGGATTCATAACTAGAATGTATTTGAAAAATGTTTTTGTTCTTCACATGTTTTATTATTAGTATAGTTGAAATAGATGTACCTATCTCTCCCTGTGAGAACTCGTATAAAGTTTTCAGAATACACTGGAAATTTGATCAAATTGATGATATTATTTCAGTTAGGCCAAATGATCAAAAACGGAAACACCCAGTCGTTGTCACCTCATATAACGTTGGGTCCTCCGTTTTCGGAGGTGTCAACGTTTTTTGCAGAAAAAAATTATTTCGACCATACATAACTGGCCTACTGACGCATTTGTATAGGGTTCAGCTGTCACGGACCAAAATATTTGTCACTTTCATTTGAATAAAAGTTTTTGAGACTATACAGGCTGTTGCGAATTCGCTTCCCACTGAATGTATCTCCGAAATGATTAGAGGAATCCAGCCATCACTAAAATGGTATGGCCAAGTTCCGGAATTCCTTGCTGAATTAAATTGCCAAAAAAGAGGTTTCTCTTTCAGTTTTCTGAATGTTCGTTATTTTCCGAGCCTATTATTGGAGATTGCAGAAACGGAAAGTACTTCGTTATTATCCATTTTTTCCTCCAAATACGATTTTTCTCAAACAACCTTTACAATCATTTTTATTGCTGCATCTACCTATGTGAAACCAATCTGGATCATATTCTGAAGAGAACGAAGTAATATTTCATTGGTTGAGAAATAATGATATATCGTATCGAAAGAAGCGTCGGAAAAACCTAAATCGCAAATGAAAGGACTACTGAAAATTGCAGCAAAGGATGAATGCGAATATATCCAACAAAAATTCAACTCATACCACCCGAACCTGCAATTTACCATTGAAAAAGAGACAAACCAAAAAATAAATTGATCCCACCCTCCACATAAATAATAACACTATCAAAACAGAATGGTTCACAGAAAACTCGTGGTCGGGACGTTACCCCAATTTTCATTCCTACCACCTTACTCCCAAAAAAGTCCGTCATAATCGGCCTAGCGACAGATCCATCGTCCTATCAGACTTCCTATACCGCCCCATAGCCATTAACAAAGCAAAGTCAGCCTTACTAAAAAACAATTATCCCAAAAAACTAATTGACTCTATTTTCGAATCTAGTATCAATATACTATACAATCAACACCTGAATAAAAAAACAACCCACCAGTACATACATATATCTTTCAGAGAATATTTCACACTTGCTCAGTCCATTCAACCTAAAAGTAGGCCAGAAAAGTCACAAAACCCTTTCTCGAAGTTGAAGCCCGAAATCTCAAACATTAAAAAAACACACACAGTCTGTGTCTGCAAAGAACCAAGCGCAATAAAGTCTATAGTGGCCAAACGAAACAATATTCAGAGAATCGCATGAAATCCCACAAATATAACACAACGCCTCCACAGCCCTCAACAAACACAAGAAAACAACAACCCACGAGTTTGATTATAACAAAACAATTATCCTAGGTGCGGAAAAAAACAGAAAAAAAGAGAAAAAATGGAGATGATTCACATCAAAAACACCCCAAACTGCGTAAACGACAGAACTGATATCGTCGAACCAACACAGCATCTATTACAATCTGTTATGGAAGTAGCAGCGCCACCTACCCAAATCTGACACACAATCCCACAACAAACAATGACTCGCGACCAAAATACAACAGACTCCCCACAGATGCCCCAACAGTACAACCTCGTAAATTAACGTCAAGCGGTCAAGCCAAACATGCGCAACAAGTGAACATCAACACACCGCAACCAGCATCCGCTGAAAAGTAAACAGAACAAAGAAAATCATCATCAATCATCAAATCAGATTGTTACAGAACTATAAACTGGAATTGATGAAAAAATTAAAACTCCAATATAGTTATAGTAACGAAACTAAAATATATATTGTAAATACTTTTCGGCTATTTTATTCAGCAATGAATTCTGCAATTTCGCCCAAATACAGTCGATACTGTATCTCTAACTGTTTCTGAGATCCATGTAGAAAGAACTGACTTTGTAACAGCCTTCATTGTGTTATTCAAATACCACAATCTCTGAAATCGCATTTTTCAAAACAACAATTCGGATCAGCGTGGATAATCGTCGATGAATTGCAATGACATAGTTCGAAATAAGTGAAGTAATGAAACAACGTTTTACCTTTGGTATTTTATATTTTAAATCGGAGGAGCGGAATCATAGATACTCCTAATTTGAATTGTGGGAACAAACCGTTCAAATTGATCGAATACTCAATTCAAATATCCCACGAATACTAATCTATCACTGTAAACCTTCAGTTCGCTTCAGTACAATATAATGTTTATTGATACTGGAGACCCACTGGATACTGGAGGCTCACTCCACCTTGTGTTCTCTGAAATGCTTATCAGAAATATATACCTATATATTCCTACAAGAATTCAAAATAATAAATCATGATGAAGATATTTCTAACATGTGTATAGAATGAAAAAAACATTGTTTAAAATAACTCAAAAACATATTTTTCTTCAAAAAAATTAAACATTCTTTTTAATGTGTTTTCGAATAGAAATACAAGAACTCACACTTCGAAGGAGTTTTTGTAAATTCATAATAGAGTTATAAACTGATGGTCCTTTTTGTGATAGCCGAGAGCTTTTATAAAAACACCTGTGAAATTCATCTTTTGAGTTTTTCCATAGTTTTTGTCATCAAAAGAATGCACACCTGATGCATATATAGAAAATCGTGTCAAATCAGTATTAAAATAATTTTATTCGATATCGATAACAACTGTTGGGTTCACAACCAAAATGTTTTTGGTAAATATTTCTGTTTTTTCAGAATCCTCGGAAAGTCCTGTACAACGTTGTGTTCCAGAGGTGACAACTTTTCATCGGAAAACTCCAAACCAATAAAACTGAAAATTGTAATGAAAATGCATTACATTATAAAAAACTGAAGTTGTTGAAAAAATTGAAATTCCAATATAGTTATAGTAACAAAACGAAAATATATATCGTAAATAACTTTTGGCCATTTTATTCAGCAAGGAATTCTGCAATTCTACCCAGATACAATCGATACTATATCTCTAACCGTTTCTGAGATCGGTGTCGAAAGAACTGACTTTGTAACAGCCTCTATTGAGCTATCTCATTCGCGATCTCTAAAATCGTATTTTCAAAAAAAGGATTCGGCTCTGCGTGGATATTCGTTGATAATGACATAGTTCGAAATTAGTGGAGTAATCAAACAACATTATACCTTTGTTATTTTATATTTCAAATCAGAAGAGCGGAATCATAGAATATTCAATCCATTGATAAATAATTTGTCAAATGAAGAAGCCCAAGTATTGATTTAAGGTTTATGTTTTCCACGGAAGCGTTTCAAAAGATTGTCTGAAAAATATGAACTGAATAAAATGACCAGGATCCCAAATGATTTTTTTTTACGGATATTCAGAAAAATCTGAGTAATGTAATTGAATACTCCAAAACTCTTCGTTAGTTCTCAATATTTCATTAAAACTCGAATATTATTCTTAAATACTGCTTATTGGAATTGTAAGAACAAACCGTTCAGATTGACCGCATACTCAATTCAAATATCTCACGAATGGCAGGTTATAACTTAACAGGTATCTATATATATATATATATATATATATATATATATATATATAAATATATATATATATATATATATATATATATATATATATATATATATATATATATATATATATAGTTTTCTTTAGTTTCTTTAGTTTCTTGACCACGGGGCTTGTGGCTCAGTGGAACGAGCGTCGGTCTTGTGTCAACTGTTTCCACCTGGCGCGGGTTCGATTCCCGCAGCTGGTGAAACATTTTTTCAAGGTCCCAAGAGTGGTTTCGGATCCCACTATAAAAGGTAAGGTCCCCGTGATCTTAACTCGTACAAGTTTTCATTAACTTCTGAGGGTTGGTCAAACAACTAAGAAAGCGGTAAAAAACAATTTTACAAATTTTTTTACATATATATTTTCTTCAATTTCTTGGAATAAAGGTCTGATTCAGTCTATTCATATAATTTCTCTTAACTACGTTTCGACATGGTATTTGTCATCTTCAGGTTAAACTAAAATTAAAGATATGGAGTTTGAGACATATTTAACTTAACACAATATTGAAATGTATGCACTAAAATTATTCTTTAACAACATATGGTTCGAAATATAACACGTTATTTAACTCAATATAAAAATATCTGTAACATTTATGAGTATTCACATACAAATTATATTATTTGAATTCTGCGTTCGCATCGTACGAACGTTATTGTAGATGTGTGACTGCGAAGAATTTATCGGGAATAGTTTGTTTATCTTTCATGCATTTTTACCCTCTTCATAAGTACACCAGATTGTTTATATTGAGTTCTATCTAGTATATGGGCCAGACTGTATTTTTTTTTTGACAGCATGTTAAGATCAGCTTTCATTATTATTACTATGAACAAAGGTAAAAAAGGTTGTTATAAATCTGGCTTGAGTTTTTGATATCATTTCTATTGATACAATTGCCAAGAACATCAGACTACCTACTGCTTTTCGAAAAGGAACTTGTAATATATATTTTCTCTCTTCATCAGACAATTCAGTTGACTGGAGAACAACATTGGGACCTGCCAACACAGCATTAGAGTGACAATTTTCCATGTTGAATTTTTTTAAGAGTTTTCAAAAAACAAAAACGCCACTTACAATTTATCAAATTTTTAGAAATTCTTTCAATGTATTGGAAAAATGGTTACCATGAAAAACCCACTTTTTTGGTTTGTCAAATTAAAACATTCCAAAATCAAAATAATCCGGATTATTTCCAAACAATAAGTACCCAAATAATTGGGACAATTTGGAAAAATTGCAAAATAAAATACACAACTAACCCTAAAAGTTTTTGAAGTTGCATTTTTAACTTTATTTCTTGAAAAAGAATCCACAAAATTCGAAAATTCAAAAAAAATTTTCTTCTAACAATATTGAGATTGTTACCGTGTTTTTCCTACCAAATTGTTAGAAAAATTGGAATATCATCAGTTTAAAACGTAAAAATAGAAAAAAAATTTCATACACAAAATTAACAAATCTAAAATTTTGAACAAAACTTGGTTTTAATCAATGTCCTTCACTTATTTACAAAAAATTTTATTAAATTTTCAGTAAAAGTCCAAAATTCGAAAAAAATATAAAAAAATTCAAAATTTGGAAAATTTATTATAATTCAGAAAAAAAATTTAAAAAAAAATGCTACGAAGTTGTAATGAATAAAAACAACAACTTCTCTTTACCATAATTTCCATCAAATAGATTTAAAAAATGCCCTAATATTTCCAGTGAATCCGAAAAAATTTTTTGAAACCATAAAAACCCTCTAAGTTTATTCCTTAAACTGCCAATACCATAGGTCCTATTTCAAAACAAAAAACCAAATCCCAAAGAATTCATTAAACCAACAACAAAATTGACCAAATTTAAATTCTAAAAAAAAGGAATAATTGAAACAAAAATAACAAAAAAAAAAAAATTCAATGATTCAAACTTGACCGTTTATATTTCCTTTTTTTTGTTTGTTTAATGCTGTTCTCCACTTCTGAAAAATACACCCCCAATAATAATGAACAATAAAAACTCCATTGATTCCACCCATGAACAGGAACCGGCTATTAAAATCGCTGGTTGTTTCCCACACACTTTTCGAGATAAACCTTTGTTCTAAGTCAGAGAACACCTTTCATTAGTTTCACGTTTATTTTGTTTTGAATTATTTACTAAAAAATCAAAAAGGAAAACTAAAATTGGACTTCCAAAAGAAGTCCCTTGTAAGGAAAAATTGATTTAGAGTTATAAAATTATAAGATATGGAGAACTTAATTTTTTTATATTGGGTTTGAGATTTTAAAATTGGTTTTAATTTAGGCATTGAATGATGAATGAAAATTTGGTTTTTGGTTTGGGTTTGGAGATTACATGTAGGGCCCCAAAACCATTTTTATTGGAACATTTGAAGGGTGTTTGTTATTTCGATTTGCTTCAACCCGAGGGGCTTACTTTCAGCAGCAATACTTTTCATATAATTCTGACTAAAGGTTCATATATCCAAAACATAGTTGGAAGGGGAAGGGGGGAATTTTAATTTCTTGCTTCCAAGATATTGAATAGAATGCACTGGACTCACGGAAAATATTCTTCGATGCCTTCAACCAGGGTTTTTCAGTGATTTTCATAATATTTATTTCAAAATTTTTCTAATACCATTTTTCCCGGTAATAACGAAAAATTTTCTTAACAGATCATCGTGGAACGAAGACGTGATTCTTTGAGAGCAGAGAGGAAATATTAACCTTCAGAAAAAAAAGATCTTCCAAAAAAACCCCGATCACGGGACCCAAAAAATTTTTCTTGCAATTTCAAATTATTTCCCAATAAGCGGAAAAAAATCAAAAGAATAGGTTAATATTCTTGGAAAGATTAGAAAATTCTGACCGCTACCCAAACGAAAAAATTAGGATCAATATTGTCAAAAAAAACCGTTTTTGTAAAATAGAGAAAATGGGAAATGCAAAAAGTTATTTCGGAAGAAAGATGTCAATATTACCAAAAAATTTGTAAACCCTGAGCCAAACCCATCACTTTTGGAATTTTGATTGAAATACCACAATTTTCATTTAATTTGAAATAAAAAAAATCGACTCTGACGTGACTAAAAAATTCGAAAAACACTTGGGTTGAATGAATAGAAGAACCAACCGTTCTTAGCAATTCCCTTTTCCCGCCCAATTTTATTACGCCCTTTAAATTTTTAAATTGTCCATACTTTTGGGACTGGAGGAAGGACCATGGAAAATGATAACTCCAGGATGTCCGTATCAGAAAAAACTCCGGGAAAAAGAAAGGGTTTTTTTTCGAAATCTGTATAGTAACAATGGTATTCTAGTAAAATTGGGTTGAAAAATTTGTTTTGACAGTAGGGAAAAATATTTTTAAATCCTGGACAAATTTATTCTCGCAAAAGGGAGCAGGTTAAGTGAAACTTATTGCCCTTTAAGATCAATGATAAAAATTTTTGGGAGTTTAACAAGCCACTTATTAAAAAATTGGTGTTTATTGAAAATCAACAATTCTCATGGCCAAAGATTTTGGGGCTTGGAAGTTATTTAAAAAATTTAGTTCAAAAATTGCGACTCCATGTCTCTTCAATTTTTACAAAGGATTGATGAAATGATTCATGCCACCCTCTTAAAACCAAAAAATAAAGGGTTTGTTTTGGGAAGATCTGAAACAACCCACTTTTCAGAAAATTATATTTTCGGCCCTGGCATTATTTGCCCTATCAACAATATTGAGAAAATGAAAGATTTACTTTTAAACAAAAAAATTTTCCTAAAAACAGATTTTTTCCCATACCTGCGTAAATAAACATCTAAAAAACTAAAATACTAGTTGAAATTCATGTTTTAAAATTTTCAGTTCTCAAATCCCAAATTAAAAAATTAAATATAATCGACCCAAGGGTCAAATAATTTATATTTCAAATATTTTGTTTTAAAAAATTATTTTTCATAAATTTAAATATTTTTAGAAAATTTATGCTAAACTACATATTTAAAATTATTATATAAATGAAAAAAATGCAAAGAGGGGGAAAAATTTTTAAAGCAAATGTTACCCAAAAATGGGAAAATATAATATTATTTTAAAAGTTACAACTTACTTAGGGCTTTCCAAATTTCCTTCCAATTTTTTTAATATATAATAGAAATTATTATAAAAAAATAATTAATAACAGCAATCCCCAGAGCCATGGGGTTTTTTCCGGGCGGACCCTACGGCAACAAACCAACGTCACCAGGGCTATATACTCGCATCATAGTCGGATCATAGAGATGAAAGAGGGGAATACGAGGGGATTGTTGAACAAAATGTAAGGAATTTGATGGACAAAGAGAAGTGTGAACCATAGACACGTGTTTCGGGCTCTTGGCCCTCATCGGTTCGGTGAAGAAGGGCAAAGATGAACAACACCTGGTAGAAATCAACAAATCAACGGACTCAAAAAACAGAAGCCAGCTGCACATTTGTGGTTTCGGTTAGCAGACCCTGCATTCCAGGGCAACAACCAATGTCACCACGGAGGCAGCTATAGCTACCTGCGTGACATCCGAGTCCAGGATCATAGAGATGAAGGAGAGGAATATCGAGGGGACTGTTAAACAGAATAGAAGGAATTTAATGGACATAGCCCTCAAAGGGAAGTGTTAACCATAGACACGTGTTTGGGCTCTCGGTCCCCATCGGTACGGTGAAGAAGTGCAAGGATGAACACTTGGTATGTCAGCTGTCTCCGCTAACCGAAACCACAACCATGTGCGGCTGGCCTCTGTTTGTTGACTTCGTTGATCTGTCGTTTTCTACCAAGTGTTGTTCATCCTTGCACTTCTTCACCGTACTGATGAGGCCGAGAGCCCAAAACACGTGTTACCGGTCAAAACTCCTCTTTGAGGGCTATGTCCATTAAATTCCTTCCATTTTGTTTAACAGTCCCCCTGATATTCCTCTCTTTCATCTCTATGATTCTGAACTCGAATGTCACGCAAGTTGCTATAGCTGCCTCCGTGGTGACGTTGATTGTTGCCCTGGAATGCAGGATCTGCTAACCGAAACCACAAATGTGCGGCTGGCTTCTGTTTGTTGACTCCGTTGGTTTGTCGTTTTTTACCCAGTGTTGTTAATCCTTGCACTTCTTCAACGTACTGATGAGGGCCGAGTGCCCGAAACACGTATCTACGGTTGACACTTCTCTTTGAGGGCTATGTCCATTCCATTTTGTTCAACAGTCCCCTCGATATTCCTCTCTTTCATTTCTATGATCTCTGATGTCACGCAGGTAGATATTGCTGCCTCCGCGGTGACGTTGGTTGTTGCCCTGGAATGCAGGGTCTGCTAACCGAAACCACGAATGTGCGGCTGGCTTCTGTTTGTTGACTCGGCTGATTTGTCGTTTTTTACCAAGTGTTGTTCATCTTCGCACTTTTTCACTGTTCTGATGTGGACCGAGAGCCAAGAACACGTGTCTACGGTTGACACTTCTCTTTGAGGGCTATGTCCATTAAATTTCGTCCATTTTGTTTAACAGCCCCCGATATTCCTCTCTTTCATCTCTATGATCCTGGACTCGGATGTCACGCAGAAAGCTATAGCTGCCTCCGTGCTGACGTTGGTTGTTGCCCTGGACTGCAGGGTCTGCTAACCGAAACCACAAATGTGCGGCTGGCTTCTGTTTGTTGACTCTGTTGTTCTGTCGCTTTCTACCAAGTGTTGTTCATCCTTGCACTTCTCCGCCGTACTGATGAGGGTCGAGAGTCCGAAACATGTGTCTACGGTTACACTTCTCTTTTAGGGCCATTTCCATTGAATTCCTTCCATTTTGTTTGACAGTCCCCTCGATAATCCTCTCTTTCATCTCTATGCTCCTGGACTCGGATGTCACGCAGGTAGCTATAGCTGCCTCCGTGGTGACGTTGGTTCATGCCCTGGAATGGGTATTTTGGTTCGTGGATTTGACTTTATGAATGAATCAACGCTTGTGTTGTGTGATTACATATGTAATTTCGCTTTATTTCTACGTTTCGACGGGTAAACCCTCGTCTTATTCAGGAATAAACATTGTTAGTCTACAAGGTAAAAGTAGGAAGTTAGTAAAATTATAAAACACTATAAAATTATTTATTTTTTCCACCTGGGTTTATGCCAATTATTACATACAATTCTAAGGACATTTTTCTATCGAAAACTAACATGTTTGCGTGTGAGTTGCTTTCTGCATAGTTCTGCAACAATCTGATTTGATGATGATTTTCTGTGTTCTGTTTACTTCTTAGCGAATGCTGATTGCGGTGTGTTGATGTTAACTTATTGAGCATGTTTGGCTTGACGTCAATTTACGAGGTTGTACTGTTGGGGCATCTGTGGGGAGTCTGTTGTATTTTGGTCGCGAGCTATTGTTTGTTGTGGGATTGTAACAGATTGTAATGGATGCTTTGTTGGTTCGGCGATATCAGTTCTGTCGTTTACGCAGTTTAGGGTGTTTTTGATGTGAATCATCTCCATTATTTCCCTTTGTTTTCTGTTTTTTTCCGCATCTATGATAGTTGTTTTGTTATAATCAAACTCATGGGTTGTTGTTTTTTGTGTTCGTTAAGGGCTGTGGAGGTGTTGTGTGTATATTTGTGGGATTTTGTGCGATTCTCTAAATATTTCTCCGTTTGGCCACTAAAGACTTTATTGCAGTTCGGTTCTTCGCAGACACAGACTGTGTGTGTATTTTTATTGTTTGAGATTTCGGGCTTAATTACGAGAAACATGGCTTGAGGGTTTTGTGACTTTTATGGCCGACTTTGAGGTTGAATGGACTGAGCAAGTGTGAAATATTCTCTGAAAGATGTTTCATGTAGGGGATGGATATATGTGTGTACTGGTGGGTTGTTATTTCATTTAGGTGTTGATTGTATAGCATATTGATATTAGATTCAAAAATAGAGTCAATTAGTTTTTTGGGATAATTGTTTTTTAGTAGGGCTGACTTTGCTTTTTTAATGGTTATGGGGCGGTATAGGGGGTCTGATAGGGCGATGGATCTGTCTGCTAGGCCGATTATGACGGACTTTTTTGGGGAGTGAGGGTGGTAGAAATAGAAATCGAGGTAACGTCCCGACCACGTGTTTTTCGTGAACCATTCTGTTATGATAGTGTTATTATTTGTGTGGTGGGTGAGATCAAGGATATCTATTATTTGGTTTGTCTCTTTTTCAATAGTAAATTGCAGGTTCGGTTGGTATGAGTTGAATTTTTGTTGGATATATTCGCATTTTTCCTTTGGTACGCGAAGGATACAGTCATCGACATATCTGTAGTAAAACGGTAATGTAAGGTTTAGCGTGGGGATAATTGATGTTTCGAAATCCTCCATTACTAATTGTGCCACCAGACTAGAAATGAAAGCGCCCATGGCACAGCCCTCGATTTGTTTATAAATTGTATTTCCATATTTGTAGTAAGTAGATGTTAACGTGTATTCAACGGCTCTTAGAATTTCTTCGATAGGGAGTGTGGTGTGGTGTGCTGTTGTATTTCAATCCACTTTTTTTCGATTCTGTTTTTTGCTGGGACGATGGGAATGTTTGGATAGAGAGATACGACATCTAAGAATATCAGGATGTGATCGATATTGTTTATTACAGTTTGGAAATGCCTCGAAACTTTTATTCAGTATGAATTCTTTCCAGTAATATTGGTTGGGATATGAGATAGATATTTGGATAGATTTTCTACTGGGGATTGAACACACGATACGATGGGTCGTAATGGGACTTTATCTTTGTGTAGCTTTGGTAGTCCATATATGGATGAAGGATGAGCATTCCTGATTCTGTGCGTTTGTTATGTATTTTTCTGTCACCCATTCTTCTACGATTTTGTTGTTTGATATTGGAATCCCCTCCAGTCACATCCTGATATCCTTAGAAGCCGTATCTCTCTACACAAACATTTCCATCGTCCTAGCAAAAAACATAATCGGAAAAAAGTGAATTGAAACACAAAACACACCACGCTACCTATCGAAGAAATAAAAAAAGCCATTGAATTCACGTTGACATCTACTTACCTCAAATATGAAAATACATTTTATGAACAAATTGAGGGCTATGCCATGGGCGCTTCCATTTCTAGTGTGGTAGCACAATTAGAGGTGGAAATCTCGAAACATCAATTATCCCCACGCTAAACCTTACATTACCGTTCTACTAAAGATATGTCGATGACTGTATCCTTTGCGTACCAACAAAAATTCAAGTCATACCATCCGCACCTGCAATTTACCATTGGAGAAGAAACAAACAAAAAATTGAATTTTCGTTGATCTCACCCTCCACACAAATAATAACACTATCATAACAGAATGGTTCACAAAAAACTCGTGGTCGGGATGTTACCTCAATTTTCATTCCTACCACCCTTACTACCAAAAAAAGTTTCTCATAATCGACCTAGCAGACAGAATGATCGCCCTATCAGACCCCCTATATTGCCCCATAGCCATTAAAGAGCAAAGTCAGCTTTACTAAGGAACAATTATCCCAAAAAACGAATTGACTCTATTTTTGAATGTCGTATCAATATGCTATACAATCAACACCTGAATAAAAAACAACTCACCAGTACATACATATATCCATCCCCTTCATGAAACATTTTTCAGGGAATATTTTACACTTGCCCAGTCCATTCAACCCAAAAGTCGGTCTTAAAAGTCACAAAAGCCATGTTTCTCGAAATTAATGCCCGAAATATCACACACAACAACACACACAGTCCACCAAATCCCCTGCATGGAACCAAGCTGCAATAAAGTTTATATTGGCCAAACGAAACAATCTTTGAGGAATCGCATGAAAGTCCACAAATATACACACAACGCGTCCACAGCCTTTAAAACACAAAAAACAACAACCCACTAGTTTGATTATAACAAAACAACTATCCTAGGTGCGAAAAAAAACAGAAAAAAAATGAAAGAATGGAGATGATACACATCAAAAACATCCCAAACTGCGTAAACGACAAAACTGATATCGCTGACCTACACAGCATCTATTGCAATCTGTTATGAAAATAGCAGCGCCACCTACCCAAATCTGACACACAATCCCACAACAAACGATAGCTCGCAACCAGAATACAACAGACTCCCCTCAGATGCACCAACAGTACAACCTCGTAAATTGACGTCAAGCCACACATGCGCAACAAGTTAACATCAACACACCGCAACCAGCATTCGCTGAAAAGTAAACAGAACAAAGAAAATGTTGTGACATCAGATTGTTGCAGAACTATGCAGAAAGAAACTCACACGCAAACATGTTAGTTTCCGATAGAAAAATGTCCTTAGAAATCTATGTATGAAGGTAAGCCAACCCAGGTGGAAAAAAATATATTTTGTTCTAATAATTTTATTGTTTTTTATAATTTTACTAACTTTCTACTTTTACCTTACCTTACAATGTTTATTCCTGAAAAAGACGAGGGTTTACCCGTCGAAACGTAGAAATAAAGCGAAATCATATATGTAATCACACAACACAAAATAACCTTACTTACAATGTTAGTGAGAATGGTCGTTTTTCGGTGAAATACATAAAGATGTAAAAGACAGCATTAAAACATGTAAAAACATGGAGCAACAATTAGATTTATAAGGAATAATATTTGTAACAAAAACATTACTGGTAAATTTACTAAAAGCCAAGAACAAATGTGGTGAACATTCTTTGGTTATGAATGCGAAAAGTGAGGGAAAATCACAACATAGAGGTTGGAATTTAACATAACCTAAAATGTCAACGTCAAAATTGTACAATTTTTAAGAAGAAGAAGAGACATTTGGTCTGAGCTGTCCAAATGAAAGTGGAAAACATCAATTGCAATTACCACTGAAGATGATATTTTCTAATGGTAAAATTGGATAAATTAATTTCATTATGTTATTATATTTGTAAAAACTTTCATGTTGGTTTGTATTGAATAGAAAAGGAAGATGAATTATTATTGAGAGCATTCGGGTTCTTGTCTAAGATTAATAAATAAGAATAGATCTCACTTAAATGATTGAGATCTGTTCTTTTGTTCAAACAATTGTTGGATTGAGAAATAAATGCCATTTCCAAAAAGATTCGTTTTGAAGCATTCTTTTCTCTTACTAAAATTTTTGTGGAATTATAATCCATATTGTGATCTTCTTTATTCACATGTTCACTGAGAGCACATCTTTCAGGGTGAAGTCTACAATCACTTTTGTGGGCACTTATACGGTCTTTTAGTAACCTAGCTGTTTGACCTATATATTCGTGGTTACAACTTGCACAAGGAATGCAATAAACTAGTTTTGTTTGTGAGAATACAAACCAACATGAAAGTTTTTACAAATATAATAACATAATGAAATGTATTTATCCAATTTTACCATTAGAAAATCTTATCTTCAGTAGTAATTGCAATTGATGTTTTCCACTTTCATTTGGACAGCTTAGACCAAATGTCTCTTCTTCTTCTTAAAAATTGTACAATTTTGACGTTGACATTTTAGGTTATGTTAAATTCCAACCTCTATGTTGTGATTTTCCCTCACTTTTCACATTCATAACCAAAGAATGTTCACCACATTTGTTCTTGGCTTTTAGTAAATTTACCAGTAATGTTTTTGTTACAAATATTATTCCTTATAAATCTAAAGGAAAGACCAATTCAACTCATTATTGCCCTCCAGGGTATGTATATTGTGGGGATGAAGAAAACGGTATATGGCGAAAAGAAGTCGATGAACCGCTACAGTCAGTTGGACGTTTATCAACCAACAATGCTAGTCGGATGAATATGGAGTCTAGAGATATTATGACAGATTATTTTGTATCACCTCAAGGAGAAGTTTCGTGGCAATTAGAGAGGGTACTTAGAGGAAGAGAACCCCAACACTAATTATTATTTTGTTATGCATGTAAATATGAGACTTATAATTATTGTTAATTCAATTTATTTTTATTTTATTCAATGTAGAATAAAAATGAAACAAATATGTAGTTCTGTGTTGTTTATAAGTTCATTAAAACATAATACAAAAACTTTCACATGATATTTACTAGTCATCTTCTTAAACTTCAAGAAGTCTTCGCCTTTCCATTTTCTGTGTTTCAGGAGTCATTTCTTTTAAGATGCTAGCAATATATTCTCCAAATACATCTGCTGACGTTTTCGGCTCTTGTTTCTTTTGGGAAAGGTTTTTTAATTGTTGAGTGATGGACTTGGCAGCATCAACGATCCCCTTGGATGTGTAAGGTTCAGTTCTTTTTCTTTCCTATAATAAAAACAATATATCAAGTGCAATTAACATGAAAATGTGCTGTTTGTCAAATTTGTATTTTTGGGTGATGAGATTCAAATAAAATTCATTTTGTTTATTTAAATTAATAAAATTAATCCTCACCTCTACTAGCAGGCTGCACTTTTTCGGAATTTGTAGTCGGTGTCTGTTCCTCGGGCTGTTCAAACTGGATTATTATATTCTCTTCATACATTGACTCTTCTTGAGAATCATCTACTTCATTTTCTTTATTTGACAGCGGAGATATCAGCATGTCCTGTGTCGGACAGTCTAAGGGGCTATCGATCATGGTAGAATTTGACCATGAACTGGAGCAGCTGCTTGAAGTGTCAATAAAAATAGGTGACCTCAAAGGTGGAGCATATTGATGCAGGGTTGTCATGGTAGGTTGTGACATCTTTGCTACTACTGGTGTTGTTGTATATGTACTGAAAAGTTGGTATTTTAACAATCATCAAGCTCTTTTCTTTAATACTATACTCACTTTCTGGGCTTAATGTATGCATTTAGGAATGACATTGATTCTGAGTACTCCCATGGCGGAGTAACAGGAGCTCCGGAACCAGACGGCAATACTTTCTTCTCTCTTCCAAACTTATTCCCCAAATTTAACCGAATTCTCTGGCAATCTTTCACTATAAAAACAATAAAATGCAAAAGAGTACATTTACAAGAAGTGCGAAACTCCAATGAGGAGGTTTTACTTCGATTCATTCACAGAAGATAAACATACCGGTCATTTCAAGTTCTTGGGAAATTTGCTTCCAGCTATTTTCCTTCATTCGCTGGTCTTTAAAATGTTTACTGGACTTATCGTATAAGTGTGGATAACCCTGGATCAGGCTAATTAACAACTCATATTTATCTGAAATTTTCAAATTACACTAGAGAATTAAAAAAATATATATTACTTACCGCACATTTCAATAAATAAATAACAGAACTGGAATAAAAAACAACAACTTTTGAACGGAGACGGAGAGCAGACAAGTGACTGCTGACAGCCACGTTGACATAACACAGAATTCTTTCTTTTGATTGGCCGGACGTAAGAAACGCAGTGTAAAAGATGAAAGTTGACCAACTCTTCCGTTCCAGTCCGTTTCACTTACGTTACGTCATGCGTTTACGTTCATTTATAAACAAGAGTACATAAATTCTATAGTTGATCTTTTTGCAGTGCGTCTACGTTTACAGTCCGTCTAACTATAAATTCAGCTTTACATTGTGAGTAAGGTTATTTTTATATTTATCAACATACTGTTACAGGGTTCTTTTCTGAATTAATGAACTCCAGTTTTTTTATTTATGAGACGGTCTGAATTGACTCACCCTAGCTTTCGTTCAAAAAAAGTTACAAATTAATTTATAATGTAACGAACCTAGGCCGGACCTGTCGCCTCGCGCGTTGCCGTCGACAGCGATGAGGTCATCCCCGGAGATGTTCGAGAACAGTCCAGTCGCTCTGCCGCGGAGAGCAACGGTCGATATTGGAAACGATTGGAACATGCTGGTCGCCAACTGCCGGAATTCGAAAGATCGGGAATTCTGTGACGGAGATAAATAGGTAGCCCTCAATATGGCACGGACAGTCTGAACGAGCCCATACGATCGAGCTATACAGTGGCGTAATATAAATTAAGTTGTAGATTTAAGTGTGAAATAAATTATTAAAACCAAGTTAAGTTTATTTACGTTACAATTGGTGTCAGAAGTGGGATTTTGAAAATAAACAAGTGATCGTGGAGTGGATAGTCAGAAAAATAAATTGATAGACCTTTATGTACGCCCAAAATAGACAGTGGCCCGGTTTTCGCGAAGTGGACAATTGTGCGTGGGAATATAAACTGATACACTCTTCGCGTGAAACAGACAATAGACTGAGAGATAAGTGCCATGTGAAGTGGAATGAATAGAAAAATCGAATTTAAACGGTTTTCTTCACATAAAGGATTCAATATAAAAATGAACCAGAGAAAGGTAGATCTCAGGTGAAAAACAACTACTTTCCTGGCAAATACCACGCAGAACGTTGAATGATATTCACCTGAAAATCCATGCATACTTCCATAAAATATCAATGGACATTGAATGCAAATGTTTCTTTCTGATAAGCTCGATTATGTTTAATTTAAGTCGTGTTCACCTAACAATCCGCATACCGGTTTCAGGCTTCTTGGCCCTCATCAGTACGGAGTAGTCAACCAGCCAAAAGTCCAAAAAACTCTGGCTGAAGTGAGACACAACGTAAACAAACCATCATCGATCTTGTAACACCTATAGGTACGCCGGAAAAGATAAACTTTAACTGGCGGTACCTAGTGACAGAAAGAAACACTCCGAAAATCTCCCACCTCGATAGGTTTCTAAATAAAGATTCCTTCTCAGTAGGAGAGGCAAGCCCGTCTAGCATATAGTGAGAGATAAGTGCCATGTGAAGTGGAATGAATAGAAAAATCGAATTTAAACGGTTTTCTTCACATAAAGGATTCAATATAAAATGAACCAGAGAAAGGTAGATCTCAGGTGAAAAACAACTACTTTCCTGGCAAATACCACGCAGAACGTTGAATGATATTCACCTGAAAATCCATGCATACTTCCATAAAATATCAATGGACATTGAATGCAAATGTTTCTTTCTGATAAGCTCGATTATGTTTAATTTAAGTCGTGTTCACCTAACAATCCGCATACCGGTTTCAGGCTTCTTGGCCCTCATCAGTACGGAGTAGTCAACCAGCCAAAAGTCCAAAGAACCCTGGCTGAAGTGAGACACAACGTAAACAAACCATCATCGATCTTGTAACACCTATAGGTACGCCGGAAAAGATAAACTTTAACTGGCGGTACCTAGTGACAGAAAGAAACACTCCGAAAATCTCCCACCTCGATAGGTTTCTAAATAAAAGATTCCTTCTCAGTAGGAGTGGCAAGCCCGTCTAGCATATAGTGAGAGATAAGTGCCATGTGAAGTGGAATTAATAGAAAAATCGAATTTAAACGGTTTTCTTCACATAAAGGATTCAATATAAAAAAAATGAACCAGAGAAAGGTAGATCTCAGGTGAAAAACAACTACTTTCCTGGCAAATACCACGCAGAATGTTGAATGATATTCACCTGAAAATCCATGCATACTTCCATAAAATATCAATGGACATTGAATGCAAATGTTTCTTTCTGATAAGCTCGATTATGTTTAATTTAAGTCGTGTTCACCTAACAATCCGCATACCGGTTTCAGGCTTCTTGGCCCTCATCAGTACGGAGTAGTCAACCAGCCAAAAGTCCAAAGAACTCTGGCTGAAGTGAGACACAACGTAAACAAACCATCATCGATCTTGTAACACCTATAGGTACGCCGGAAAAGATAAACTTTAACTGGCGGTACCTAGTGACAGAAAGAAACACTCCGAAAATCTCCCACCTCGATAGGTTTCTAAATAAAAGATTCCTTCTCAGTAGGAGTGGCAAGCCCGTCTAGCATATAGTGAGAGATAAGTGCCATGTGAAGTGGAATAAATAGAAAAAAGAATTCGAAACTGACATTGCACGCTTGGTTCGTCTCGCATATCCAGCCACACCAGAGAATGTAATGAAGCGACTAGCGGTTCAAGCATTCCTGGATGGACTCCGTGACCAAGAAACCAGACAAGCGTTGACACTAGCCCGTCCAACACATCTCGTAGACGCACTGGCACGCGCTTTGGAATTCGAGGCAGCGAAACAATCTTGCAAAAGCCAGAGTAAAGTCCGAATGATTGAGGAAGACTCACAGGAGCCTGCTAATTTGGAAGCTGCCATAAGGAAAGTGATTAAGGAAGTTTTGCCTGAGAAAAGACAGATAAGATGCTGGAATTGTGGCAAAATTGGACATGTGCGTAGCAAATGTCCAAAATTCGAAAACACGACTCCGATGCAGGAAAACTAAAGAAGGTCGACGAGAAGGGGCAATCGTCGGCCTGTGTCCAGCAAGCCCCGGTTAACAACGCATATGTCGCTATCCTGCAACGACAGAACAGAGGTGTT
This sequence comes from Gonioctena quinquepunctata, assembly GCA_018342105.1. Classification (NCBI taxonomy): domain Eukaryota; kingdom Metazoa; phylum Arthropoda; class Insecta; order Coleoptera; family Chrysomelidae; genus Gonioctena; species Gonioctena quinquepunctata. Next base: position 86,472 of record JAFIRS010002635.1, on the reverse strand, counting down.
TTCTAGACGGTCTCATCAATAACGAGCCTTGCACCATGCTGCTAGATACAGGTGCGACTAGGACAATTCTCGGGCCTTCCTTTGCCAGAACACCGGAACGAATTGAACCGACAACTTGGAAGCTACGCACAGTAACAGGGGAGCCAGCTACTGTATATGGCGAGCTACCGATTGAAATAATTTTGGGCAGCACTAAAGTGAAACATCAGGCACTTGTAGCGGACATCGAAGACGATGCACTCATCGGAATGGACATCATGAATTCCAGAGGGTTTGAATTGGATTTCAAAGACGGCGTCCTACGTGTCAACGGAGAAGAGCTGGTACTTCATGGGAGAAGTGAAGAGTTGATCCGTGTGCTGTTGGCTGAGGATGTAAGCGTACCTGAGAGGGCTGAAACCATCCTGGAGGCTCGCCTGGACGGGAGTGCGAGCAGTGGAGACGTGGTGATGTTCGAGCCCAAATTTCATGATGAGAAAATTGGACGAGGGATTGCCCTAGGGAAAACCCTGTTTCGTGCTGAAAAATTTGTACCGGTAAGGGTCATGAATGTCAATTACTTTCCAGTGACCTTAAAGAAAGGAACAATTTTAGGGCACTGCTCGTCAGTTTCATCTGTGATCCGGGGCGTACGAGGTACGATTAGCCAACCCAACAACTTGCCCACAGAACTAGAAAAATTAGTTGCCATCTCTTCCAAAGATATAAAACCAGCTCAACAGCCCAAACTAAGAGACTTAGTCAAAAAGTACCAAGACATCTTCGATACCGGACAAGGAAAAGGAGGTCGAACTAATGTGGTCCAGCACAAGATTGATACTGGGGGTGCCCGACCGATCCGGCAATCAGCAAGAAGACTTCCTCTTGCCAAGAAGGAAGAGGCTGACAAAATAGTCAGCGATATGGGAAAAGAAGGAGTTATCGAACCATCTGACAGTCCCTGGTCCTCTCCAGTCGTACTGGTGAAGAAAAAGGATGGATCGACACGCTTTTGTGTAGACTATCGCCAACTTAATAATGTCACGAAGAAGGACAGTTACCCTCTCCCGAGAATAGATGACACCCTAGACACGTTGGCTGGTTCCACGATTTTCTCGACCCTTGATCTGAAGAGTGGATATTGGCAAGTAGAACTGGCTCAGGAAGATCGAGAAAAGACTGCTTTTACCATCGGCTCAGGATTGTGGCAGTTCACCGTTATGCCATTCGGGCTCTGTAATGCTCCCGCCACATTCGAAAGATTGATGGAGACAGTGCTGAAGGGACTCTCATGGAACACGTGTCTAGTGTATCTCGACGACATAATTGTGGTCGGCAGATCGTTCGAGGACCACGTGAAAACTTGGAGGAAGTATTCCTGCGACTGAGGAACTCCGGATTGAAGCTGAGCCCTAAGAAATGCCATCTGTTCCAAAAGAAGTACGATACCTCGGCCACGTTGTCTCTGGGGAAGGAGTATCAGTGGATGACCAGAAGATCAAAGCTGTTAAGGATTGGCCCATCCCAAAAGACATTCACCAACTTCGAAGTTTCCTTGGTTTATGCACATACTATCGCCGATATGTGCTGGGATTCGCCAACATCGCTAAACCACTGACCAGGCTCACGGAGGGCCAAACAAAGTTCCAGTGGTCCGAAGAATGTCAAGACTCATTCAGGAAGCTGAAAGGAGCTTTGATCAACGCACCTGTACTGAGCTATCCCCTACCCAAAGGGAAATTCATTTTGGATACGGACGCCAGCAACGTGGGACTTGGAGCTGTCCTATCTCAGATCCAGGAGGGACAGGAGAAGGTTATTGGTTATTTCAGCAAGACGCTTAGCAAACCAGAGCGCAATTACTGTGTCATCAGGCGAGAGCTGTTGTAAAGGGAGTGGAGCACTTCTACAAGTACGTGTATGGAAGAAGATTCCTGTTGAGAACTGACCATGCAGCTCTCAAATGGCTCTTACAGTTCAAAAATCCTGAGGGTCAAGTAGCACGTTGGATCGAGAGACTCCAAGAATTCGATTTCGAGATCGAACATCGAGCCGGAACTAGCCATAAGAATGCAGATGCCTTGTCGCGAAGACCATGTCCAGATGATTGCTCACATTGCCGACGAGCAGAAGAGAAAGAAGCAACACTTTGTAGAACCGCGGCAATGGATGACAACTGGAATGACAGCAAGATCCAGGAAGACCAAGAGAAAGACCCCGACCTTGGCTTAGTTGTCAGCTGGAAGAAGGGCAATCGAAGACCATCATGGCAGGAAGTCGCAGGTTACTCGCCGGCTGTTAAGTCCCATTGGGCACAATGGAACTCTCTTATTCTGGACAATGGGATCCTGAAACGTGTGTTGGAGGCCGATATTGGTGAAGAAGACAGACGCCAAATAATTGTTCCCAGGAACAGAAGAGAGGAAGTGCTGCGGGAAATCCTTGTTGGAGTCGCTGGAGGACATCTGGGAGTGACGAAGACCCTGCAGAAAGTGAGTCAACGGTTTTACTGGACCAATTGTCAAGCTGACGTCCAGGACTGGTGCAGAAAGTGCGCTGTATGCGCTGCTAGCAATGGACCTCGAATACGACCCAAGGCCCCGATGCGTCAGTACAACGTAGGCAGCCCGTTCGAGAGAATCGCCATTGACATCGCCGGCCCGTTTCCCGTATCCGACCACGGGAATAAATACATCCTTGTGGCAATGGACTACTTCAGTAAGTGGGCGGAAGCCTATGCCCTGCCCAACCAGGAAGCCATCACCGTCGCCGACGTCTTGGTGAAAGAGTGGATATGTCGATTCGGTATTCCAATGGAGCTGCACTCGGATCAAGGCAGAAATTTCGAATCCAACCTTTTCCAAGAAATATTACTACTGCTGAACATCCGCAAGACAAGAACCACGGCCCTACATCCGCAGTCCGATGAAATGGTGGAACGGATGAACAGGACGATCAACCGCCACTTGTCCAAGGTTGTCTCTGACCATCAAAGAGACTGGGACCAGTATCTTCATTTGTTCCTGATGGCCTATCGATCCGCAGTACACGAGTCAACCGGTCAAACTCCTGCTAGTATCATAATGGGCCGAGAACTGCGACTGCCTTGTGACCTGAAGTTTGGGATACCGCCAGGACAAGACACTGCGGGAGAGGACTACGTCAGCAAACTTCGGCAGAGAATGGACGACATCCACGAACGAGTCCGGTTGAACATCCAGAGTGCCAGCGATAAAATGAAGAAGACCTATGATATCAAGGCCGACGCTGGAGGATTTAAGGTTGATGACCTGGTTTGGCTGTACAACCCCAAACGTCGTCGTGGACTATCACCAAAGTTGCGGAACTCGTGGGAAGGCCCGTATAAAATCGTGAAAAGGATAAACGACCTTGTGTACCGAATCCATAAGCCACCCCGAGGGAAACCAAGGGTCGTCCATTTCAACAGGTTGGCCCCTTACGCTGGAAACCATGACCAAGTTCACACCCTCAAGCCACCGGAGGATGATATGACGTTCGAGAAGTTTATGTCCTTGTATTCAAACGGGCAGAAAGTTCTACATGGGGTTACTAGAGAGGAGTCACGAGACCTTTTCGAGGTGCCTGCTGACTACGCACTAGCGCACTGTGTGGCAGAAGATCTTCGAATGTCCAGGGGCACCGCCGTAGTGTTCTCCAAGAAATTTGGTCAACTCCAAACACTGCGAGAGCAGAATCCAGAAGTTGGTGGGGTGCTACAGTTGAAGAAAGGCCAGAGAAACATCTACTACCTAGTTACCAAGAGGCATTCCCAAGATAAACCGTCCTATGAAGATGCCTGGAAGAGTCTCACCAAACTAAGAGATACTATGGTGGACCAGAATCTGGTGGATCTAGCAATTCCAAAATTGTCCTGTGGTATTGATGGGTTGGACTGAAGAGTCATAAGAAGTATGCTGGAGGCGATATTCAGATCCAGCGGCGTCAAGATTTTGGTTTGCTGTAACCCTCTTCCACGACCGATCATGAAGACCGTGGAGTGTTACTTCCATCGAACTTCACGGTGCAGATATGGGGAGTCATGCAGATATCGTCACACTCCAAGGATGAAATTTCGGGACGAAATGTCTTTAAGAAGGGGGCAATGTAACGAACCTAGGCCGGACCTGTCGCCTCGCGCGTTGCCGTCGACAGCGATGAGGTCATCCCCGGAGATGTTCGAGAACAGTCCAGTCGCTCTGCCGCGGAGAGCAACGGTCGATATTGGAAACGATTGGAACATGCTGGTCGCCAACTGCCGGAATTTGAAAGATCGGGAATTCTGTGACGGAGATAAATAGGTAGCCCTCAAGATGGCACGGACAGTCTGAACGAGCCCATACGATCGAGCTATACAGTGGCGTAATATAAATTAAGTTGTAGATTTAAGTGTGAAATAAATTATTAAAACCAAGTTAAGTTTATTTACGTTACAATAATGATCACTCTCGACATGTGATTGAACAATGCGGGTGAAAAGAATGAGAATGACCACTCGGCTAGCTTAGCAGTTTGTAGGGGGTGGGTATGGAAAATAAATCCACCTTAGCGGTGTGTTTCATGAAATTTCTCAATAATTCATTGACAAACAAAATAACAAATAAAACTGAGAATTTCAGTGAATGTAGCAGTTCTGTGACTAGGAAGGTTAGGAATGCAATAATGCCTGTGTGATCACACTAGAATGAACAAGAAAAATAATATGCTGTCTAGGTATACAGCATACACTTGTGCACATATATTTTCTTAAACTAACAAATACAAAATAAATGTCCCGACCAGTATAAATTCGAAAATGTCCTCATGTGAAAGCACTAACCCCAAACCGTCAGATTTTCCACAGTATGTACACAGCACAAATATATAGCAATCGAAAATTACATGCATTCGCAAGGGTAACAATAAGCAAGTTGTATAATGTTGAAATATTTGTATGAGTTTGATGGTGCCATAAAGCGAGCAAGCGTCTACAAACTACTATGAATGACTCGTTTATGCTTACACGAGCTAAAGCAAGCGGGGTCGCTCAAGTGATAAAGCAAGCAGGGTTGCTTACGTGCAAAAGCAAGCAGGGTTGCTTACGTGCAAAAGCAAGCAGGGTTGCAGCGATCAGGATACAAGCGAAGTGGTGACTCACCCCTGGACTGACTTGTACTTATCTTAGGTACCATCAATGCTTAGGGTACCATCGAATGCCCAAGCTGGAAACTGTTTCGCTGCAACTTGTTGAACGAGATGAACGGCACAAGAAAATGGTGGCTTCTCCACCAGAATGAAGACTGGAACTCCAAATCCGACCTCCTGTCGAAAACTTCACAAGCAAATCTCCTATACTTGTTTATACTGGATCAACTCCACTTTGTAACCCGAATTGAATCGGAAAACGACCAATAAATCTATTTTATCGCCAAAATTGCAGAGAAGACCTTTTGTTCACAAGCCTATCTTCTAGCAAAAAGCCTCGTTCTGCATCCGTTCTCCTCAATGGTGACATCTGCACTTCCGCTATCCCATAATGTTCCTATAACTCCAAAATGAAACCAGATTTATTTTTCTCCAAAATTTCCTATAAATCCCATAATGTGCTCCACCAGTGTTGGTAACGGTTGATCGTTACGTAATATCGCCACATCATCATTCTTGCTCCTGAAATTGAATATTCCCGCCCGCAAGTTGAATTTGACTAGGATAGTCACCGAACGTCTCCGACGTAGTTCCGACAATCGGCGTTTATTGGACAATGGACAAGAATGACATGACATGACAGTCCCATGTCAATGGACAACAGAATCTGTAAATAAACAACTGAATATTTTGTAAGTATTTCGTAACTGTTAACATTCATTGCTATTGTTTTTATAACGTAATTCTATTCCATTATCTTTGTTTTAGATACTGCTGAGATCACTACCATGATCAGGAATCGAATGGACACACAACTCCAAAGTGCCTATGAAAACAATATCCACTATGTTGTGATCGCTCGTATTTTACTATTTCATATCCAGGGAGTCTCTACGACTCGTTCCTGCGACGAAATTCACTTTTTCTTTGATGTTATTGAGTTACTCGCAGTGTTCCTATTTCTACTAATTTTGCATTTTAGTGAAATCTAGGTGCTCCGTTACTGTTATTGCTGTGCATTGTGCATTCATTTTGACTACGAATTATGTGTTTACTTTCAGACTATTCATATGTATTGTTTAAATAGAATAAAGCAAGATTTGTTTTCCTTAAGATTTTATTATGATATGTACCCTATTTTCATTAATTTTCCTGAATAGGCAACCAACATTACAGCTGTACTTGCTTCCTGGTTGCATATCGTATTGAAAGAATAGATAATATATGCTAATATAAATAAAACAATTCTTGGTTGTCTATTTTCAGGGTAGTCAGATGGCAATTCAAACGTTCTGTTGCGTGGCTAGAATTAGGCACGTAACATTCCCCCCCTTACCTATAAGAAAATTTCCTTAAATTTTTATCTATGGAACTCCGTCTGATTCGTCAGCCGAAGTTTCTTCATTGTTTGAGTGGGTTGTGTCCGGTTTTAGGTCTTTGAATTCCAGACTCCTCCCGACTCCTTTTCCATCGAGTAATTCATAAGCCCACGGTGACACTTTTTTATGCACAGTAAAAGGTCCGATGAACCTTGGAGCCAGTTTTGCCGAAAAATATTGTGCAGCTTTGGATTGAAAGTGCCCTTTTCGCCATACTTTGTCTCCAACTTTGTATTGAATATCACGATGTCTGAGATTATATCGATGCCGCCCTTTTTCGAAAGCCTTATCTAAACGATTACGGACATCCTTGAAAATCTTCCTAAAATGTTCTGACGAGTTCTCCAGTGTCTGGCTGGGGATTGCATCCGGTAGTCTATCGAGTATGGCGTGATCTTTACCATGTACACACATCTCTTTGCCGAAGTTCGTGAAATATGGGGTTTTTCCCGTACTTTCATGTAGGGATGTGCGTATGGCACATGCAGCTTTCTGTAGTACCTGATCCCAATGTCTATGGTTATTCTGAATATAGGAGCGCAACATCACTTCTACAGTACGATGTTGGCGTTCACAAGGATTTGCCTGCGAGTGATAAAAAGGTGTTCGAATAGCCCTGACTCCATAGAACTCCAATAGCTTTCGCATATCATGACTAACGAATGGTTTACCGTTGTCCATTATGACCGTTCTTGGTACTCCAAACAAAAGAAAAACATTGTCCTCCAGAAGTTTGATGATTGTTTTGGAATTGGCTGCTCGCATTGGAAAGAAGAGACAGAATTTCGAAAAGTAATCTGAAATACTCAAAATATAGCAATGCCCTGATGATGATTTAGGTAAGGGTCCCACCACATCTATGGATATTGTCTCCCATGGTTTGCAGATATTTGGACGTCCAGACAGTAGACCTGCCGGTGCCTTTTGCTCAGGCTTTTGAGCCAAACAGACGACACAGGTCCTGACATAACGAACAATGTCGGCTTTCATTTTTGGCCAAAAATATTTGGTCAAGATACGTTGATACGTTTTGTGAACCCCTCCATGTCCTGATGTTGGGTTATCATGATTGGACTTTATAATTTCCTGTCGGTGACTCTTCGGTACAACTATTTTCCATGCATCTCGACATCTTTTGTAAACATAGAGATCATCATAGCGCCAGAGGGGAAAATTCAATGGTGATTGTGATATTTTCCTACGCATTCCTTCCAGCCAATGATCTTTATGTCCCGGAAAAAGATCCAACCCAGCATCTATCACATTTATCACGGGGACAGCTCGTGAAAGGGCGTCCGGCACGACGTTGTCCTTTCCGCGACGGTGTTCAATATCAAAACTATATTGTTGAAGCTTCACACTCCATCTGGCTAGGCGACCAGCCGGATCCTTTAAGTCATTGAGCCATTTGAGTGCAAAGTGATCCGTTATGACCTTGAAATGGGTGGCTTCAATGTAAGCTCTGAACTTTGCAATCGCCCATAGTACCCCAAGGCATTCTTTTTCCGTCACGCTAAATTTTCTCTCATTAGGATTTAGCGATCGGCTGATGTAGCTTATTACTTTCTCTCTCCCCTCTTCGTCCTCTTGAGTTAGTACTGCTCCCAAGCCAAAATCGCTGGCATCGGTCTGTATGCAGAATGGACGCTCGAAATTTGGGCAGGCCATAACTGGAGCTGTGACTAATGATTCCTTGATCTGAGTAAACGCATTTTCACAGGTATCATCCCATGAAAACTTTACGGACTTCCTCAGTAAGTTGGTCAAGGAGCTACCACAGTTGTGTATGAATCGTCGATACCAACTCGTCATACCAAGAATTCGTCGCACCCTTGACGTTTTTTGGTGAGGACATTCAATATCGCAGATACCTTCTCGGGTCAACATGGAGTCCATTCTTGTCCACCATATACCCAAGATACTTCAATTCGGATCTGCAAAATACGCATTTCTCTACCCCTACTCTCAATCCTGCCTTCTTGAGTCTCTCGAATACTTCCAATAGTATTTCCATGTGCTTCTCGAATGTTTGTGTCACAATAATTATATCGTCTAGGTAAACGAAGACATAAGGTTCCATATCGGCCCCCAGTACTTCATCAACTAGACGTTGCCACGTGGCACTCGAATTGTGCAATCCAAACGGTAAGCGCTTAATTGAAATAGGCCACGCCCCTGAATAGTAAAAGCCGTAATTGGTTTCGACTCTTCTGTAAGTGGAACCTGCCAGAAGGCACTTTTTATATCCAGAGACGTTAAATATGCGGCATCTCTGAGCTTGTCTAACGTACTTGATATGAAAGGAAGTGGATATGCATCGCGTTCTGTGACTTTATTGACTTTTCTGAAGTCTATGCAGAATCGATACGAGCCGTCCTTCTTTTTCACCATGACTATTGGTGAAGACCACGGTGATGAGGAAGGTTCTACGACCCCTTGATTCAACATCTCATCCAGCTCCTTATTCACATGTTTCAGTAATGCGGGTGACATGGGATAAAACCTCTGTTTGATTGGATCTGCTTTGGTTTTGATGGAGTGTTTAACAAGAGGAGTGCAACCCAATCCCTTTGGCATTTCTTTGAAGATTTTATCTATGATAGCATCTAACTGATCTTTCTGATAACCCGATAGATGTTCATTGTCTTTATGCACTGACCTGCACTGTTCCTACCTTCTTGAAAAAGTCCAGTGATTGTGTCCTAGGTCAGGAACAAGACCAACTTGTCGCCAAAAATCTGCTCCTAATATTAGCATATGGGATAATGAAGGTATGACCAGTGTTCTGATGACAACTATTTTGTCAACCACTCGAAAAGGTATGTCATATGAACCCAACACCATACATTCATTGCCATTCGCTACAGTGCATATACTCGTTCCAGATGGATGTAAATCAAATCCTAGTTTCTTCATGATTTCAAAACCAGTCTCTCCAATAATTGTTGCTGATGATCCCGAGTCCAGTAATCCCAATAACTCAATGCCTAGTACGTCAACTTTGAGATAGGGCCTTTCGTCCCCTTTCATGCTGGAAAGCACATAATCCAACGCACATTGGACGTAAACCTCATCACTTTTGTTGAAATGAACCGCCCCTTTTTTACTTGAGCCTACGACGCGGTCTGATCGCGGCCCAGATGCTCGTTTCCCGAATCCTTCGAGCACTTCTCGCACGTTCGAATCGTTCTATCAGGTGTTCCACAGCGATAACACCTAATCGCTTTCGGCAATTGGCAATCTCTCACCATGTGTCCCATCTTACCACAATTGAAACATTTATTATTTTGAGATGGTCTATATCTTTGCTGGAGTGCTGCCAGCTCAATCTGCGGGTCCGTCTCTCCCATAAATTCTTCATGCTGATCCCAATCAAGTTCGGTAGCAACTGCATCTCGTCGATGTCTTCCATGATGACCACAATCCTGTTCAGTAGCAACTGCATCCAATCGATGTCTCCTTGGATTGTACATGAATTCAGACTCGGTAACAAGATTTCTGTTTGTTGGTGGTGGCTTCATTCGTTGAGTGTGTATTTGAACATCCTCAATCCATTTACCCAGTCTCAAAAGTTCAGATAGGCTGTATATAGGACCCAACGGTAATCTGGCCTGAATGAAAGGTAACATACGCTCCCTGACGAGCTTCACTCTTTCCGATTCCATAGGTTTGTTCCGCAACTTCCCGAAAAGACTCTCCATATTGATAATATAGGTAGCGGTATCTTCAAGTTGACCTTGAGTACGACTCCTGATGTCGTTCCATATATCGTCATCATAATATGTTGATAGATATAGTAACCTCAAATGATATGTCACGTCGTCCCAATTATACAAGGTCTCAGTAGTGTTTCTGAACCAATGAAGCGGCGTTCCTTTCAACAGTATGGGCGCAAACCTTATAAGCTGGCCTTTCGGAATGTTGCAAGCAGTCCTCAACTCTTCTACTCGCTCGACAAAATTCGTAATACTCATATTCTGGCCATCAAAGTTGAGGTTCCATTTCGAAGACCGTGTTGAAGTTCCGGGCTGTTGTGTCTTCCGTAGAACTTTGCCCACGACCTCGACTTCCCCCGGAAAATTGAGAATATTCGAACTCATCGTTCCTACTGGAACTATGTCCTTGATAGTCCGTTCTTTGTTGATCTTGAGGCCGGACTCGTCAAATCCCTTGTTCCTACAATCTGTACTATTTCTATAGAAGTATCTTCCATCAATCCCTTCTCCACGACGCGGCATCCGTTCACCATGCTCCAATCCAGATGCTTGAAAAGAAACACGACGTGGGGGAGTTTCCAACAAGTGCTTCTCTTGCTCCAACTGTTCTCCATTCTCATGGATTGATAGAGCTTCCAGTAACAGATGTTGAGAGATATTCGATCGTTGATCAATTTTAGCTTCGGGTATCTCCTCGATATCTCTGTCTTGACGAATGTTTTCCAATCTTTCGCACATTTCTACGCACCTCTCTATGAGCTCATCTTTCCTTTTTTGAACGCCTTCTGCAGCTATTCGACTGAGTCTATTCGAAACGTGCATTAATCTGGATAGTATGCGACTCCGTTCATTTTTCGCGTTATTATGGTCAAAATTTTCAAGGCTGGTTTGTAATTCATCCAGTTTCGTAATGCAGGTCGCTATTTCTGCGCTGCATCCAGATCATAAGTGAATGACGGTGTGTAACTTCCTCGTTTTTCTAAATATTCCGTTGCCTTAACCTTGTTCGTAGTTGATCTACGGTTCCCGTTTCCGGTAATGCTCCGCGAACCCGTAATTCATATGACAACTCATCGGCTCTAAGTCTATTCACCTCCATTGCATATAAACAAATGCAGAAAAAAACTTGATTATGCGAAATTTCTCAATTTTTTTTTTAACCAAAAATGAAAAAGTTTTATTTTATAAAACGAACCACCCCTTCCCCAGAAAGAAATTGATGCAATTCAATTTGAAAAAAACAAGAAAAAAGAAACCAAAAAAAATGTTTTGCGCACTGGTATAAAATATAATCCACTGTTTATACAAAATGTAAAAAAAAAACTCAAAATAGGCTGTATGCAACTTGGTTGTTTTTTTTTTTGGATTCCCATAGAGTAAACAGTTAGTTCAGAATGAAAATTAATATTCAACACCTTGTATATTATTTTCATGTAGTTTGTCTTGAGCTAAATGAGTATATATTTTTTTTTATTTAGCTCCGGAATACCCGTTGATATAATATTTACATATATGAGATCATACAAAATAAACTGAAAAATTATTATATAATTTTAGATAACAGTTATACTCAATCACCCTGTAGAGTGAAAGCGTCACAGTTCGAATCGTAGATTATCCTGTACGAGATTTCACTGAGCTAATCTACTCGAAAGATAAAAAAACGATTGTTTCGATGACAAAAAATATGCAACCTTTTTGCGACACAAACCAATTTCGATAGAACAAAAATAGAAAACAAAACATCCAGTTCAACAATTAATGTAGTATGACAGCTCTTTGCTAATGACCACCAAAATATTAATAGCTATTTTGCTAACCCTTGGTATAATGTTCACTGATTTGAAAAAAATACCTATGAATATATATAAATATATACCCTTCCTAATACTGCGTAGCTAGTTGGGCGCCATTTTGTTACAGACCGATGCCAGCGATTTCGGCTTGGGAGCAGTACTAACCCAAGAGGACGAAGAGGGGAGAGACAGTAATAAGCTACATCAGCCGATCGCTTAATCCTAATGAGAGAAAATTTAGCGTGACGGAAAAAGAATGTATTGGGGTACTATGGGCGATTGCAAAGTTTGGGCGTTGGGCCCCATTTTGTTACAGGGTTCTTTTCTGAATTGATGAACTCCAATTTCTGTATTTATGAGACGGTCTGAATTGACTCGCCCTTGCTTTCGTTCAAAAAAAGTAACGAATTAATTTATAATGATCACTCTCGACCTGTGATTGGAATAATGCGGGTGAAAAAAATGAGAATGACCACTCGGCTAGCTTAGCAGTTTGTAGTGGGTGGGTATGGAAAATGAATCCACCTTAGCGGTGTGTTTCATGAAATTTCTCAATAATTTATTGACAAACAAAATAACAAATAAAACTGAGAATTTCAGTGAATGTAGCCGTTCTATGACTAGGAAGGTTAGGAATGCATTAATGCCGCGTGATCACACTAGAATGAACAAGAAAAATAATATGCTGTCTAGGTATACAGCATACACTTGTGCACATATATTTTCTTAAACTAACAAATACAAAATAAATGTCCGGACCAGTATAAATTCGAAAATGTCCTCATGTGAAAGCACTAACCCCAAACCGTCAGATTCTCCACAGTATGTACACAGCACAAATATATAGCAATCGAAAATCACATGCATTCGCAAGGGTAGCAATAAGCAAGTTGTATAATGTTGAAATGTTTGTATGAGTTTGATGGTGCCATGAAGCGAGCAAGCGTTTACAAACTACTATAAATGATTCGTTTATGCTTACACGAGCTAAAGCAAGCGGGGTCGCTCAAGTGATGAAGCAAGCAGGGTTGCTCACGTGCAAAAGCAAGCAGGGTTGCTTACGTGCAAAAGCAAGCAGGGTTGCAGCGATCAGGATACAAGCAAAGTGGTGACTCACCCCTGGACTGACTTGTACTTATCTTAGGTACCATCAATGCTTAGGGTACCATCGAATGCCCAAGCTGGAAACTGTTTCGCTCCAACTTGTTGAACGAGATGAACGGCACAAGAAAATGGTGGCTTCTCCACCAGAATGAAGACTGGAACTCCAAATCCGACCTCCTGTCGAAAACTTCACAAGCAAATCTCCTATACTTGTTTATACTGGTTCAACTCCACTTTGTTACCCGAATTGAAGTTAAATTTGACTGGGATAGTCACCGAACGTCTCCGACGTAGTTCCGACAATCGGCGTTCATTGGACAATTGACAAGAATGACATGACATGACAGTCCCATGTCAATGGACAACAGAATCTCTAAATAAACAACTAAATATTTCGTAAGTATTTCGTAACTGTTAACATTCATTGCTATTGTTTTTATAACGTAATTCTATTCCATTATCTTTGTTTTAGATACTGCTGAGATCACTATCATGATCAGGAATCGAATGGACACACATACTCCAAAGTGCCTATGAAAACAATATCCACTATGTTTGTGATCGCTCGTATTTTACTGTTGCATATCCAGGGATCTCTACGACTCGTTCCTGCGACGATATTTACTTATTTCTTTGATGTTATTGAGTTACTCGCGAGTGTTCCGTATTTCTACTAGTTTTGCATTTAAGTGAAATCTAGGTGCTCCGTTACTGTTATTGCTGTGCATTGTGCATTCGATTTTGACTACGAATTATGTGTTTACTTTCAGTACTATTCATATGTTTTTTAAAAAAAAAATTTTTTTCCTTAATTTTTTACCCTTTTCATTAAATTGCCTGAATAGAAACCAACATACAGCTGTACTTGCTTCTTGGTTGCATATCGTATTGAAAGAATAGATAATATATGCTAATATAAATAAAACAATTCTTGGTTGTCTATTTTCAGGGTAGTCAGATGGCAATTCAAACGTTCTGTTGCGTGGCTAGAATTAGGCACGTAACAATACTATAGTATTTTCACCTTTGTAGCTCCCTGATGATGACAATATTCATTGTCGAAATATTGGAAATATAATGTTATAAGAGTACATTTGCGTTTGCTGCTGTCCCAAAAAATTTCTCAGACTTTTATATATATATATATATGGAAGAATCCTTTTTGAATTCGGGTATGCAGTCAACAAGGGGATGGAAAATAAAGTGAACTCTTTTTTCTATTCAAGCTTTCGAGTCATTTATTGTCTCTTCATCACGAACTCTACAATGAATTAAAATTGAACATAATTAGATTTGAAAAACAATTCGGCATGTGTGTACTTACGAAAGTGAGGTTGAAAATCCCTTTCACTTGCCGCAATTTATAAAATAACATGTCACAAAAGACACACACTCTTGGTATAGTCAGATATAGTTAAAACTTTGATCAAAATTGATCATGATTACTTAAAAATAAGTGTATAAACATTCTAAAATTCCAAACGGGCTCTTATGGAGGTCATGTTAGATTCAAGAGGAAGTGGTGAATGATGAATGATAATTGAAGTATTAAATGAAGTTGACAATTGACAAGTATGACTAATTGATAATGGACTTGTTGCCAACATACATTGAGGTGAAAAATAATACCACCAACCATTCAAGGGTACCAACTTAATGATTATTGAAACGGTTTTGGTATGTCTCATAAGGAGAATGACAGAGCTATAAAGAAGTGAAAAATTCAAATACCAACAATGCAAGGGTACCAACTTAATGTTTAATGAATTGAATGTTGGTCTGTCTCATAAGGAGAACGACTAAGTAAATATGAATAGATTATGCTGAGATTATCAATGTCCGGTCTACAATTCATTGAATTAGTTTCTTTGAAAATTTGTGTCATTTCGAGAAAAGTTCTCTTTTTTAATTAGATTCATGTTCCAAGATATTTACATTATCATAATCTGGATTATGGTCCAAAGCAATGGTGTGATGAGCTAATGAACAAGTTTTTTTTTAATTTCTGATATCGCTTTTATGGGAGGTAATTCTGTCTTCCAATTTCCTTTTGGTTTGGCCAATGTACTTCTTTCCAGATTGAGAACAAGGGATACAATACACCAAGTTCGAATTGTCTAATAGAGGATCTTTGTCTTTCAGTTTTGAAAAAATATTGTTTAATACAATTTGGTTTTTGTAAGCAATTTTGATGTTAGGAATCTTAGAAAATAATTTGTTAATTTTATAATTCAGAGATTCTATATGTGGCAATGTAAGGTAGAACGTTGGTTGTAAATTGTTATTATTTGAATTAATTATATCATCATTATTATTATCATTGTTAGGGTGATCAATATCAATGGAAGACCCACTGAAAATCAATTTATAAACAAGTTTTCGTGGGTAACCACTATTAATGAAAAGTTGCAAAAGTTTTTGTAGATTGATAGTTTGTAGTGAAGTGTGACTTGTTTTAATTACTCTGTCTTCCATGCACAAAACCAGATTTATCTTTTGTTGAATTGTTTTTCAAATCTAATAATGTTCAATTTTGATTCATTGTAGAGTTCCTGATGAGGAGACAATAAATGACTCGAAAGCTTGAATAGAAAAAAGAGTTCACTTTATTTTCCATCCCCTTGTTGACTGCATACCCGAATTTAAAAAGGATTCTTCTTTAACTTAGACAGTCGTATATATATATATATATATATATATATATATATATATATATATATATATATATATATATATATATATATATATATATATATATATATATATATATATATATATATATATATATATAATTAAGCAAAACTGAAGATATGAAATGACATAATTTCCTATATGCAATAATCGCATAATGATAGAATTTCTAACAACATATAGGAATATGAGTCAACCTCCTGAACATTATTTAATGTTGGGAGAATCGGAAACATAGTACGTGTGAGTCAGAATGAGACCATCCACTACATTGTTTTGACAGATCAACTAACAAATAAACCCAACCTCAAATTTATATTACTCCACTTAGATGAGAGTTGAGGTCTGAAATAATTTTTGCGAGAAACTGAAGATAGGTACTCTTAATTTGTTGAAGTATCGGTGAGCCGAACTGATGTCAAACGCTCTTTGTCCATTCACTTGTCCCAAGAAAATATGAAGGAACATGTGACCACATATCATCGTAACTACGCCACTGGTTTACGAAAATAAAAAATTACAACTTCAGATTAGCACGTTGATGAACTTTGAATAGTGTACCAAGTTTCAAATTTTTTCCTTCAGGAATTTTGGAAAAACAAATTATATCCTATTTTTTTCGTACTTTTGACAATCGGTATCTCAGAGGGGATGCATTTCAGGACATACCTTGATAGCAACTTTTCCCCTCGAAATGAGGTGAGGAATCTGTAGTCGGAGTTTTCCGGTCTAATTCTGACTCATCCTGTGTATATATACATGTATATATATATACAGTGTCACACATAAAGTACGCAATATATGAAAGTTTTTTTTATTAATAGATATAATGAAAATTTGACTTCGCAGTTAGTTTGTGCTTGAAAAATGAGTGGAAAGCAGCCTCTTTCCTTTTGTCATATGCTACTCTAAACCTGTCAAATTTGACATTCTTTTCGAAAATCCTCAAAAGAACAGTTTTTTTTTTATTTTGAAAAAAGCCAAATGAAAAAGTTGCTCGGTTTCCAATTTTATACCTTTGCTCCAAATTTGGACTCTCTACTGTCACTTCGACTTTTTTTCAATTTTTTTAATTTTTGAATACGAGACTTCAATGTCATACAGGCCTAGAAAATACCCACATTGGCCTGTTACCAGAATAAAAAATAAATGCACCTCCAGAAATTCGTCTTTGTTGTTGCAAAGTTCACTAGTTTTTTCATTTCATTGTGAAACTGATTCGGATTTCCAATGTATGGACGTTAATATGTCAGTAATCGAATTTACAAATTTCTCTTCATTCTTATTACACTCGTATTTGTTTCAAAAGCCTACCAAGGGAAAATTTTATTTTTATTCGATCAATTGTACTATTTTCTTCTTGAGATGTTGCATTAGTCTTGTATTGTTAAAAATCACGAAATTTCATATCATGTTTAGTAAATTTCATATCATGTTTAGACGAAAGTCTAAATAGTAATGAAACTGTAGGTCATTGTTTAGTTTACAGAAAAGTATGATATTTCGGGTTTGTTTGTAACTGAATTATTGGACAGAAAAATAATCAAACTGGATAAAAAAAGGAATACGAGTGTAATAAAAATGAAGAAATCCGTTTATTCTATTACCGACATATTAATGTCCATACTTTGAAAATCCGAATCAATTTCACAATGAAATGAAGAAACTAGATGAACTTTGCAACAACAAAGACGAATTTCTGGAGGTGCATTAATTTTTTTTTTTCTGGTAACAGTCCAATATGAGTATTTTCTGGGCAAGATATAATATTGAAGTCTCGTATTCATCAAAATTATGGAATTCAAATCATGTTTCGTTCAAATCGGTAGAGCGAAAGATTCGAAAAATTAAAAAAATTGGAAAAAAGTCGAAGTGACAGTAGGGAGTCCAAATTCGGAGGAAAGGTATAAAATTGGAAACTGGGCAACTTTTTTTTGGCTTTTTTCGAAATTTCTAAAAAAAACAGTTTTTTGAGGATTTTCGAAAAAAATTTCAAATTTGACAGGTTTAGAGTAGCACATGACAAAAGGAAAGAGGCAGTTTTTCACTCATTTTCCAAGCACAAACTAACTGCGAAGTCAAATTTCCATTATACCTCTTAATAAAAAAAACTTCCATATGTTGCGAACTTTATGTGTGACACTCTACCGACTGAGCTATTGAGGACATAGAATCGCTGATTCCCATAATTCAATGTTAGTGTAAGTCTGCTGGGGGAGAGGGGTGTCTGGGGTGTTTAGCGGTCTCATATATATATGAGACGCCCCCTCCAGCAGAAATTTTTGAAATCTCAGCCTACGATGGAGATATATTTTTCTATAAATATATGTTTGAGCCTCAATACAACTCCTATAACATATTCAGACATTTTAGATAACGGATTTATTGAAATGTCAAATTACGGCGGTCATCTCATATATATATATATATATATAATATATATATATATATATATATATATATGAGACCGCTAAACACCCCAGACGCCCCCCTTCCCCCCCAGCAGAAATTTTTGAAATCTTAGCTTACGATGGAGATATATTTTTCTATAAATATATGGTTGAGCCTCAATACAACTCCTATAACATATTCAGACATCTTAGATAACGGATTCATTGAAATGTCAAATTACGGCGGTCATCTTTTTTTCTATATGTGGTTAGGCTCCTATGCGGTCCCGACAATATATTTAGACATCTCAGACCTCAGTGAAAATCTCCCAAAGCCGCTAAGCACCACCGACGGGGTACCCAGAGTAGACATTTTGAAATCTCAGCCAACGACGGTGATATACAAATATGAAAAAAAAATCATGACCGGAAAATTTGTTTCTAGTAAATTTGATATTTACGTTTTTTGTTGAACTAGAAATTGTTTGATTTCATAAAATCCTACTCGTTTGAACAAGTCATGAGAAATAAATGAATAAACATATTCACGAAAGAAACATTACATGAAAACATTGAACACAATGAATTGTTATTAAATGCTTCATAGAATTTCCCCAGGGCCTAGTATGCCTTGTTCTAAATTACGAATGAAAAGGTATTAATTTCCTTGAATTTCAAATTATTTGTTTCAGATGATTCCAGGAAAGATTTCTGCAACAAAACAGTTGATATATACGAAGATGTCAGTAGTCCTGAGATGACCCAGGGTAATTTTGGAAAAGCGATGACTTGTTGGTATCGGTTCCGTTCATTTCGAGGAACTCCAAAAGATTGGATTTTAAGGATGAAATTCAACAAATTTAAAGTGGGACAATTACTTAATGCCAGTCACTGTGAAGGTGGATATATGCAGGTAATGAGATGAAATACGTGCTGAATGTAATAATAATGAATTCTTGCCTTTCACTTTCTAGATTATTATTTTTTGTTGAATCTAATTATAATCAGATATGATTTCTAATTTCACGAACACCCTATTCATGTTGAAAATTGAATAGGAGTTTTCTGAAAATGGAAATATCCACGACAGTAATGAAGTAATTTTTTGTAATATCTAACAGACAACAACTACTTCCCCGGCTAAAACCACGCTGGATATTGAACTACATCTGATAGATATTGAGAAAGGCCCTAACGATGGAAGACTAAAGTTTATCTTTCAGTCGCAGATGATTCCACATCTAAGTTTATGAACATCCTGCTCATAATTTCGAACAAATCAACCCTGTCCATATTTTTTAAGGAGTCAATTTATGACAGGATATGAATGTCAAAAACACTGATTTCAAAGTATCTCCCAAAAAAGATTGTTTGTAAAAAAATTCCATCATTGCAAATTGAGATTGCTTCTAAAAAATGTGATTTCCATTTCTTCTGGTCTTCCTGATGATTGCGGAAGCGTGAAATGAATTTTCTTTGACAAAAATGTATTAGAAACCTGATGAATGCGATGGCAGTCTTGCGTCAATGTTTCAAGTGATTTCTGGTGAGTTATTCTTTTTGGAAAATATATTTTTGGCCTTATTCATCTATGAGTTCTCAATTGAGACTGGAATGAAAAATCAAAAAGCTATTTGAATAAAAATGCCAATTTTCACTTTAAATAATTTTTTTGAGTTGAGACCTTTTCACAATATCTATCAGATGTAGTTCAATGTCCAGCGTGGCTTAGTCGGAGAAGTAGGTTTTTACTGTGATATATTGAAAAAAAAAACTTCATTTCCATCGTTGATTCTTCGATTTAAAAAAAAAACTTCCTTCTCAATATCCAATTGCGAATGTTTTTTTTAACATGAAACGTCCAGAGAGGTTTCTGGTTTCCCTTTTTTTGTTTCCCTTTTTTGTTTTTTTTTGCCTAATTCATTTATATGAGTTCTGAATTGGGACTGGAATAGAAAATCAAATTAATATCTGAATAAAAATGCAAATTTTCACTTTCAGATTTGTTCTTAAGTAAGGGTTCTTCACAATATGTATCAGTTTTAATCCAAAGTCCAGCGTGGCTTTAGACGGGAAAGTGGTTGTTTTCTGTTGAATATTGGGAAAAATGATATCATATTCATTGTAGATTTTTTATTTTCATGAAAATATTTCTATCCTATATTCGAATAAAAATGTTCTCCATTTTCAAAATTAATAACTCTAAAAAGGTTATCTTGAACAATGGACTGAAATTTATATTTCAGTCGCCGATGATTCTACAATTGATTTTATCTCCATCCAGTTTACCCACATCCAGTTTGCCCACAGAACAAAAATAATGGAGCTCTCTGGCAAATTCTAAATAACATGAATGTAACTAAATAAAACAGGTCTCATATCATCCCACAGGAATTCTCTGATCCAAACATCCTGAACGATTGTTTTGCATCTGTTTTTCAATTTCAAGAACCCTGTCAAGAATAACTCACGTTTTATAGTGAAAATTATTTTAAAGATGAATTATATTTTTTTCAAACAGGTAGGTCCATGAAGCTCTTCAATACATAAAAGAATGCATATGGAGTGGATGTCCTCTCCATCAAAATGCTTTTATATTGCATGTCATTTCTGAATCCATTTCTCACTCATATAATAAATAAATCTTTGGGAAAGGAGATTTTTCCTGATATTTGGAAGGAGGCTTCTGTAATACCAATCGTTTTGGTGTACCGCAGGGGTCTATTTTGGACCCCTCTTTTTCATTTTTTACCCAGCAGATTTTGAAAAAGTACTGACAACCCGTCAGTCACTTCTTTATGCGGACGATACGCAGTTGTATCTGAGTTTTGATGCTAACGAATCACAAATTTCTATAAGTAATATAAATACTTGAAAATTTCGTCCTATTTTATCAAACAAAATTATTTGAATCTTAATGCTACCAAATCATGTGCTACTTTTGTCGGGAGCGACAATAATAGACGAATGGTTGAGGAAACTTCAACAATCTTGGTTCAAGGACAAAGTCTGGAAGTCCAAAATAAAGTAAAAAGTTTGGGTTTTATTTTGGACCGAAAACTGAATTTTACTCACGTGTGAATATTTGAAAAAACCTAGTGTACACTGAAAATATTATTCCTGAACCGTGACACTTTGAGCAGAAAACTTGGAGTTCTTCTTTGTGAATCTTTAGTTTTATCCCATTTCAATTGCAAAGATCGTTCATTGACTTTTGTTTGGACCAAATCTATAATAGAAAAATACAAAACGTACAGAGTTGCTGCATTAGGTTCAAGTTGACAAGAGAACACGTTTCCGCGAAAATCAAATCTTCGAAATGGTTGAAAATAGATATGAGAGAAAAACATCACTTAGCTTGTTAAGCTCAGAAAATCATGACCACTTCTGTGCCCAGTTATCTCAAAAAATGTCTGAGACAGAGATGTTCCTTTCATAATTGAAACTTGAGACACACGCACCTCCTCGACATACCCCAGTATTCGACAACTTTTTTCAAAAAATAATTTTCCTATGCTGCTATCTCACTCTATAATTCAATCTCCACTGATATCGAGCGCAAATCGCTAGTGGTCTTTAAAAATATATACAACAAGTATGTTTGATATGGTGTGAGTATCTACTATTCTGCTATTCGTTTTGTATGCATTTTATTTCATAACTATGTCCATTTTTATATTTCAAATTGATATCTTGAAAAATTTATGTTTATTAAGTTTTTTCTTTGTTTCTCCAGTATAAGTCTAGAAGACTATATCTTTTAGGTTTAGTGTTGAAGCAGCCACTGATTGAACTCTGCCTCAATGAAGACACTTTAATTTTATTTTTATGCTGAACCATTTCAGTCAGGCCCTCACTTCCGAAGCTCCGACCCATTCGGAAGGCCGTGCTCGTTATATAAACCAATGATCACTCCCTACATCCGTGAGTTGAGACATCAGTGGGTCCATGAATTATGAGTCCTGAGCAGACATAACGACCCGAGAATGACTGCCTTTTGAGACCGGGAATAATCTTCAGGTTTGAGAGTAGCGTTGGCATCATTCCATTAAGGACCCCTATAATCAGAATGGTCTGGATAGAGTCTGCGGAGTTAGAAGAGTAAATCTCGTTTCCGTTTCTCCTCCTCCTTCCGCATGATATTCTTCTCGCCTGGAGCCAACTCTATGACGTATATTGTTTTCCGCTGGCGGTCGAAGTGAACAACATCAGGCTTGTTGGCTTGTATTTGGGCTAGTGACCGAGGCACTGGCTGATGTCCAGATGGTCCGAGTTCGATTTTCAGCACTACTTCTGTTATTTCGTTGGGCGGGAGGAGAAAGGTGACCAACCGAATATTCTTGGTAACTGGATGTCAATCTTTCGGAGTGTCCACGGTTACCAGCCGAGTAGTGCTCCAGATTACATTTGAAGAGCTAAGGTCCCCGACTTCTTAACTCACACAAGTCTCTGACTCCCGAGGGCTCCTATGCAACTGAGGTGTCGGTTAAAAAACGATAAAAAACAACAACAAAACAATTTGCCTGAGGGTCGAGAATGAGTAGTTCCAATAAATTCGGCCCTTCTCATTCACCACAACGGACTCAATATCTCCCGGAGCGTATGGCAGCACTGGTGTCTCATTAATACCTCACGAGTGTTGTAAATGATAATACAGAACTCGTAACGCCGCGTTATGACGCTGAGACCGCATATGCTGTACATGCTGATAGCAAGTGCGCTCCACGGCAGGCCCTGAATCTCGGGTCAGGGACCTTTTACCCATCACCCGGCTTCGGTAGAAGAGAGTGTTGAAAACACAGTCCTGGCAAACCATGATGAATCTCTCAGTCTCCGACTTGAGTCCACCTGACCTAGGGAAAGCAAAGCTTTCGGATAAGCCGTGGTCTTCAATATGTTTGTAGAAGATTCCATGCATCGGCTCATCCTTGTGGAGTTGCAGATGTACAGTAATTTCTGCAGCTTTCATGTGGACTTTCCGTCGAGCAGGCTCCAACTCGGTGATAGAATCTTGGATTTTTCGCTCGGTGTCGAATAAAAAACCGAGTTCATCGGCTGCACGGATTGCTGCCTCAAAGGAAACGCTCCTTTTTCTGTGATCTCATGGTCTTCGACCATGCAGAGAAGGGGATTCAAGCTCCTGATGACTTCACAGGCTCTATATAGCACCATCCTGTTGTATAGGAGTCAGAAACTCAGAAGTCCACGGCCTCCTTGTTTTCGGGGGAGGTACAACCGCGGAACGGACGATTAGGAATGCAAACTACGACTTTGTTTATGCCCGACAGTTTTGATGACCAGATCTGCCCAAGTTTCTACTGATACTTGCCACGGAGAGCGTTTTTTGCCGCCACTACCTCTCCGGCATCCAGATGGCGACGTATGCTTCCATCTACCAGCTGCGCGTCTTCTCCGTAATCCTCGCATCGCTCTCTTCTGAGATGAACCACTGCAAATTTATCCATCTCGAATTCCATACCAATAGCATGCGTGTACTCTTGTACCACCCTCAGAGATTGCTGCAGATCTCCCTCACACAAAGCATAACGCTTCAGATCATCCATATAAAATAAATGGGTGACCTTATGCCTTCGGTCTCCGAGTGTGTCGAAGTTGTAACCACGGGTTTTCCTGAGCGCATCGGATAAGTGAGATGCAGAAAAGGAGGGGGCTGAGGAAATCCCCTTGGAACACACCTCTCCTGAAGATAACCTGTTTCGTTTGGACTTTGGCTCCACCTGATGTTATGGTGGAGTGAGTCCTCCAGAGTGGTATCAATTGTTCAATGCATCTCACTATTTGATCGGGTACCGCGAGGCATCTGAGCAAATGCAAGATCAACTCATGCGATGTTGAATCAAATGCCTTGCGGTAATCGATCCAGGCTCTAGAAAGGTCGCGCTTATACTGCACGTTGTCCTGCGTGATACATCTATCAATCAGCAGGTTCTTCTTGCAGCCAGCTACACCTTTCTTCGACCCTTTCTGCTCATATATATATATATATCGTACACCGTGTCAACCGCGAAGAGTATTCGCGTGTACAAAATGCGGGTAAACAATTTGTAGCACGATGACGATGTCGATGACGATGACGATGACTGATGACGATGACGATGACGATGACGATGACGATGACGTGACGATGACGATGACGATGACGATGACGATGACGATGACGATGACGATGACGATGACGATGACGATGACGATGACGATGACGATGACGATGACGATGACGATGACGATGACGATGACGATGACGATGGCGATGACGATGACGATGACGATGACGATATGACGATATGACGATACGACGATATGACGATATGACGATACGACGATCTGACGACATGACGATATGACGACATGACGACATGACGACATGACGACATGACGACATGACGACATGACGACATGACGACATGACGACATGACGACATGACGACATGACGACATGACGACATGACGACATGACGACATGACGACATGACGACATGACGACATGATGATACGGCGATACGGCGGGCGATACGACGATACGACGATACGACGATACGACGATACGACGATACGAGATATGACGATATGAAAATATGAAAATATGACGATATGGGGATATGACGATATGCGATACGACGATACGACGATACGACGATACGACGATACGACGATACGACGATACGACGATATGACGATATGACGATACGACGATATGACGATACGACGATATGACGATACGACGATACGACGATACGACGATACGACGATACGACGATACGACGATATGACGATATGACGATATGACGATATGACGATATGACGATATGACGATATGACGATATGACGATATGACGATATGACGATATGACGATATGACGATATGACGATTGACGATATGACGATATGACGATATGACGATATGACGATATGGGGATGACGATGAGATTATGATTATCATTATTATTCGATAGTAGCGTCTTACGTCCACAATACTGATAGCTGCCTAGGATATGAGTTTCGGAATGGATGTTTGAAATGACGTTACACCTTCACCCTCGTTCACCAACAATAAGACTGACGTCACAGCGATCACGTCACCTAGTTATATATATACAGCTAAGTTCCGATGGGGGTAGCTGTGGATGCTCATATTTCATATGTATTATTGTCAATGAGAGTCTTGGACATCTGTGGTTCTAGCGGATCGGGAAAAACTAGGCTTATGCTGTCGTTACTATTGGATGATAACGGTCCAAAATCCACAAATATCTACGTCTATTCTAGATCCTTGTATCAGCCCAAGTATCAATTTCCAGAAGAAGTACTGAGCGGTGTGGATGAAATTGACTATTTTCCGTATAAAGACAACGATGAAATCATCTAGATCGAGGATGTTCGATTTCACTCTATATTTATACTTGACGATGTGGCCTGTGATGGACAACAGAAAATTCAAGAAAATTCAAGATTATTTCCAAATGTGCAGACATAAACATATCGATGTCTCTATCTCTGTCAGACTTATTTGAAAGTGCCCAAACTGTTGATTCGTGACAACTGCAATATGATTGCTCTCTTCAAACATGACGAAATCAACTTGCGGCACGTTTTCGATGAGCACGTTTCACCAGACATGACTTTTGAGCAATTCAAAAAGATGTGTTCGGAATGTTGGTTACATAGCAAATATGATGGACTCGTCATATTCAAAGACTTCGATTCGAACAATGGCAGGTATCGCAGAAACTTTGACATGTATATAAAAATATAGTCACGTGACGTATAACGTCATTCAGCGTCGAAATCTTGGACAGAAGGGTCGTTTAAGCCATGCGCGACAGAAAAATGGCAAGAATTCGGCTTACGGAAAAAATACCCAGACCTGAAACTTGGAAAAAACGAACGAGACCAAACGCTAAAAAAACTCTCCAAGCCGATATCTCAACCGCTACAACAAATTGCCAAGACGTCGAACACCCTGAATAAATCCATTATAAAAGTCAAGAAGAAGGAGCAACAGCAGCAAGAAACTGAAGTTGAAGAGGAAAATGAGCCAGAAGAAGGAGATTATAATCGAAGCGAGAGAAGCGGCAGCAGCAGTAGTATTCTGACGATGATAGCATGTTACCACGGAATTTTTCCTCAGCTCTGATAAACGAGCGCCTTGATCGATATCCAGCCATGTCACAGGAATAAATCACTCAACATTGGAGAGATGATAAACGTATGGATAAGGTATATGGACCTGTTAATGACGTCAGCGCTCCCGGCTGGTTTTTGAGATCCATGCCAATCCACTTTGAAGGGGGGTGCATCAAAACAGGATTTCGTCACCAGGCCCCGAGGCTGAAGAAGATGACTCGAACTGCTACCGAAATATATTGGAGTTGACTGGATGTTATAGAAGTGCAAACGGGCGTTTGAAAGGCACTCAACGCTGGAAATATAAACGTTATAAAATATTGAATAGGAATGAGGAGAGAACGCGTCGGCCAGGGTATACAAGACTACGATCCTTTGGTATACAATAACAACCCAGAGGATTGCGTCTATTGGGACGATCCCAACAAATTGGTGGATCGTTTCAGACTTTTGATAGTTAGTCAGAGGGCTGGAAATAATTATTCGCATCAAAACGAAATCGTCGCCATCATCAATGAACTCCGTGAAGCCGGTATAATAAAATAGTGACAAGCACATTAGGCTCATTCGCATCATGAGTGTCGACAAATTCGGTCATCGTTCGGGTGGTGGTGGGGGGCGTAAGAGGAAACTACCGCTGTTGTCTCGTACTCCCTTCCTACCACACACCCCCGGAGGTGATATCGACATGGATAACTTGAAAATATGTAATTCAAGAGATCCCACTTCGATAATGATGCGGGTACCAAAAAAATTAAATTAAGCCACATCGGCTAAAACGTCACTAAAATATATGAACGATGCCATTCTGTAAACGAAGAGAACACTTCGTAAACACTATAAAGAAATTTCGGGTCGCGTATCTGTACAAGACACGGCAACAGCGGACACCATCAAGAAAATGGGTAGATATTTGGATCAAATTAATTTTTCGGAGGATGTAATGGCGGAATTGTACAAGCTGTTTGAAATTTAAAAAAAATGAATACAATATATTCGTACGATATATAAACAACTTCATTCAGAATTTAGGAATACAAATATATTAAATATAAAATAATATCAAGATGAAAATCTTGATTGAAGCCCGGGGCTCGAAGTGATGACGCATTTGCTGTTTCAGTTGGAGGAAAACCCGGAAAAACCCCCAACACCATCAGAAATCAGATCATCAACTTTCTCATAGGAAAGGACACATGCTCCCTGGGAGCTGAGAGAATCAATCTTGGAAAATACACGGCCGTCATCGAAGAGGTGCCAACAGATAGAATAAGGGTGTTTGCAATATGCTGTAAAGTGTCCATTGGAAATGCTGCCACTATGTTTAGATATGGCGTAGATATTATAAAGAGTATTCATTCCATCCTGAGCAGAATATTGGTCCAAATTCAAATTTTGTATGGGAAAATTAATCACATTGTCCATTTTACTGCCATCAGTCGAAGAAACACGTTTTAAATGTATAACTAAAATTTTTGGAAATGTTTTTATACGAATCATCTTTTGAATTCCCTTTCCATTCCACAAGTTGAACAGTAGGGGCTCGCATCATCAGTCAAAGTCTTCTCTTCTGTCAACAGTTCAAGACATTGTGTTGAATTCACGACTGCGTTTGGCAAGTCTGTAATAGGAATTGAAAGTACCCAGAAAGGTTCAAAAATAACGGAGCAGTAAGTACAAAAAGAACATCTCAATATAGACTCCAGCTGACCGGCAAAAGTATCCACAATTTTGGAATTATGAGTAGACAGATATCTTGTTCAAGAAATGGAAGCTATCTGATCATCATTCGTGATAACAAAATCGTTTGGTGATGGATGATTCTCTGCACTCGCCTTGTTTAAATCTTCATGTAATCCTACCAGAAGGTATCTTAGAAATTCTTCCAAATCTGCTGGGACGTTATGATCAAAGGAAAGAGCAAAAGTTCTGAATAGACGGACGAAATGTGAATTATCCACCATTTTTCGAGGAGAATCAGGACTCCAGATATTTTCCATCCAAGATATAAAAGATTTCACTAAATTTCCTTTCATTCTTGATGTAGTAGTATTTAAATCCTCCATACAG
This sequence comes from Gonioctena quinquepunctata, assembly GCA_018342105.1. NCBI lineage: Eukaryota > Metazoa > Arthropoda > Insecta > Coleoptera > Chrysomelidae > Gonioctena > Gonioctena quinquepunctata. The sequence goes on along the minus strand of JAFIRS010002635.1, from coordinate 58,060 downwards.
AAACCATTCTCGAAAAATTGCAACAAAACCTTGGTGTTCGAGAGACACTGGATCATGCTATTCATAAAACAGGTATTTCCTACATTCTTCAATCCTCTTAGGATGTCGTAAGCTCGAGTCGTTACAGAAGTCCATAAACCGGCTAGAAAAAATTATCCCAGATGACCTACGGTGATTAGAGACTTGGACGATCTATGGCAGAAGGACTTTGAGAAATGAGAACGTTTGCTCTGCGAAATGAGGATTTTGAAATGATTATGGTCGTCATCGACCGTTTTTCCAAATTTTTGTGGACTCGTCCGCTGAAATCCAAAACGACCGATGGAATAACTAACACTTTCAATGATATATTGGAGCATATGAAACGGTATCCTGGAAACCTGCAAACCGATAAGATACGAAATTTTCCAATGCCAAATTTCAAAGTTTGTTGGAATGGCGCAAAATCAATCAGTACAATACGTTGATGGTGATGGAAGCCGCTATAGCCGAGCGCGTAATCAGAACGTTAAAGTCCCAATTGTACAAATAGTTCAGATTGACGGTACATACATACCCATACATACATACTGCCGGAAATCACGAAAAGCTACAATGACAAAACATACAACAATCAAATTCAAACCGAATGGGGTGAACAAACAGAACAAAAAGCGTATTCTACATTGAATTTACCGATCAAATCGTTGGGATAAATGTGTCGAACCGCGAGAATTCAGAGTGGGAGACATTGTTCGAATTTCCAAGGCAAAGCATATTTTTCAAAAAGGTTATACGCCCAATTGGACGGAGGAATTATCCAAAATAGGATATCCAAATACTTATATGCTTGAATATATATACGGTTCGCCCGTTGAGAGGTTTTTCACGAACAAAAATTACAGGAGACCCCAAATTCCGACATCTATCTCGTGGAAAAAGTATTGAAAAGGAGAGGAAAGAAAATGTACGTTGAATGGCTCGGCTTTGATAACATACCCAACAGTTAGATAGATGCGGCGGCGACAAGCTGTGACGCGAGGGGTAGTAGTGAGGGAAACGATATAAATTTATTCAGCGGCAACGAGGCGGCTTCAGTCAGCAGTCATCATCGTCTTCACTATGAGTCAAGACAGTGGTTATTGTTTGAGTGATATGTCAACCATTACGTACGCCAGCCCCATTTCACCGCTTTCACCTAAACATAATAATCAGGAACTCGATGACATGTTGAAGAGTTACGAGATGGCAGCCAAATTGAAGGACTACTACCTGCTGAAAACATCCTATGACTGGCTATGTGCTGAGAATTGAATTGTCACCTGCGAGAACTTTCGGCTCTGCCATAATTCGGAGTCCGTTGTACTATTCCAAGAAGATATCGTTCAGCACCTACGAATGGAGCCTGTTCACAGAACAATTGAAAATGCTATTGGATTACTTCTTTTGTGCCCCCCTAGCCCGATATCCTCCCGATCTGTTTGATCGAGTGGCCATGTTGGAGAATGTAAACTTTCATGCTCATTATCATAACATAATTGAGGGTATAGATACATTTTTCTTCAATCAACTGCAAGAATGCTTCGAGCAATTGGAATTTTTCCAAAAACTCTGTGAATTTTCACCGGACAGTATGTTGGCTAATGCATTGAAATAATACTTTTTCTATTACAAAATCAAAGTTGTAAATGATTTATGTCTTGAATAAATGTATGTATTTCCAGGAGGGGTTGAGTTCTCATACAAAAAAATTGAAAAAAAAACAAAAAACAAAGTGACAGTAATTTTTTATTCAGAAATCAAAGTGGCTGTGACGTCACACACGTCATACATGACAAAGGCTGACGTCACGTTGGAACTGTCACATTTTCATAGATGGCAGCACATAGAATTCAGAACTGTTGAATGTCACATAGATGGCAGTACTGTTACAAAACGTTAAATGTCATGGAATGTGACGTCACACACAAGATGGCTGTCAGCTGTCAACAGCATGACAGTTAAGGGCTTGAGTAGCTTGAGTAGCTCCGTCATTCGAAGCTTGACTCTTGAGTGACATGGATGTGTATGTAGACAGATTGGCGACATTCCAAAATTGGCATCACTCGTATCCAAAAGAGAAATTGGCAGACCTGGGTTTATTTATACCAACCGAGTTGAAGGATTCAGATGGGAGTTGGAGGACGATGCTCAACTCGATCACTTTAGATGGAGTCCACATTGTGAGTTTTTCAAAGCAGAAGATGTTGCCACTCTGATGACACGAGGTAACAACGAACATACCTACCAACAGCAGCATCAACGGAGAGATATGGCAATCCTCAGCCATAGGTCTTGACCTGTGATTATAATTTACCCATTTCACTGCCACCCCCTTGGATTTTCGTAGAAGATGTTGCCACCACGATAAGAGGTATTCGGCTCGCAAACTCTATTCCACCCAGAGACAAGGTAACAACGAATATACCTATCAACAGCAGCAGCATCCAATAAGAGAAATCACCATCCTCATCGTCAATGTCGTGCAAAGTATGTTTGGAAAACGATATGACCGTGGTTTTCATGCCATGCAAATACTCGGCCTGCTGAATTCTCGATAAAATTGGACAATTGTGCTGTATGCAGAGCCCCAATACAATATTATTTGCAAGTTTTTGTATCTTGTGAAAATTAACTTGTGTATTTTATTCATTGCCTTCACACACACCTTTGAGATTATGTTTGAAGGGAAGGTTAGAATCCCCACCTCATTTAGATTTTTAGTTTATGTTGGAAAGTCAGAATCCCCACCTCATATAAATATTTTGTGGTTATGTTTGAAAGTTAGGTCAGAATCCCCACCTCATTTAAATTTTGAGGTTATCTTCCCTCTAAAAGTGAGGTAATGTCAAACAAAGAACGCTGATGTTCGAGTGAGACTGAATGTCGTCATAGTTTTTTATAGAGGTTATGTTTCCTCAAACTGAAGTTAGATCATAACTTTGTTTAAGACTGGATGACGTCATCGTTTTTGTCTTGTTCAGACAAGTCTGAACTTGTCTAGAATTGGAGAGACTCAATTCAGGAAAATATCGAATGAACTGATGGCATAGAGCAGTATTCTTCAAACTTTTTGAATACGCGACCCCCTTACAAGTAATAACATTATTGCGACCCCCGGACCGTAATCAAACTATGTCAGTGATTTCAAAAACGACGTATTCAATTTTCTTTCTATTGATTGATACTATACTGATGAGATAGTGATTCTGATATTATATATAACAATTAATAGAAAAATTGAAGAAGAGCCCACATTTTTCTCTGCAGTTTGGTGGATCTGATGTTTCAGATTGTGCGCAATTTGTGGTCTCTGTGCGTTTTGAAGTGTATCACAGAAGATATTTCATTTTGCAAAGCACTTCCTGCGGATATTACTGACGAAATTGAAATCGATAATACCAAATGGACAAGCTCTAACAGCCAATGATCCACCCTCTGATTCAAATGATGTGCCCAAACAGGTTATCAAAGTTGTGAACTCTATCAAAGATAGAGCTTTGCAATCTCGACTGTTCAGAATCATTTGTGGAGACATATGTTCGCTCCATCAAAATCTCCTTCATCACGCAAAGATCAGGTGGGTATCCAAAGTGGAGGTATTGACAAGAGTTCTGGAACTGAAAGCTGAATTGGGTTCTTACAAGATGCTGAATCTGAATATGCGAATCATTTTCGTGACCCCGTTGAACTATTCAAATCAGCATTTCTCGCTGATCTTTGAACTATCTGAATATTTCAAATTAGAACCGATGGGAAGGAGAAAACATCCTAACGGACAGAGATAACATCAAAGAATTCTTCGCAGAACTTCGTTTATGGATAACGTCTTTACAAAAAATGATGTTTGAGTCTTTTTCTTGCGTTCACCAGTAGTTGGTAGTGAGTTCTAACTTTCCTAGCATGGTACAGAGTTTGCGTGATTTGGCAAGTAACTTAATAGTTTGAGTAACTCTCCAGAACTGGACAATGGACATACATTTGTAGCACCCTTTATTTTTGAACCCTAAATTTGAAGTACATGATTCAAATTTAAGAAAGTGAAATCACTTTGCTAATGGCTACTCAGATTGATACGGTTAGGCCGTAAGTGGAGTTCAATTCATGACTTTTCCCAGTTTGTCAAATTGGGACACTAAAAAAATTATACATCAATTAACGTGACTAATTCAAGAGTTGGACGCCAGGCTTGCTAAAGACAGAAGCCAAAGATAAACAAAATAAATGTCACCTAGCTTGTATGGGAAGGCAAATGAATATGCAGGAAATCAATTCAACAAATTCATTCCGGATGAAGAAATATTTAAAAACAGTGACTGGTTAGTATGAAAAAATGAAAAATAAAATTTGAACAATGTTGTTTACTCCCTTGGAGAGTAAAAAAAATCAATGGAAAAATTCAAAAATTAAATATACATATCAAATTTTGACTTTGATTAAATTTGAACAATCACAAAGATTCCTCTTGACGATGGTGATACGGTATATACCTGCGGAGAAGGTCTTCAATGGAGGGAAATGAAGAAGGCTGGTTTTGACGAAGATGGTCTCAGCGGTACGACGACGAATCTGGTCGTGGGTGGGTATCTGTTGGTTTTCAGACCCACTTGTTGTCGTGAATTGGTTTCATCTTCACGGACCAGGCTGAATTTGCCTGACGTGCTGTATGACCTCCTAGAGTACCAGTCCTTCTGTCTCAGTAGGTGGCTTTACTGAGTGGTATGTATCATGCGAAGAAGATGATAGGAATCAAAAATTGTACAAAATGAAAGAAAACGGGGGATATCCTTTGAACCTCAAGTTTTTATGATTCAAATTTTGATCTAGAGAGTCAAAAAATAGATGCAAATGATAGCATTCAAAAAAATGCCCTCAGTCCATATATAAGACTGGAATATTACAGTGAAAGAAAAAATATAGTAGCAATCAAATATGCTATTCTGGATTCAAATTTCCAAGTTAATTTGAATCATTTAAAAAATTAACAATGAGCAAAATTCAAAAAAAACAACCCTCACCCAAAACGATATGTTAACATTCAGTTAAGTGAGCTTTGATAAGGTGAGTAAATGTACCAGTGAAGTCCAAAAAAATGTATTTGAATAAGTAAATAATTCAAAAGGAAATATGAAAATTTCCTTGAGACTTTACCAGGAAAAATGAAATGAAGTATTTTAAGGAAAAAATAGTCTAAAGATTGCCAGAGAAAAAATATAGTATTTTAAAGCAATATACTTTGTCAAGTACCGAAGGAAAATTCAGCGTTATGAACCAAAATACTAATCAGGTACTAGAACAAAAGTATACTATTCGGTTCAGATGAGAAGAGGGAGCAATCACACATCTCCCAGTGGGCACAACTCTCTCAGGATAAAGATTAAGTTCAATTATTCTTTCAATCGAAGAATTTTCAGAGATATTTCGAAATAGGGCGGCAAATTCTCTTTTCCAATCGTAGGCCAGGTAATTCTCAAAAAATTTAATGAATTTCCTTGCTCTTGGCGACAAGGTAGTGACTCGAATGAATTGATTATACAACGATCAAAAAAAAATCCTCACTGTGAATTGATGAAGTAGAACTTGTTAAATGTTAATCAAAATTTATGCTTGAGGAATATATTAGCAATCAAGTGTTCTGAGACAAGTTAAGCCAGAGGTACAATCCTCTCCGGAAGCAATTTTTTTCTCAAGAGAAAACCAAAATAATCTCATGAATGCATAGTTTTGAAATGAAAAAATTGCTTACCAGAGGGTGTCCTATAAGGTAACTGCATAACTGTACCAGAATAGTCGAATACACCCTCTGCAATCGGAATCCCTGGAATAATCACCCTGGTACTGTGAGGTAAGCACTAGTGCACTCGAAATTCCCAATTATCTAATACCTAAGAATGGGAAAAGCGTAGAACTGATTTCCAAAAAAAAATTGTCGTCAATGGTCTGAACGAATACTACGGCAAATGCTTGCCAAAATGGCAGAAATATATATATATATATATATATATATATATATATATATATATATTTGTTTTTCCTTCACTCAATTCAAAGACACAAATCAACCTTGATAGAAATTAGCCAAAGGGAGTATCAGATATAAAATAATATTTAGATAATTCAATCGGAAATTCACTGATAATTCCAAAGGTGACCTTCAACAATAACCATGCAGTACCTCCAAGAACTCAAATATTACAATCGTATTAAAAGCACAAAAAAATATGTTTATCAACTACAACATTGATTGCAAAATAACGGAAATAATTATACTCCACCAATATCAACAGTGACAAGCCATTCAATTTAAAAATCGTAACGTACCAGAATCAATTTACTCAGCACACCCTCCTAGTCGTGGTTCATTCGAGAAAAGAGAACGATAATCCTTTCGGTTCGATCAAATCACCACTTCACCTGTTTTTTCTCAAACCAATCTCGGTTTTTCCTCTATTTAAAAACACTTATCGAAAAAACAACCGATCCTCGACATGAACTACGAACTGTCATGAGCACATGTTCAAGGATCGATAATGAAGATCGCAGTATCGCAGTTTACGACCTGAGCAGTGACTACTGACTCGCACCACCGTGAAGGTAACCGGAAAAATTATTAGAATATGATTATGTATAAGGAAGTAACGAAAATTTGTTACACACCACCACAACCCGGTGTAAGAATTTGGAAACCTAAAAATTTTAATTTTTTTTATCATTTTGCAACTAGAACCAGGTATCCAAGTAAGCTGAAAGTACTATCAAGAATTCTGAAACGCTATAAATTCCCAGGTACACTGACTCTATAGGAATTATGTGAAGGTTGTAAACAGCAAAAAAAATAAAAGGTAAATAGGCAGGATGTCAAATGTGGTCAAGACCCAACCCTCATTTTCAACAGCTGTATACTGACAAGCGAAAGGGTTAAAAGTATTCAAATCAGATATTTGGAAATTATAGTTTACTGAGTGAAGTTCTACTCGTTGCACTCCTGACAAACTAAATGAGTGAAGGAAAAGAGACCAAATGAACGAAGGGAAAAAATAGTTGCAATGAATGACGGCATTCAGGCCCAAAATCGAAGAGGAGTCCTCCCAAACAATCCAGCCAAATTGTCCTCGTCGCTGCAAGGTATTAGGAGCTGCGCCGTTGAGGAACACCCATAACCACTCGTCCCCAGATTACTCGAGAAAACCACCGATCCCAACCAATCAAAACAAAGAAGGCCCCATTCAGCACACACCTGGTGAAACAAAATAATACCAATACGAAATAAAACCAATTTTAGTTTTACAACTGGAGTAACTTCAGCGTCACCAAACTAAAAATGAACTTATGGTTCACAATACAAAATCTCAAAAAAGGACGGGAATATTAGTTTTTGCCACTGCGAGCAAGTCCTCAGCCTAAGCAGACCAGTCGAACTGAGGTCGGCACACTAGTTGCATCTAGCCGTCACCTTCAAGACCCAAAGTCATGATCACCCGTAGACTCACGACTAGCCAAATACAACCCCCCAATACCTCTCCTCCTGAAGATCCTGTCAAAATAAAAAAAAACAACAGCTAGACCGAACTATGCATGCACCCAACGAAAGCAAATCCCTCAAAATTTTGAATTTGCGCCAATTTGATTATAAATTAGCCAAGGAAAAGAGACAGATGAGATAAAGAAATAAGATAAGCAGATAAGATAGATAAGACAAGATAAGCAGATGAGAGATTCAAATTCAACCAACGAATGGGAATTAGCACCCTAGCTGCGTTATTACAATAACCACATTATGTTGCCAAAATTGAGAAACATCAAAACTTACCCGCAGAAATATCCGAGAGTACGACAAAAGATAAGATATTACCCAAAAAAAAGGTATTATCAAGAAATTTGATGTTCCACTGGACAGTTATTAAACAATCTCAAACGAAGTGACATCCATCACTTCCAGTTGAAGATACAAATGATTAATAAGGTGAGATACGATTCGATACTATTAGACAATCTCCAACAAAATGAAATATATCATCTCCAGTCAAAGATCCAATTGTCTAATACGGCAACGAAACGATACGATATTATTAGACAATCTCCAACGAAATGAAATACATCATCTCCAGTCAAAGATCCAATTGTCTAATACGGCAACGATACTATACGATAAGACATCAGTAGTATACCTAAGCAGGAACGACAATAAGTATGGGAAAACCGTGAGTGAGAGAGAAAGACTAATAATACGTGCGGTAGAGAGAGAGCGTCGGAGTTCCATGCGAGAACACTGGAGGTCGCTGCGGTGGGGGAGACCGCGTTCGAGGCGTTGAGACATTCCAAGAGCGCCACAGTTGGGGCATTGAACACTAGAGGGCGTTGGTGGGAGAGACCGCGTTAGAGACGTTGAGACATTCCGAGGGCGCCACCATTGGGACATTGAACACCAGAGGGCGTTGGTGGCTAATGGGAAAAAATTTATGATTGGAACGATGGGGACTTGATCGGGCAAGATTTCAGAGAAAAGAGTGTTCAGGTGGAAGCGTAAAATAATGATATACAGGGTGTCTCATTGGTTAGAGAAAAAACATGGTCGCCTGTCATCGGAAAAATATGGCCGCTTTGTGTCACTTGTCATTAGGAAAAACCATGTTTGAGGTTTAAGAAAAAACATGGCACCTATCATTGTGGAAAAAACATAACCGCCTGTCATTGGAGAGAAAAAACATGGTTGACGGTCATGGGAAAGAAAAAACAAAAACCAAATATACAGAGTGGCTCAAATCACCATGAAATACATACATCCATATACATTTTGTATACAGAATGTACCAAAAGTCAATGCCTCCGATTCAGCTTATTTTCAACGAGCTAACGTGATTTGATGTACTTAAACCATTTAGGCACTTGAAAAACGATTTGAAAAATAAAAATTTCAATTTTAGTCTTAGCACAGCATGTGAGGTGTCAAATGGAAGGAGAACACCCATAGATTCTAAGTTCATCAAGTTCCACTCTCCAACTTTACCGTAGAACGATAAACCGCGCTTTGGATGCCATAAATTACATGAAATAACAAAACCCTGTATCTTTTCGTAATCATGGCATGGAACTAACTATACCCAAATCCACCAAAATCTCGTAAACCGAAAGTGACCACTGATTTTGATGCGGTAAGGGAAATTTCGGTATCAATGGATCCGTCTTGATGTCAAGAACCATAATTAAATATTTTTCGATGCCAAAAGGGCTCTAAGAGCTAACTTCGTTATGGGGAAAGATACAGAAGGGTGCGAGTACTCTAACAAGACAACTTTTACTGGAGAACGTGAAGAAGTATGCATGTATATCATGCGAGGTACAACGAAAAATGGAAATGTTGAAACTTGGGTTCGAACCAGGGACCTTTGAATTATGGGTATAACGCTTTTTCAACTGAGCTATTTCGACCAATGGAACAATCTCTTGAAAATCTCCAAAGGGATGATGAAACGTTACAGGGTCTAGAAAACAAGCATCCAGGGTGTCTCATAGGCTGATGCCGTCATCTTGAAGAAGGAACATGAATATCCATTTTGCATACAGGATGAATAAAAAAAGTCAACCACACCGATTCAGCAAATTTTCAATGAGCTAACGTTAATCGATTTATACCATTTAGGCACTTGACATTCGATTCTGAAAATAAAAAATTTCGATTGGACTCTCAGTAAGTGAGGGGTCAAATTGGAGATGAACTGTAAATTCATCAATATCCACCCCACAACTCTATCATAGAACGATAAATCGTAGAGTACTTCAAATTACAGAACGAAACCATATATTCGTAAACAAGTCTCGGAATTATATCCGAATCCATCGAAAACTAAACCGGAAGTGACCACTGATTTTGATCCGATGAGGAAAAGGTGTCAATGGATTCTTCTCAATGTCAAGAATCCGAATTAAGCATTTTTCGAAGCCAAGAGGGCTTCGTAATGGAGTGAGATACAGAAGAGTGCGAGAACTCTAACAAGACAACTCTACTGGAGAACGTGAATATAAAAAGTCTTCATGTATATCATGAGAGGTTCAACAAAAAATTAAAATGTCGAAACCTTGGTTCGAACCAGGGACCGCCAGATCTTCAGTCTATCGCTCTTCCAACTCAGCTATTCCGACTTATGAAACAAGAACTATAACTTCAATAAAAGACAATTTTCGAATACATTTTATCAAGGTAAATCATCATATATCCATTTATACAAAATATCAACATTGTGAAGACTACAAGAACACTCCTTCTGTTGGTGATGCATACACTGTGTTGTCGAATGTAGGAACCATCCACCATGTGTTGTCCAAATCTTCCAAATTAATTATTTCTGCAGCAATATTAATTGTTGAAGTTTCTCCATCAAAAAATATTTCTTCTGATGCCCACGTACATGAATCATAGTGACGTCATGACGGTTCTGTTTGAGAATCGAGTCCAGTAGATGATATTCAATAAATCCTGAAGAATATCGCAGGCCATGAACATTATTTTCCAGATAGACGGCATTCTGTCTATCTTCTTTACTCAGCGAGGAAAAGCTTTGGTTTGGTGATAGTAAAAAATTGTTGCATTGATCTCCGGTCCAAATGGCAATCTCCTTTGGCTGGAAGACCTCATCAACGACGAATGCTTGAATGTCAATGAGCACTACTCTCATATCGACGATGGTTGGCAGTGAACTAAACTCTTGTCTGACATTCAGTTCAGTTTCCTAATAATTTCGCTGAGTGGGAGGTGCTCGATGATGGTGTCATGCACGATGATGCAGTAGGCTCGGGTATTGTCGGGAAAACCCGTCGATGCCTCGATCTCCAGCTTAACATCGACACTGGAACTCTTGATGCTCTCGTCTCTTCTGGAACAATCGATGACGAAAAATGTTTTGTTTGCATAGTCGGCATAAGACAGGACGTGGTGGTAGGAATTATTGTAGTCGAATCCAAATTGCGTGTAATTGTGTGTGTGTGCGCAGGGCAATTTCCCCAGATTCTACGACTTTTTAAAAGGGTGAAAAATGGTAACAGTGCATGTGAGTGGCAACGTTGGCGGTTCGATTGGTGACGGAATGTATACTTCAACGGCCAATGGAGGGCCGTAGACTTCAAAGATATGGTAGGCGGAGGGTCGTAGACTTCAAAGATATGGTTGATGGTGGCGGAAAGGGCAATGGAATGGGATACAAATACACCGCCGAACGGTTCGTGCTGGGATTTTGGTATGGCCCGTGATAAAGGTAAAACGCTCGGCCCATGACGGAATCCTGGCGGAGTTGGTAGACGTCAAAGGTCAAAATGACGACGGCAGTCTTCAAGACACCGTTGGATAGCTTCCACCGTTGGCCCATAGCCGGAACTTTCTTCAAAGATCGAAAGTCGGGGGTTGGTCCAGCTAGTGGGGTGCAGACGGCCATATTAGAGTTGGGTTGAGTTGGGTTGACTTGGTCAACCGTGACGTTGGCCCAAAGGGATATGTGAGGGTTGGACCGTGGCTTTGGTCGTGGAAAATTTGGGGGATTGGCCCACCATGGCTTTGGCCCGTGGGCAAATTGAGGTTTATGGCGCAGTATTGTGTATCGAAAACGACTAGAATGGCTCAGTATGGCGCAGTATTGTCTATCGAAAACGATGAGAATGGCCTTGTATGTGTCAGTTTGCTATACATAGGGCTATCAACGAAATGAATTCAGTATTCAACGTGACTGTGGCCCGTGGGAAATTTGGAGATTGGTCCGTGGGTAAATTGGGGGTTGGTCCGTGGCTTTGGCCCGTGGAAAAATGTTGGCAACGGCAGACTTCAAGACATCGTTGGATAGCTTTCACCGGTGGCCCATGGCGGGTCGTACACTCCAACGACCGAATTGACCCGTGAGAAAATTTGGGGGTTGGCCCACCTGGGAACGTGTTTCGTGGTCCAGCTAGTGGAGTGCAAACGGCCATATTTGGGTTGAGTTGGGTTGAGTTGGGTTGAGTCGGGTTGAGTTGGTCAACCGTGACGTTGGCCCAAAGGGACATGTGAGGGTTGGACCGTGGCTTTGGCCCGTGGGAAATTTGGGGATTGGCCCACCGTGACGTTGGCCCGTGGAAAAATTTGGGTGTTGATCCGTGGAGGAAGAATGATGGTCAGGCAACCATTGGCCCACCGTGGGGTTGGCCCGTGGGTAAATTTGGGAGGAGGCCCGTGGCTTTGGACCGTGTGAAAATTCGGGGGTTGATCCTGTCAGTGGGGTGCGGATGCAAGGTCCTAAAATTTGGGGGTTGGCCAACCTCATAGGAGCTCCTTCCGGACAAGAGAGAGAAAGAGAGAGATATGAGAGTATAAAGATAGACAGGGTGTTTCAGTGACAGCTGAGAGAAAATACATGGCCGACATAATTCGAGGAAAAACTATGGCCGTCTGTCATTGTGAAAAAAAAAACATGGCCATCTGTCATCGGAAAAAACATGGCTGCTCCGTAAGAAGAAACAACATGGCCGCCTGTCATCGGAAAAAACATGACCTGCATCGAAAAAAAACATAGTCACTGTGTAAGAAAAAACATAACCACTTCTCATTGGAGAGAGAAAAAAACATGGCCGACATCATTCGAGAAAAAAAACCATGGTCGCCTGTCAATGGAAAGAACATGACCACCTGTCATCGAAAAAAAAAAATGGCCACTGCGTAAGAAAAAACATTCATTAAGAAAAGTTCTCATTGGAAAAAAATGGCCGCTGTCATCGGAAAAAACATGGCCGTCTGTCATCGGAAAAAAACATTTGTGAAAGAAAAGCCTTAAAAAAAACATGGCCGCTTTGAAAGAAAAAAACATGGCCACCTGTCATCGAAAAAAAAACATGGTCACTGTGTAAGAAAAAAACATAACCATTGGAAAGAAAAAAGCCTGGTTGACGGTCATTGGAAAGAAAAAAAGAAAAATCAAATATACAGAGTGGCTCAAATAACCATGAAATACATGAATTCATATACATTTCGTATACAGGGTGTACCAAAAAGGTCGATGGCCCCGATTCAGCTGATTTTCAACGGGGCAATGTGAATCGATGTACTTGAGCCATTTTGGCACTTGAAAATCGATTAAAAAAATAAAAAATCCAGTTTTCATCCTATCATAGCAAGTGAGGTATCAAATGAAAGGAGAACACCCATATAATCTAAATTCATCAAGCTCCACCCTCCAACTTTATCGTAGTACAATAAATCGCTATTGGATAGCCTTAAATTACATGAAATAACAATACCAATACTCAATTCGTATTGGACTTATCGAGGACAGTCCAGAGTCATCAAAAACAAGAAATTTTAAAATTGAGGTCTGAACCCACGACCGCCAGATCTCCAAAATTCGATTTCGATAAGTGTTATATTATTGGATTCGTACCGATGTCAAGATACATAATTGAACATTTTCCGGTTCCAAAACGGCAGTAGGAGCTAACTTCATTATTATTGGGAGCACAACCTCGTGCGCATAATCTGAGAAGTGAAAATTCAATGTCTATACGTATTATTGATCCGTTCCGATGTACTTGCGTCAAAACTTAGGAATCAGCATAGGAGTACTCTAGAAGCTATGTACTTTTGGAAATTAAACTGTGATCAGGTCTACAAGTTATATTGGTATCGAAATAGAAAACTTGCTGGACTGATATATCATCATAGAATCAGAGTTCAGGAAAGTGGGTGATGTATGCAGCGAATTTTCTGTTGAGTTCACAGCGACACTAAAACAATCAACTTTCGAATTGAAAAAAATAGAACACACTAGAGAATAAAGCACTGAAGAATAAGAAAATGTACTTACTTTTTGATAGATGAACCCAGTTACGAAAAAGATTTGATGAATAGTACGAGTACTGGTAGTCGGAATGAGAACACCGATAGTTGGTCGAAGCGTTGATGAATAACTGGTGCGTTGGCTATTTGAAACGTTTTTCCCTCCCAACCATCATGCATACGTGACCGAGCGTTATCAGTATGGCCGGAAGCTATGTCCTGTTTTCGATGATAGGGAGAGTTATTATAAACAATGGGAAATCCGCACTTTCTGATAAGAAGTGTTATTTCCGGTGTTCACTGCAATATTGAATAAAAGTCTAAATATATTAGAATTCGATTCAACTCAGAAAAAATGAGGTTTGTTAAGCCGCACATTGCTGTATCTCTTTCAATGACGAATCCGGCGTCCTAGGCCTTTTCGACATTGAAAAAGGCATTCTAACCCACTACGTTATGATTTAGCCACTGGTGTCACTGGGGGCGCTGGTGTCCAGGTCAGCGGCCATTGTGGGTAACGTGTTATTGGTCAGTGGGGTGTAGACGGCCATATTGGAGGCGGAGTGTAGGGTAGGCACGCTATTGGGTGAATTCAACATGAATGTCACTTGTCGTCGAATTAAAACATAAATATCGACGTTTCGGATCTATTCGAATCATCAAAAAATAAGCACTTCCGGTCTGTTAAAAATAGAGATAGAAGAAAACTAATGCTCAATTCGGATTGGACACATCGAACAGAGTCCAAATCCATCAAAATCTCATAAACCGGAAGTGACCACTGATTTTGATGCGATAAGAGAAATTTCGGTGTCAATGGATTCGTCTCGATGCCAAAAATCATAATTAGCATTTTCCGATGACAAAAGGAGGGTTTTCATTATGGGGTGAGATACAAAAGGGTGGGACTACAAGCAACGACTAGAACTGAATATGAAAAGTTTGCATGTATATCATGCGAAGTTAAACAAAAAACGGGAAATGGTGAAACCTGGGTTCGAACCAGGGACCGCCAGATCTTCAGTCTATCGCTCTTCCAACTGAACTATTTCGACTTACGATATTTCATATGAATCACGATGTATTGCAGGTTTTTACAGTTTCGAAATTTGCTCATGCATCTTGAAAAACTGAACAGAGACAATCCCTTGTTTTCGTCATAGACGAGATCGGAATTCCTAAAGTCATCCACAGTGAATGTGAAACTCGAAATTGAAAATAATTACATCATAAATCACGACTGCATTATGGAAGACTGATCACTGAGTGAGATTGTACGACATTTATCGTAGTTGTACGAGAGAGACCCAACCCAACCCAATTCAACCCAACTCAACCCAAATATGGGTATACATAATCAGCTCAATTCAATCTTTGGTCAAAAAGCACGCATGCGTAGAGTTCATATCAAAAGGTTCAATAAATATCAGAGTCCATGGACAGAAAATGTATTAATGTGTGAAATGGTGATGACTGAAGTGCTCTTGTTGCTGTTCGTCACCTCAGTAACATGTGTGAATATCACAAATATGCAGGAGATGAAAGCATACTTGCAACGTTATGAATACATAAGTAATGCTAGTCTCATCGATTTTTCCACAGCTTTGATGGCTTTTCAAGAGAAACATAACCTACCTGTAGATGGTGAATTGAATGTTGAAACCTTGAAGTTTGTGCAGAGACCGAGATGTTCCAAAACAGACAGTGAATATGCTTTAGCAGAAAAATGGAGAAGAACTCATCTTCGATGGTACTCTCCATATGCAAATGATGATAGAATCTTACGTGTAATGAAGGAGGCTTTTAGTATGTGGGAAAATAACTCCGCATTCACATTTGAATACGTACGTTTCCCACGACCGAAACCTGACATAACCCTGACTTTTTCGAGACAAAAACACACATTTCGTGCAGATTGTATGGGGAGAAGTAATTGTCTTTTTCCTCTTGGGGCTTCCAGCGGTGCTTTAGCACATGCATATTATCCACTATGAGATACATGTAGAGAAATTCATATTGATTTGGAGGAGAATTGGTACTACGGAATGGACAACGGTATGTCAGGAGGTCAGAAGAATTTACTTATGTATGTTAACACATGAAATAGGACACACTCTAGGCCTGGGTCACAGTGAAATCGAAGAGGCAATTATGTATCCATTTTATCAGAATAAGGTCAGACCTTTAGACTCAGACGATATACATGGACTTGACATGGACCCAAGGCCAAAAACACAACAAAAGCTACAACAAACATAACATCAGCGAAGAGTAAATCCACAACAACAAAAAGTACCCCCACAACAAAAAACAACCACTACACGCTAACCAAGAATCTATGTGAAGTGGAATATCCAGATTTTATATTTTTGGCAGCGGCTCCGGAATTTCACAATCACCGCTTATACATTGGACATGTAAAATATCTCTGGAAACTCGATTTGAATGATATGCGAATCCCCACTGAACCCGAATATTACTCTTCGATTATCTTCCATCGGAAATGAAGAAACTACCGATTCCACATATTTATCAAAAAGCGGAGGGGAATATAATAGCCATCGATGACTCTACAAATACATTCTACGAGGCATCATTCCCGGATTCACACATTCGGAACAGATACATGCTACAGATGTCTGATAAAACGGAGATCAATGCTGTATTCCAAACGAACACTATTCGCTAGTTAATAGTCAATCCTACATTAAATTCAATAATACCCCAAATTACATTCAAAGTAGAGGGCGAATAAGTGACATCTTTCGAGGCGTACCAAATGACATCACAACGGTATTCAGATACATCGATGGACATTTACATTTCTTTCGTCGAGAAACATATTACAAGTATAACGAATTCACCCGGAAAGTCTCAGCAGGACAATTCAACTGGAATTTATTTGATATACCATGCCCCGCCGAAGGACTTTTACAGCAATTGAAGACTCTACTATCGAAAATTATATCTGTATATGATGATAAATAAATATGTTATTTGTACATCTGTTTTTCACTCAATCCAACCCAATTCAACCCAATTCAACCCAATTCAACCCAACCTACCCAACTCAACCCAACCCAAATATGTGTATACATAACCTCGAACCTCTGTTGAAAGAGTGATGTCACTGTGACGTCAGTCCTCATGTTGATGTTATGCGAAAAAACCTACACAAACACACCATTTTCCATGGCCAACCCCAGGAGGAGGTCTTACAAAAGACTGAAGTGCATGGCTTCGTTATGGAGCTTCGGAATCCCACCGATTATCGTTATTTCAGACGAATCTTGAATATCGATAACCAATAGGCCTACCATTTGGAACAATAAAGATGATGGAGGAAACACTTAATGGATAATTTTGACTCTTTTCTATTTCAACGCACCAATACAGACTTCCAAGTTAATGGGGGTGATTCATTAGTTCATTGAAATTTTCGACAGCATGAACAATGGTCTTTTAATTTAATAAAGACGGTTCATTAATCCATCGAAATTGAGAGGCTTTTCAACAATTATGAATTTCCGCCAACCGTGTCTTTGAAGTCAACGTCCCGCCATCGGTGGTGTCTTTGGAGGCATACTGCTCGTTAGTATGGCACAATATGGCAGCGCCAACTGTGTCTTTGACATCTAGGCCCGCCATCGGTGATGCCTTTGGAGGCATACTGCTCGTTAGTGTGGCGCAGTATGACACATACTGCTCGTTAGTATGGCGCAGTATGACACCACCAACCGTGTCATTGAAGTCTACGGTCCGCCATCGGTGGTGTCCAAAAGTTTCTCTCCGGTATACAAAAATTAATAAGAATTTGTAATGTGTGTGGTCAATTTTCACAAACTTTGTTACCACGAACATAGTTTGATATGAATGATGACGACACCGACGACGACAATCTGCTCAGAGAGGTGAACAAAATCGGTGAATATGTTGGATGAAATTCATAATTGTTGAAAAGCCTCTAAATTTCGATGAATTAATGAACCGTCTTTATTAAATTAAAAGACCATTGTTCATGCTGTCGAAAATTTCAATGAACCAATGAATCACCTCCATTAACTTGGAAGTCTGTATTGGTGCTGTTGAAATAGAAAAGAGTCAAAATTATCCATTAAGTGTTTTCTCCATCATCTTTATTGTTCCAAATGGAAGGCCTATTAGTTATCGATATTCAAGATTCGTCTGAAATAACGATAATCGGTGGGATTCGGAAGCTTCATAACGAAGCCATGCACACCTTCAGTCTTTTGTAAGACCTCCTCCTGGGGTTGGCCATGGAAAACGGTGTGTTTGTGTAGGTTTTTTCGCATAACATCAACATGAGGACTGACGTCACAGTGACATCACTCTTCCACCAGAGGTTCGAGGTTATGTATACCCATATTTGGGTTGGGTTGAGTTGGGTTGGTTGGGTTGAATTGGGTTGAATTGGATTGAATTGGGTTGAATTGGGTTGGATTGAGTGGAAAACAGATGTACAAATAACATATTTATTTATCATCATATGCAGATATAATTTTCGATAGTAAAGTCTTCAATTGCTGTAAAAGTCCTTCGGCGGGGCATGGTATATCAAATACTTTGAATGTCATTTGGGGTATTATTGAATTTAATGTAAGATTGACTATTAACTAGCAAATAGTTTGCTCCTGTGTTCGTTTGGAATACAGCATTGATCTCCGTTTTATCAGACATTGTAGCATGTATCTGTTCCGAATGTGTAAATCCGGGAATGATGCCTCGTTGAATGTATTTGTAGTCATCGATGGCTATTATATTTCCTTCCGCTTTTTGATTAATATGTGAAATCGGTAGTTTCTTCATTTCCGATGGAAGATAATCGATGATTAATTCGGGTTCAGTGGGGATTCGCCAAATTGAGTTTCCAGAGATATTTTCCATGTCCAATGTATAAGCGCTGATTGGGAAATTCCGGAGCCGCTGCCAAAAATATAAAATCTGGATATTTCACTTCACATAGATTCTTGGTGAGCGTGTAGTGGTTGTTTTTTGTTTTGGGGGTGCTTTTTGTTGTTGTGGAGGTACTCTTCGCTGATGTTATGTTTGTTGTAGCTTTTGTTGTGTTTGTGGCCCTGGGTCCATGTCAAGTCCATGTATATCGTCTGAGTCTAAAGGCCTGACCTTATTCTGATAAAATGGATACATAATTGCCTCTTCGATTTCACTGTGACCCAGGCCTAGAGTTTGTCCTATTTCATGTGTTAACACCATCTCTTTTGGCCTCCTGACATACCGTTGTCCATTCCGTAGTACACTTCAGTCATCACCATTTTACACACTAATACATTTTCTGTCCATGGACTCTAATATTTATTGAACCTTTTGATATGAACTCTACGCATGCGTGCTTTTTTACCAGAGATTGAATTGAGCTGATTATGTTTACACATATTTGGGTTGAGTTGGGTTGAATCGGGTTGGGTTGGGTCTCTCTCGTACAACTACGATAAATGTCGTACAATCTCACTCAGTTATCAGTCTTCCATTATGCAGTCGTGATTTATGATGTAATTATTTTCAATTTCGAGTTTCACATTCACTGTGGATGACTTTAGGAATTCCGATCTCCTCGAGCAGTCTATGACGAAAACAAGGGATTGTCTCTGTTCAGTTTTTCAAGATGCATGAGCAAATTTAGAATTTGTAAAAAACCTGCAATACATCGTGATTCATATGAAATATCGTAAGTCGAAATAGCTCAGTTGGAAGAGCGATAGACTGAAGATCTGGCGGTCCCTGGTTCGAACCCAGGTTTCAACATTTCCCGTTTTCTGTTTAACTTCGCATGATATACATGCAAACTTTTCATATTCATGTTCTCCAGTCAAAGTTGTCTTGATAGAGTACTCGCACCCTTGAATCTCACCCCATAATGAAGTAAGCTCCTAGTGCCTTTTTGTCATCGGAAAATGCTTAATTATGATTTTTGGCATCGAGACGAATCCATTGACACCGAAATTTCTCTTATCGCATCAAAATCCGTGGTCACTTCCGGTTTATGAGATTTTGATGGATTTGGACTCTGTTTGATGTGTCCAATCCGAATTGAGCATTAGTTTTCTTCTATCTTTATTCTTAACAGCCGGAAGTGCTTATTTTTCGATGATTCGAATAGATCCGAAACGTCGATATTTATGTTTTAACTCGAAGACAAGTGACATTCATGTTGAATTCACCCAATAGCATGCCTACCCTACGCTCCGCCTCCAATATGGCCGTCTACACCCCACTGACCAATAACACGTTACCCACTTCGAACCACTATGTATATTTGATTTTTGTTTTTCCTTTCCAATGACAGTCAACCATGATTCTTTCTCTTACAAAGGGGCCATGTTTTTTCTTACAAAGCGGCCATGTTTTTTTCTTCCAATGACAGTCGGCCATGTTTTTTTTCTTCTACCAATGACCGTCGCCATGTTTTTTATGACAGGCGGTCATGTTTTTTCCGACGACAGGTGGCCATGTTTTTCCGATGACAGTCGGCCATGTTTTTCCGATGACTGGCGGCCATGTTTTTCTCACAAAGCAGCCATGTTTTTCGATAACAGACGGCCATGTTTTCTCCAATGACAGACGGTCATGTTTTTCGATGACAACCAACCATGATTTTGTTTTTCTCTCCAATGACAGGCGGCCATGTTTTTCAATAACAGACGGCCATGTTTTTTTTCACAGTGGCCATGTTTTTTTCGATGACAAGTGGCCATGTTTTTCCAATGACAGGCGGCCATGTTGTTTTCTTACACAGCAGCCATGTTGTTTCTTCTTACGAAGCAGCCATGTTTTTTCTCGAATGATGTCGGCCATGTTTTCTCTTTCAGTTGTCAATGAAACACCCTGTCTATCTTTATACTCTCATATCTCTCTTTCTCTCTCTCTTGTCCGAAAGGAGCTCCTATGAGGTGAGCCAACCCCCAAATTTTAGGACCTTGCATCCGCACCCCACTGGCAGGATCAACCCCCGAATTTTCCCACGGACCAACCCCCAATTTACCCATGGACCAATCTCCAAATTTCCCATGGGCCAAAGTCACGTTGAATACTGAATTCATTTCGTTGATAGCCCTCTATGTATAGCAAACTGACACATACAAGGCCATTCTAGTCGTTTTCGATAGACAATACTGCGCCATACTGCGCCATTCTGGTCGTTTTCGATAGACAATACTGCGCCATACTGCGCCATTCTAGTCGTTTTCGATACACAATACTGCGCCATACTAACGAGCGGTATGTGGCATACTGCGCCATACTGACCAACCCCTATCTTCCGCGCCTACATTCAACATAGCCCTTTGCACCCAACATGCCAACCAAAATCCCAGCACGGGCCGCTTAGCGTTGTCCTTGCACCCCGTCCTGGACCAGACCGTGTAAGTCTGCGGCCACTCCGTCATGAACCATGGCCCATCCGGTTGCCGCCAACCATATCTTCGATGTCTTCGGCCCTTCACCAACCGTGTCTTTGAGGTCTACGACCCGCCAACGGCCGTTGAAGTAGACATTCCGTCACCAATCGACCCGCCAACGTTGCCACTCACATGCGCTGTTACCATTTTTCACCCTTTTAAGAAGTCGTAGAATCTGGGGAAATTGGCCTGCGCCTCAAGTATAAAAAATACACAGAATCTGGGGAAAAAAAAAGTGATCCCAAATGACCCGACTCCTGCTGGAAGCATACAATAACGTAGGACGAGGACGAGGACTTTCCATAAACGACGAAGTTTTCACTGCTCACATTTTGGTGGTGGAACCGATCGTGAGAGCTGGCATCATGTGCGAGTCCCATTTTCTAAACGAAATCATAATGGGGCTGTCGGCTTTCAGAAGCTGTGATTTGATGTCATCGCTGGGATATAATCGTTTAATTTTCAGTTCAATATTTTCAATTTCCAATTTAACTTCTGTAGGTATTGTAGCATCCTTCTTATCGACAATTTTGAAACAGTTATTATCGTTCCCAGCTCTGACCAATCGTAAAACATGATTTCCATAAGAAACGTAGTGATAGTCGTTGAAAATATTCAAAAAGTGTCTGAGCGGAAAGAACATTTTGAGCGGTAGGTGAAATGGCGCCTACAGTATTGGGATGAGTCCAGCCAGAGTATCCGATTGGTTGATACTGATTTCGATGACGTCATCATTTCGAAATGATTTGACGTAAGGATAATACGTCCTCCATTGTATTGTTTTGAGGTTTTCGGTTGACTCGACAACATGATGACCGAGAGATTTCAGGAGAGGTATATACTCTGCAGATGTTTGACGAATCGTTATCGTGTATGTTTCGGTGGGGACTTAAGGCTCGAAAGTAGATGCAGGACTTTTATCGATTTTCAGGACCATAGTTTCTTCAATTCCAGACGAACAATAATTTGCTCTCCTCGAAAATCCATCAACTGGAAATTTTGATCCAACACTCTAAGCGTAATGTTATCCAATTCACTTTGATGATGGATAGGCAGATATATGAGATGATTGGGAGTTTTGTCAATGGCGTAACCAGGGTCAGCGTCTATAGCAAATTCGTATATCGTATAAGACGGTCTGTCGTTGTAGAAGGCTCCAGACGTAATATTGCTGTTGACGTGAATAGTTCGTACTCGTATAATGTTGACGGGTCGATCGGATGCGTGATGGATGTTGGGAGCGAGGGTAATGACGAAAATCCCAATATATGATCCAGAGTATCTTCAGTCGTGAAGTCAATTGCGTGTTTCGAGCAAAATATTTCGCTTTTCAGCGTATTATTATTGGGACGGAGATAGAAGAAGGCTTCAGGACGTTCGACAAATTGTTTTGGAACAATGTGTTTTTGCAGCAATGCTTCAATATCTTCAATTTCGTAGGCTCCAACAGGAATATCAATGCTTTTTCTCTTGCTCTTATCGCCATTCTTGGAATAATGAAACTTTGTACCCTCCGATATGTTGGGAATACTGTTGTACGAATGAAAACTCAATAAAGCTAACCCGTACTCCGCATCACCATCCAATTGGAGAAGCGGCGTGAAATTGATGGAAAGCGTCGACGAACGACCGTCAAAGTGAATTTCATAGACATGACCAAGCCATTTCGATAAGGGACATGATACAAATAACAGAAAAACAATAGATTATAATTTATTCAAACAATAATAACATTCATTTTGTGAACTAACATAACCAAAATACTGTTTGGGAGTCTGACGGCTGTGACATTATTTCCGATGATTGCTGAAACATGGTAGACGAACTTGCAGCTCGAAACAACCTTTGTATTCTTCAGGTAATTTATGCCACACATCTAGTAATTCCCAGGGTCTAGCTTAATGTTCAATTCTGCATCGCACAAGTCTCTCAGACATATTTCAGACATTTTCGAGTAGGAAGCGTATGCATAGATGTCCACAACTGAACTGATTATAATTCTGATAACGATCGTTGTTATATATAGTCCGAGTCGAACAAAGCTCTATTGGGCAGCTTCAATAGGAATTTTTCTTCTTCGAATAGAGACCACGTCTTGACGTCGCTGATGTGTTGGTTTTCAAGAATAATTCATAACCTCGGGGGCTTGCGTAAATACAGACCGGATCCCAAATGTTCCATGGCTTAATTATGACGTTGATCTTCTTCGGGTTTTTTTTTGTCATTCTTTGTATCTATAACCATCTTGGCTACGGCGCTTGCGCCCCCCACCAACGTACACGAGGCCGGAAGTCCAGCAAATAGGGGTATTAGCGGTAGGAAACCTCCGAATTTTGATTCGAAAGGAATAGCTCCCGGCTGTCGTATTTTCTCACGTCCTCCCGCCTGTTGAACGACCATTTTTGCCGCCTTCAATACTGAAGCAATGGATTCCTTCACATTATTCGGATGAGGATTCCATTTATTATTATTTTTCCAATATGACTGTGGAATGACGTCATACCCATGCCGAATTTGGGTTTAGTTTTCATGGCTCCAGTAACAAATAGAGCGCTGTTTTTTTCGTCAAGGACACGTCTTTGGATTTGACTCGTTGCCGCGCCTTTCTTCGAGAACTTTGTCGGCTCCATGAAGTGCTTCGAGAGATGTGCCTTGCGCATAGGCAATATCGTGCTGCTTGCAAGCTGCATCTAAAGGATTCATCCTTCGTCACCACGTGACGTTGTTTTAATCGAGTTCCAGGACCGCAATACTGATATCCCGGCAGTGTTATTCGGAGGTAACTTATTGATGAGCGTATCAATGAAACCTCCTCCCTATACATCAACATGAGGACTGACGTCACAACGAATACATCACTCAGTTATAAAGATTTCAACAGAGGTTTGAGTCACTGATGTGACAGTGATTGTCAGTTATACTGAACAAAACAAGATAACAACCACTCGAGTAAACGAGATGAATGATGAACAGCATGTGAATTCCGATCGGAATATGGACATTGTTCAACAAGAAAAAACGCTACCAATCGCAACTATGACGATTTTGAAACCCCCAAGCGTAGAAAAAAACATGCCGAATTATTGCCAAACTCCTTCCGAGCCATCATCTAGGAGCCGAGCGGATGTGGGAAGACGAATATAGCGTTATCATTACTGTTCAGTCCGAATGATGCAAATTTTGAAAACGTTTATGTCTACTCAAAGTCGCTATATCAACCCAAGTACCAACTGCTTCAAGATGTTTTGAATGAAGTCAAAGAAATCGGTTATTTTCCCTTCCGAAATATAAAAATATCTTTAAGATATTCTTACCGAAGAGGAAATGGAGTGCAAAGAAGTATACTGAGCAAAACAAGATAACAACCACTCCAGTGAACAGGATGAATGATGAACAGCATATGAATTCCGATCAGAATATGGAGATTGTTCAACAAGAAAAAGCGTTACCAATCGGCAACTATGACGATTTTGAAACCCCAAGCGCAGAAAAACATGGCGAATTATTGCCAAACTCCTTCCGAGCCATAATCTCGAGGCCAAGCGTATGTGGACAGACGAATATAGCGTTATCATTACTGTTCAGTCAGAATGGTGCACATTTTAAAACGTTTACGTCTACTCAAAGTCGCTATATCAACCCAAGTACCAACTGCTTCAAGATGTATCAAATGAAGTTAAAGAAATCGGTTATTTTCCAATCCGAGAAAACGAGGAATTATGAAGCCATCCCGACTCGATATTCATATTTGATGATGTGGCTTGTAATGGTTTGTAATGGTCAACATAAAATCGAGAATATTTTTCAATGTGCAGACACAAGGACATCGACGCTATGTATATATGCCAAACGTACCCGAAAATACCCAAACAACTGATTCGGGACAATTGCAATTTGATTGTGTTGTTCAAGCAGGATGAAATCAACATGAAACACGTATTCGACGAACACATTTCGCCCGACATGTCATTCGAGCAGTTCAAACGTATGTGTGTAGAATGTTGGCATGAAAAATATGGCACAGCCGTAATTGCCAAGGATTTCAATTCGATCAGGTAGATATCGACATGGTTTCGATAGATATATATGCGTGCGTAAAGATTAGTATGCCATCAGTTAAAATGAAGCCGCTCAGCAAGGAAGTTTCGAAACAATAAAATCTCTTCATTGTCAAAGGAGATCAGAAAAGATACCTAGCTTACAAATTGGGTAAATTCAAGGAGATGCATCGATAAATGAACTTTTCGAACCTCTGTCCAAACCCTCGGAAAAATCGTCGTCATCGAAGATCAATCGACGTCCTCCCAACCCAAACGTATCAAGAATGAGGAACTCAAAGAGAAGAAGAAGGAGAAGAAGAAGGAACAATCTCAGACCAAACACAATCCTTCCTATGGTGGACATTGCCGAAACACACGATGATAGTGATGAAAGCGTTTTCTGATGATGCGGAACCATCGGTGGAATAATCTATGCCAGAAGAAGTAATGCTCGAATATGTTGAGCAATATCCCCATGTCACAAAAATACATCCTCGAACACTGGAGTAACAATGAAAAAGTAGATAATTTATACGGACCTGTTCATGATGAAGTTTCTTCTAAATGGTTTCTAGGCAAAAAATACATCGATTTCGATCAAAATAACAATATCGTAACGGAGGAAAGTATTTGAGAGGGACTCCGACTCTATCAACTAATATTCTATGATGCAGAGGATTTGAATGCATATAAAACTATTTTAGAATTGATGGGAGCTCATCTGAATTGAAGGAAAATAATTTTATAATAGAAAATTTCAAAGTCTCATGAAAACACATCAAATCAATCATTACAACACATTCAGCGTGATGAAAGCTTCTATGGCAGAACGCGTAATAAGAACGCTGGAAGAAAGACTCTACATGTACTTTAGTTTGCAAGGCACTTACAATTAGCTGAAAATATTACCTGAAATAACCGCCTCCTACAATGATACTGCGCATCGAACGACCGGCTTCAAACCAAACCAAATCAACGAATCTAATGAAAAGAAAGTTATACGTCAAACATATAGTCATCTTAAGATTGTCGGACCAAGAAGATTCAAATTGGGTGACATGGTACGCATCTCAAAATCCAAATACCTCTTTGAAAAAAGTTACACCTCTAATTGGACAACGGAATCATTCAAAATCGTCGAAGTCAAAATTTCCAATCCTGCCACCCATCTGCTGGAAGATACACTAGGCACACCCATTCAAGGGGCATTCTACGAAGAGGAGTTACAGAAATCTGCAAATCCAGACATCTATCTCGTAAGAAAGGTAATCAAGAGAAAAGGAAAGAAAATGCTGGTTAAGTGGCTCGGATTGGGTAAGACTCATAACTCTTGGATTGAAAATTTCGATGTTTTTCAGAATGTTCTGGAACAAATTCGTGGGAAAGACATTCATTATCATCGGTGGTGGGAGGTGATGGAAGCATAGAAGCGGATTCGACAAGCTATTTGGCAGTTGAGTTCCAGTAGCAGCAACAGTAAAATGTCTCACGATAGTGGTTATGTCAGCGTCGGTAGATTATTTGAAAGTGATTCCGATAAAATAGATCAAGTTCTGAATCGATACGAGGCTGCAGCTCAGCGTGATTACTATGGTGACGTTGATGTATCATTAACACAATGCGAGACCAAACCTGAAAACGAAAATAATCTGCTACTTATGGTGTTTCCAATGGAGAACTATGAAATTCGTTGCGGCCTAAGCCCTGCTAAGGATTTCGATACTCGCGGCATCCTAAAACAGAGGTATTCTACTCGACACATATCTTTCTCATCCGACGACTGGGCCACCCTCATTCACATACTGGATAACATATTGGACATTTTTTTTC
This sequence comes from Gonioctena quinquepunctata, assembly GCA_018342105.1. Lineage (NCBI taxonomy): Eukaryota > Metazoa > Arthropoda > Insecta > Coleoptera > Chrysomelidae > Gonioctena > Gonioctena quinquepunctata. The sequence continues at coordinate 30,947 of JAFIRS010002635.1, read as the reverse complement.
ATGACGTCATCATCGGTCATCCAGACGAGTATGAACCGGTTACGGTTTGTTGTGGTGAATTCGTAATCGTCACTCAGTTCATTGAGAGTGATACGAGGCAGCTGACCATCATCAAGGGCGACACTGAATTGGACCTGAGCAAATCATCGCAAGCATTATTCACACCCGAAGGGAAGTTGTGTCTGATCGCATGGCAATGTTGGGTTCTCTTGACTTTTGTGCTTACTATAAAAATGTATTTGCTATGATGGAATCATGGCTAAGTGATGGACTGAATGTAATTGTGGATGAAATTATAAAAGGGTTTTGCCAAGCATCATTCATAGATAGTATGTATGCAAATGGTCTGAGAGAATATATATTTCATCATGAATCGCAACTCATCCATGATTTATGTAATAAATGATGTAAAAACCATGCTGTTTTCCTTTTTACAGGTCAATTGATGAAATGAAAGCAGTAAATATAAGAAAATAGTTCATAATCATTGAAAAAATTATAGTAACTACAGAGTAATTTGAAAACACACATGTTTGAACATGAGTATAATAGAAAAATGATGATTAACATGAAAACTAAACATATTATAGCAATCGGTAGAATATCGAACGAATCAGAGAATAGTTTCCGCTTATTATCGTGTGGACTTAGCACGATTTTACTTTGTTCGATGCTAAACACATCGTGAGCGTAGGAACGTATAGTCTGCTGGCTTACGGTCTTGTTTGTACCCTGCTTCAAACTATCAACATAATCATCAGAAGTGATTTTATTCTCCACCACACATATTTTGACTCCTTTTGACTTTTTTGTTATTCCAAAATTTTTCAATTCCTGATCTAACCGTTCTTAACTGAAATCCTTCATCTCTAAACGATTCCTCTCCTTTTCGATAACGTCATCAGTTATATCTAGCTCGTAGCTTGTACCGTAACCCAGCAAAATGAGTTATAATTTTGCCTTAGCTTCATCCTTCATTAGACCTATTACTTTTCATTAACTGGGGTGTATGGCATGTATATTATCTGATGTGTCGAATTTCTCAATAATCGCGCCAATCACTTCTTTATATACATCGTCACAGGAAATTTCGTAGATGAGTGAAATGGTATCTGTATGCATAAAATTGTAGTAAAATTATAAAAGTCAATTTTCGATATATCAAAATAGCCATACCATGGACAGAGGTTCATTTCCATTTCCTGTAGATGAATTATTGACCTTCTGCTGCGTCTGATAGGTACCTCATTATCGTGCATAACACCGGAAGTGTTATTTGCTGTTCTCGCCTATAATGAAAGCCGTTATCAATAATTGGGTTTTACTGCACTTTCTGATAAGGAGTGTTATTTCCGGTGTTCAGTGTGATTATGGAATACTAATCAAATGAAAATCTGATATATCTCAGAATTTCATTCAACTCGGAGAAAATTGCTTTTCACAACCTTCCCAAACATTTTCATTATAATTATAATACTAAGAGATGATAAATATTTTAGGAAGTATCTTCCTCACAAGTCTGCTTGTGAACTTGGGATGATTCTGACGATTGACAAACTCCCATTCATCTGCATTTTGCTGGGTTCGATTTCGAAAACTGATCTTGAGTTTAAAGTTGCATGCTTCTCCCGGTTGTGATATAGAAAAAACGTCCAACTTGTTTACTTTTTCGAGTTCAACATTCTCTAATCTGATCAACTGCATTCGTGTTTGAGTCCTTTGGCACTGTCGAAACAAACTGCAATGTGTTGACCCTAATAATAATAATTATTATTATTATTTTATTTCATAGGTTTCCCAAATACAATAGAATGAGACAAAAACAGAAATAAGAAGATTTAAAATAAACGTGAAATAAAAAATAATTAAAAATCACAGAAGCTACAATAGCTTGTGTGTGATATTAGGCACATTGATATACAACATATTATTGTGGATTGCCGAAAGCAGCAGCAGTTTCCACGAATATATGGTTTCGTTATGTAATTTGTATCTAACGATTCATCGTTTTATGATAGAGTTGTAGGGTGGATATTGATGAATTTTCTCCTTCAATTTGACCCCTTACTTCCTGAGAGTCGAAACCAAATTTCTATGTGTAGAATAGAATTTCAAGGGCCCAAATGGTACAAATCGATTCACGTTAGCTGATTGGAAATTAGCTTAATCACTTCCGTTGACTTTTTTCATACATCCTGTATGCAAAATATATATTCATGTTCCTTCTTCAAGATGACGGCATCAGCCTATGAGACACCCTGGAGGCTTGTTTTCTCGACCCTGTAACGTTTCAACATCCCTTTGGGGTACTCATTGAGATTTCCAAAAGATTATCTCATTGGTCAATTAGCTCAGTTAAAAAGCGTTATACACATAATTCAAAGATCCCAGGTTCCGACATTTCCATTTTCGTTTAACCTCGCATGATATACATGCATATTTTTATAGTTCACGTTCTTCAGTAGAAGTTGTCTTGGTAAGTACTCGCTCCCTTCTTATCTCACCCCATAACGGTTAGCTCCTAGTGCCCTTTTTGGCATCGGAAAATGTTTAAGTATGGTTTTTGACATCAAACGAATCCATTGCACCGAAATTTCCCCTATCGCAGCAAAATCAGTGGCCACTTCTGGTTTATGAGATTTTTGGTGGATTTGGGTATGCAACGGGCACCCCCCTTTCTTCTCTCCAAGACAGGCGGCAATGTTTTTTTCCCCCAATGCCCTTTTTTTTCTAAATAACCATTTTTTTTCCCTAATGCCCAAGTGACAAAAGGGGGCCCCAATTTTTTTTTTCCGATGGGGGGCGACCATTTTTTTCTCTAACCAAAAACCCCCTGTATATCATTATTTTACGCCCCCACCTGAACACTCTTTTCTGAAATTTTGCCCGACTAAGTCCCCATCTTCCCAATTTTTTCCCCATTGACCAAGCCCCTGGTTTTTCCCCAAAATCCCAATGGGGGGCCCCCCCGGTGCCCCAACTTTTCCCCAAAAGCGGTTTTCCCCCCTTCCCCCGGGAACCCCCCAATGGGCTCTCGGGTTTTAAAAGGGCCCCAAAAGGGGCCCTTTTTCCCCCGGGACCCCCCTTTGGGGTTTCCCGGGGGGGTGGGGGGGGGGTTTTTTTGGCCCCCCACGGGATGGGCCGGCGGGGGGTTTTTTGGGGAAGGTGGGGAAGGGTGGCGGGCGGGGTTTGGGTTTTTGGGGGGGTTTTTTTTAAAAAAAAGGGGTTTTTTTGAGAGGGGGGGGGGGGGTGGGGTGGTTTCGAGTTTGTTTGTTTGGACCACCCCAAACACCCAAAAGATGTTTTTTTATTTTTTTTTTTTCAAAAAATTTTTTTATCCCAAAAAAGGGGCCTTTGATTTTTTTTTAAAAAATTTTTTCCAAAAATCGGGGGGGGGGGTTTAAATTTTTTTTTTGGGTTTTTTGGGGGTTTTGGGTTTTTTTTTTCCAAAAAAGGGATTGTTTATTTATTATAAAAACCCCCTTTCAGAAATAAAAAAAACTGTTGGACAAAAATTTTGGGGGGAAAAGTAGTTTTGCCTGCCCAAAAGGCCCACGCAACGAAAAAGGGGAGTTTAAAAAAAGAAGTGGGGGGGCACAATAGAGCCGTTTTGGGGGAAAACAAATCAAATTTTCCCCACCAAAAGGGGGTTTTTAGGGGTTACAACCAAAAAACACGAATTCAAACCTCAAATATTAAATTTTTTAAAAAAAAAACCCCTCCCAAAAAAGATACCTGCCTTTAAATTTTACCCACAACTAAGCCCACCCCTTTTAGCATCATAAAACCCCCCCGACCACCCCATAAAAAAGGGCGAAAACCCCGGGCCCGTTTTTTGGGGAACAAGTTAAATAATAGAGAGAGAAAAAAATTTTATTTTTTTTTAAAAAATTTTTTTTCTCTTTTTTTAAAAATATATGAATTCTGAAAAAATTTTTGGCCCCCCACGATAAAATGATTTATTAAAACAGGGAAAGGGGTCAAAAACTTTCGAAAAAAAAACGGCATGGAACCGAATCAGGGGTAAAAGGTTTTTTAAGGTTTTTTCGGTTTTGGGGCATCAACATTTTGCAAACCCCTTGGAATAAATTAACAAACAAATTTAAGGAAAATTTTAAAAAAGGGGGGGTTGGGGTTAGGGCAGTAAGAAAACCGAGTTTTTTTGGGGAAGTTTTTTAATTTTTCCTTTCCCGGGGGCAAAAATTCGCCCGGGGGGAATCCAAAATTTTGGGGCACATAAAGATACCATTAAATTTTTTTTAAAGGGAAACCCTTTTTTTCAAAAAGAAAAATCAAAAAAACATGTTAAAAAACCCCAAACCCTTTTTGGGGGAAATTGAAAAGGGGCCCTTAGGGGAAAAAACCCGGGTTTTTAAATATCCCCCAAAATTTAAAAAAAAAATGTTTTGATAGGCGTTTTTCGGGGGGGTTTCCCCGGAATTTGTTTAAAAATTTGGGAAAAATTGGGGAAATTTTTTGGGAAAAAAAACGGGGGGGGATTACAAAAAAAAAAATTTTTGGGGGAATAAAAACAATAAAAAGGGGGGGGGGGTTTTATCTTCCAAGTTTTTCTAAAAAAGTTGTTTTTAACTTAATCCCCAGATAAAAAGTTTTATGGGGGGGTGTCCGCCTTTTTCTGTTAAAAAAGGGCCCCGCTTAAAATCAAAAACCCCATTGGCACCTAAAAGGGGGGGAAATTTTTCCCAAAAACCCACCCAAAATTTTTAAAATTAAAAAAACCGAAATTTTTTGGGGAAGTTTTTTTTAGTTGGTTAAACACCCAAAAATGACGATGAGGGCTTTCTTTTTCCCCCCAAAAATGTACCGAAGACCAAAAAAAAAAAGGGGGGGGCCCCCCAAACCCACCAATTCAAAAAAAATTTTGGGGGAAAATTGAATGATTACGAGGACCGCCGGAAATTGACAGGAAAAAGCAACGGAAAAAAACCCTTTTTTCCCCCTTTTTTCATCACCAGGGAAAAAATTTTGCAATAAATTTTAATTATTTTGGGAAAAATTTTTCAAAAACATACTGTTGATTGTGAAAAAAACCAATCAATTTTCTTTTGGGAAAAATGACCATGTCGAATTTAAGGGTTTTTAAAAAAAAATGGTTCCCTTTTTATATATGCTGATTTTGAACAATTTTGGGGAAACCCTTCTTTGATGATGAAACCAATTTTAAAAAAAAATCCCCAAAAAAATTTCCCCCATAAAGGGATTTTTTTTTTTAAATGCAAATGATAATTTCAAATTTGATACCCCTTAAATTTTTGGGTTATGAAAGGGGTTTGCGGAACTTTTAAAACCCCTAGAAATTTTTGGAAAAAAAATTTTTAAAAAATAAATTTCCCTAAAAACCCCTAAAAAAAGGTGGCGGATTCAATTTTTATATTTGGGGAAAACCCCTTTCCCAAAAAAAATAAAAAGGGGTTGAAGGGCAAAAAAAATTTACAGGTGATTTGGGGGGTGGGACAAAAAACCCCAAAAGCAATTTCAACTTTTTAAAAAAAAATTTGGGCCCTTTTTTGTTTTTCCCATAACCCAAAAGGGAAAAAAAACAGTCTTTTCCCCTCATTTTGGGATATCCAAAAAGGAAAGGGGGGGAGTTTTCCCCCAATAAACAACTTTTTGTTTGTTTTTTTCCCAAAAAATATATCTTTTACAAAAACGACGAACAGACAGACATTAAACCGTTTCATTGATTTTTTTTTTTGACCCGGGGCGAAACCCCGGGTGATTTTGGCCCCCCCCGGGTGGGAAAAATTTTTTTAAAAAAAACCCGGTTTAAAATTTAAACAATGAAAACCCTAATCACCCGGGGGGGTTAAAAAAGAAACTCGAGATTAAAAACGGCCCGGGTATCCCTAAATTCCCTTAATTAAAAAGGGGGAAATTTCCCAGCATGAATACCAACATGCCCCGAAGGTGGGGAACCCTTCGATTTAAAACCAATTTCCAAAACCCATTAAAAAAAACCCATATATTATTGTTAGGGACGTCTCTAAAAAATTTTTAAAATTTTAAGAACTTAGGGACCCCCCCCTTTTTATTTTACCATGCCTCTTTTCGTCCCATCATTTTAAAAGGGTAACAAAGAAAAAACCCGGAAATTATAAAATTTTGGGGGAATGCTTTTTTTGTGGGGGGATTGGGGGGGTTTGGCATTTTCCCCCAAAAAATAAATTTTTGGGGGGAAAAATTTTTCCCAAACCCCAACCCCCAAATATTTTTTAAAAATTTGGTTTTAAAAAAAACCCCCGGGATGGGGCTATAAAAGGGGTTTTCCCCATCTGGGGGTTAAATGGATGGTTTTCGAAAATTTTTGGGGGGTTCTGGGGGTGCCAAAAAACCCCCCGGACCCCCAATCCCTCAAGTTGTTTTAAAAAGAAACCCAAAAATTTTTCCACTTTGTCCCAATTAAAAACCCCTCCGGGTTTCAAAATTTTCCAAATTTTAACCACCCTATCCCCCGAAGAAAAAATTTTCGTATTTTTGGAAAAACCCCAAAACCGGCCCTTTTATTCTAAATTTTAAAAATTTTGGTTTGGCGCCCAAATTTTAAATAAATAAAAAAAACACCCCCGGTAAAACATTAAAAAAAACAACTAAAAATTTTTTTTAAAACTTTTTTGGAAAAGGGCCCGGGGGAAAAAAATTTTTGGGGCCCCAAGAGGGTAAAAGGGAAAAATTTTAAAGGGGGGGTGATAGGGGGAAAAAACGATAAGAAACCCAAAAAATTTCCCCAAAATTTGAATTTTTGATAAAATTTTGGGGGGGCCCTTTTAAAAGGGGAAAAAATTTTCAACCCCGCTATTAAATTAATTTGGGTTTTGGGCCCCATTCTAGTTTTTTCCCCATAATTTTTTTTTTCAAATTTTTTAAAAAATTTTATTTTAAAAAATTTTCGAGCCAATCGGGGGAAAAGGATGTAAGGTTGGGATTTTTAAAAAGAAATTGAATGGGGGGGGATGTATATAGAATTTAATGGGAAAAAAATTTTAAAAATTTAAAGGGACTCCCCGGGGAAAAAACTCTTTTGGGTACCCCGGGTAAATAAAAAAATTCCAGGTTTGATAAAAGATGAAAAAAGGGGGTTCATAATAAAGTTTTTCCCGGACCCTTAAAATTTTTAAAAATTTTTATAATTTTAACCTAAATTTTTCGGGGTTTTAAAAAAAAAAAAAAGGGGTCCGCTATTTGTTGTAAAAAATAAAATTTCCTTGGGAATATGCCCCGGTTGTTTTTGAGATCGGGGGAAAAAAAAAAAAATTAAAAAACCCGATGCACCCGGGGCCCCATCCCCCATAATGGGTTTTAACAAAAAAAAAATCGCCCCAAGTCCTTTTGACAAAAAAAAAACACCTTATCAAACTTTCCCTTTTGTTTGGGGGAAAACATCATGAAAAAATAGCCAACCTACCCCCCCATCAAAAAACCAACTTGTATTTAAAAATTTTTTTTTCCCCAAAAAAATTTCTATTTATTTTTTGGGGGATAATAAAAAAATTGAATTTTTTTTTCCCAAAACTTTTTCCTCTTTTTCCCCCCCTCTCTCTCTCCTTTTTTTCTTTTCTTTTTTTTCCTTTTCTTTTTTCTCTCCCCAAACAAAAATTTAAATGAATGATAAAATTAAATTATTTTTTTTTTAATTAAAATTATAAAATTTATTTTTTTTCCCTAAAAAAGGGGGTTATCAAAAAAAAGGTGTTTTTTCGATTTTGTTTTTTATTTATTAAAAAAAAAAATTTTGAATAAAATTTTTTTCAGTTTTGTATCACCCTTTCTTAAAAATGCCCTTTTTGGGATAAAAAACCCCGTTAGCCCCCGGTTCAAAACCCTTGCCGAACTTTTTATTCCCCCCTTTCCCCCTCGAAAATTAGCGTTTTTTGGGTTTTTCTGTGACATCCCCCCCCTTTTTTAGAAAAAAAACAAAACCCCTAAAAATTTTTGAGGGGGGGGGGAATTTTAACCCTTTTTTTCAAACCCCCCAAATTTTAGGGGAAAACCAAAACCCAAAAAATTTTTAAAAAATGGGGGGGGGGTGGGAAATTTTTAACCTTATTTTTTTTTCCAAACATAACCTCAAAGGTATGGGGATGGACAATGAATAAAATAAATTTTTAAATTTTTTTCACACCCATATATTGAATTTTTCTCCCCAAAAAAATTTAAAAAAATTTTTAAAATAGTATTGAATTGGGGTTCTGCACCCCGGAAAAATTTTTTCCAATTTCATTGGGGTTTTCCAAAGGGGGGCCCAAAAGTTTTTGGGAAGGGATAAAACCACGTTCTTTTTCCTTTTTTAAAAAATTTTTGTGACATTGATGGGAGGATGGTGATGTTTTTTCCCCGTGGACGGCCCCCCCCTTTGGTGGTTTTGTTTTTCCCCTCTCAAAAAGACAATCTTCGGGGCTCATACCCCCCAGGGTGGCACCCTTTTTTTCCCAAAAAAAAAAAACCCACAATGTGGCCCAAAAAAGGGGAAGTCAAAATTTGGGGGCATCATTTTCCCAACTGCCATCTGAACCCCCCCAACTCGATATTTCAGACACAAAAAATGCCTTTTGGGAAAAAAATGCCCCCAAAAGTTAAAAAATCTTTTTTTGGGGGGAAAAGGGGATCCCAATTTTGAAATGTCGCTAACTTTTTTTCATCCAAACCATACCCGGGAAAATTTTTGGGTGGAACAGCTGGAAAAAACGTCAAAAATTTAAAAATGTTTAATTTTTTTTAAAGTGCTGCCTTTTGGGGGGAAAATTTTAAGTTTTGAAAAAAAATACTTTTTAAATTTCCCATGTGACAGTCCCCCCCAAAATCAAAAAAAAAATTTTTGACTTGGCCCTTTGGTTTTTGGGTCCCCCTTTTTTTGATAATTGAATAAAAAACTATTGTTGTTTTTTAATTTTTTTTTTTTTTTTTCTCAAGTATTTTTTTTTTTTTTTCCCTTTATTTTTTTTTTTCCCCAGGTTTTTTTTTTTTTTTTCCCCTTTTTTTTTTTTTCCCCTTTTTTTAATTTTTTTTTCCCCAACTTTTTTTTTAATTTTTTTTTAAAATTTTTTTCCCCAATTAAACTAAACCCCCCTAAAAAAAAAGGAGAAAAAAAACAAAAAACAAATACACAAAACATTTATTGAAGGAAAAATTTTTTTCCCAAAAACTTTCATTATAATAGAAAAAAATTTTTTAAATGCATTAGCCACCCTTATTTTTTGAGGGAAAAATTCCCCTTTTTTTTTTAAAAAGCCCCAAATTGGGAAAAAATTCTTGGGTTGTTTTGGAAAAAAATTTTTTTTTAAAACCCCCAAAATTTTTTTTTATAATTAAAAAAAAGTTTATTTTTCCCAACATGAACAGTTTGGACCCCCCCCCTTTCGGGGACCGTATCACCTGTTCAACATAGTCCTGGTTCAAAATTTCACTGTTTTTTTTAAAGGGGGAACTTTTTTTAAATTTTTCCCAAAACCCCGATTGGGTAACTTTCCTTTTTTCCCCCCCAAAGTATTTCCATCATCGTTTTGATCAAAATAGGGGGAAGAGGGCCCCAAAAAGAAGTCACCCAAAAGGGTTGCCAATCGGGGGGGTGAAAGGCCCCATTTTTCGGTGCTGAACGATTTTTTTTTTGAACTGGTAAAAGGGACTTGGGAATATGGCTACCCCAAAATTTTTCCCCCGGGTGACAACCTTTTCCAATACCCCCCAGTCATGAAAAAGGGGGTTTTCCAAAGGGGGGAAAAGGGGCCCCCCAAAAATTTTGCTGCCATTTAAACCCCCCTTTTTGCACGTGTCACCCTATCTCCCAAAAAAAATTTTTTTTCAGGTTTTAGGGTGGGGGGCTGGCAAAAGTTATTGGGGCCATATCGCTGGGAACAATAACCGCTGTTTTGACTCATGGTGACGACGATGACATTGATGACTGAGGGTGACGCCGCCCGTTCCCATCAAATGTAAAAAACCCCACGCCAAAAAATTTTAATTTTTTAAAAAGCCGCCGCCGCCGATGCTAAACTATTGCATCATTTTTACCCAAACTGTTTTTGCAACAAACCCCCTTTTTAAACCCCAAACTTTTTTTTTTCCCTTTTTTTTCCAATTTTTTTTTCCAAAAAGGATAGATTTTGGGGAGGGGGTTTTTTTGCAATTTTGTTCTTTAAAACCCCCCTTTAAGGGTTACCGTTCATTTTCGAGTATATACTTTTTGGGGGATAACCTTTTAAAAACCCCAACTATTTTAAAAAATTTTCCCGCCCCCCCAAAGGGGGGTAAAACCGAAAAATTTTTTTTTTGTCTTAAATTTTCTGGTTCAACACACCCCAACGTTTCGGGGGGAAAAACCCGATGCAGAATCCCCCTTTTTCGTTTTTTTTTGTTCCCCAAATTGGGTTTTTAAATTTTTAAAATTTTTTGTATGTTGGTGTCATTGTAGTTTTTTTTTTTTTCCCGGCAGTATTCACCCAAATTTTGTTTGCCCTTTTTAAAAAAAAAAATTTTTTTAAACAATAGGGACTTTAAGTTCTGATTCCCGTTTAGTTATGGCCGTTTCACCCGTAAACGTATTGTGGGTTTTTTTTTTCCCCTTTCCCCAAAAACTTTGAAATTTAGATTAAAAAATTCCGTACTTTGACCCCGGTTTGTATTTTTTTTAAAACCGTTTCGGTGAAATAAATATATCTTTTAAAAAGTTTTGTCCAAACGAGTTTCATATCGGCAGCCATTTTTTGGGGTCCGATGTTGCCGTCCCCCTTGTAAAAGATACGCGAGTTGAAATTTTTATAGGGGTTTACGAAGTGTTCTTTCGTTTGAAATGGCATCGTTCATGGATTTTAGTGGGGTTTTCGGGGCCGATGGGGGAAACGTCGCGTTGCATTTGGGAGACTTTAATTAGACCCAGTAGTGCCCTTTTTTTTTGGACCCGCATCCCCATCAAACGTTTTGGATATTTTTAATTATATATTTTCAAGTTATCCATGTCGATATCACCCTCAGGGGGGGGTGGGGTAGGGAGAAAAGACAACATCGGAAATTCCCCCTACGCCCCTACCCACCAACCTTTTGGTTATCAAAAGTCCCAAACGATCCAAACCCCCCTGTTGGGATTGTCCCAATGGACATAATCCGTTGGGTTTTCATTGTATACCAAAAAGATTGGTGTTTATACCCGACCGTTACGTTTCTCCTCATTAAATATTTTATTACATTTTTAATATTTCCAGCGTTGAGGCCTTTCAAACGACCGTTCGCGGGTTCAAGGGCATCCAGTCAACCCAATATGTCCGGTAGTCGCCCCCGTTTTCTCCGCTATATTCCGGGGGGGTGTAAAATATCAAGATATATCCGGGAGTTGATTCAAAAATTTTTTAAGTCCCGTTTCATGTATCCTTCTTCAAAGTGGGGTTGACTTTGGGGTCCTAAAAAACAAACTGGGGGAGCTATCATACACAGGTCCATATATCTTATCTATAAAGTTTATCATTTTCCAATGTATTCACGGACATTATAAATTAAAGTTTATTTTTTTGAGCCACGGAAAAAAAATTTCCCTGGCAACATGCTGTCATCGTCAGAATTATATTTTTTGTCACCGTTTCTCTCGCTTTGAGAATTCTTTTTCCTCCTGACTCATGTTATTTTCAACTTGGTTTTCTTCTCCCTTCTTGATTAATGAAAAAAGGGTTTTTTTTTAGGGTTTTCCAGGGGTTGGTTTGGAAGGTTTAAACCTTTTCTTGGCGTTTTTTTTTTGCAAATTTTTCCCCCGTAAATTTTGTCGCGCATTTTTAAGTCCCTTTTTTGGCCCCACATCTCGACGTTGAAAAGACGGGAAGCGTCACGTACCATACTTTTTTATACATGCCAAAAATTTTTTTCGGTTCCGCCATTGTTCGGGCCGTCCTTTACTATGACGAGGGGGAAACGTGTTGGCTTTGAGACCAAAAATTAGGAACACGATATTGAAAATTTGGGCAGATATTTGGGTGGCGGTAAAGCGGCAAAGTCAAGATTTTCTACAACAAACCGCCAAAAAGACTTTAAAAAGGGAAAAAAAATTGGGGCCCTCTGTGTTTTTAAATTTTAAGTCTGGATAAATAATGTTTGATTGAAAGTGTGTATTTAAATGTCCCAGCGGTGGTGGGGTCATTCCCTCATCAATGTCCTGTTTTTGAGAGAAAAAGTCACAATCATGTTTTTTCTGTCTGCGCCCCCTTTTCGAATTGGAAGCGGAAAAAAATATATTGTTTTTCCCATCTTTTTTACTCGTACAATACCATACCAGACATTGAAAAGGGGGGCCCGAAAATTACGATAGGGCCAAGTGTTGTGTACCATTGAATTTGGGGGGGTTAAAGTGATATTGGGGCATTATACAGAAAGAGATTGGGGTACCTTGGGAAAAACCGCGAAGGGCCCCTTCTTTTAAACCCAAAAAATAAATTCAAAGTGTGAGATTTCAGTAAATACTTTGCCTTTTATTCTGGGGAAATAGAAAAGGGTTAAGGGATTTTTCCGAGGGGTTTTTACCGAACGAAATGCATCATTCCGATTACCCGTAAACATTATAAAGGTTCGAATTTCGTTTGAGTGCGTTAATTTGGGGGCCTTTTGATGGTGAACGCCTGCGACACGACCCGTTTTTTATAGCTTCCGGGTCCCACGCGATAGACGAAAAACCCGAAACTTTTACCCCACCTGTAATACCGCAACGTGAAATCCAAAAACATAAAAAGTGTTGGTAGTCGATCAAGACGGAAAACCGTGGATTTTAAGGGGAAAAAAAAATACTTGGTTTTGGAACCCAGAGTCGCGAGAACCAAATGGGAATAGTGGCAGCGGGGAGGCAGAGGCAGGGTGGTAATAAAGGGGAAAGGGGGCACGACGTCATTTTTGCAGGGAAAACCCAAGGAAAGGGGGGCGGCAGCAGCAGCAGATAAACCCCCTTTTCGGGAAAAACCTTTTCCCCCGTTCCATCGGTTTAAAATTACCCCTCAAATGAACTTTAAAAGGGAAGAGACAACGACGGGGTTTTTATCTTAGGGGCATGTTCGATTTGTATCGGTCTCCGAAAAAAATTTTTAAAAGAGTCCATTGTAGAATACAGAACCCAAATTGTTCGAGGGCCCTTCAATTGCAACGGGGTATCGTGGAAATCAATCAGGTGGACCTTGTTTTTGTTAATGAGTTCCCTTTTCCCCGTTTTTTTATTGAAGGTAGACTTGTTTAAAAAATAAGGGGTAACATTGGCCCCCAATGGGTGTTTTTTTGATTCCTGCACTTCAAGGGAGAGTGCTCAAAATTGAACGGTTTGAGATATGGGAATTGTGAGGGACCATTGAGCTCCCCCTTTCTTTTCGGAAAACCCACGAATTTCCCTTTTGCCATAGGCGGTTTTTAAATTCCCCCCGTAAATTTACCAAAAGATGACAATTTTTCCCGTCGCCCCGTACCCCCGTCATATTTTAATGTTTTATCGATTACCCGCCAATTTCGTGTAAAAATAAAACCCAAATTTGTCAGAGCCCGAAATGATAATTATTGTGTCACCTAGTGAGGGGGAGGGAAAAAGCGGCGGGAAAAAATTTTAAAAATTTTATCGATAGCATTGAATTTAAAATCAAACAATTTTTTCCTAATGCGGAAATAAAAAGAAAAAAATTTTGAAGTCCATACAGACAGACAGACCGATAGGAAACCATTCCAAAACTGGTAATTGAACGAATTGCCTTGATAACGCAAAAAAGTCAACGTAAAAATTTTGGCCCCTTTTGGCGCAGTACCAGTATTGAAAGGCCGCTTTGTCATCGTGTGTTTCCAAACCAAGTTTCGAGATAACGTTTTCCGTCGATCCTATCAACCCTTTAACATGTCAACATTCAAAATATACGTTTGTCTTTTAACGGTGAAATTGGCCCAACGAACGCCCCCCCCTTTTAATTTCGCTAATAACACCATTCCGAAGCGCATTTTTAACCACCAAAATTTCCCCCCGGCCAAGTAGGAATTCCATGAAAAGTCATCTCTTTTGGGTTACCCTTTTTTTTCAAATATCACGCCTATGAAACCGGAGGTTGACGTAATTTATTTCGAGGGGGAATTTTATGGAATTTTTTTCCCTGGGGTTTTATTACCCTCATTCACGATTGCATGATGGAATATCATCCCCTTCGAAACGATGAGAAGCCTGACATAGACGCCAAGGGCGGGCGGCGGCGGTCATTCATTCATCATCCAGCCATCATGCGTATCGCATTCGTAGATATACAAGCCCTTTCCCAAATCCGTTTTGCACCAAAGATATTCCATACGACGCCGGTTTTCAAGGGGAAACCCCTTGACATCCCAATTTAGACACCTATTCACCAGGCTGATGAATTCATTGGGGGGCCAAAAAAACGATTTTCAAAGAAAAAATTTTTGGGAAATTTGGGGTTTTTCAAAAAAAAGTTGAAATCTACGGGTGTGGCCTTTTTTGATTCAAGTCAATGGTCGATAGACAAATTGAGCCCAACCCCGGGGCCCTTTCCCAACAAAATGGAAGTTCGTGGGGGCCCAGAGGAAACCCAATATCTTCACCTGGCTGTGTACATATATCTTACCAAATTAAGTTTATCTTAGAATTGTTTTTTGGAAATAAATATGTATGTGTGTATTTTAGTGTTTCTGTCCTTCTCCTTTCTCCCTTTTTTTTCTTTCAGGTGGAGTTGAGTTTTCCCCCTTTAGATAAATAAAAAGAAGGGAAAAAAAAAATTGAAAAAAAAAAAAATTGAAAAATTTCCCTTTGAGAAAAAAAAAAATTTGGGAAAAAAAAGAGAGAAAAAAAAAAAAATAAATAGAGAAAAAAAGAAAAAAGGAAAAAACCCCGTTTGAAAAAGAAAACAAAGAGGGGAAAAAACCTTTTAGGGTATTTTTTCTCCTTGTTAAACATGGGTATACGTGGCTCACGTCACACCGTATGTTTGTGAAATAAAAACCGGTTAGAACTCTTCCATTCATTTCTTTTTTTACGTTTTGAATGGAATTTCGCCAAAACGAAAAAATGGTTATAACAATTTTCGAGAGTACAAAAAACTTTATATATTTCCCTGTTCCAGGGGGGGAGTATTGGGGTGGTGGCAGAGTTGGTGACGTCATCCTACTGCTGCCGTTAAAATTTCCACGGCATCACTTTTTTAAAAATTATTTTAAACTTGGGGTAGATTTTTTGGGGGTTGGTTTGCTTTATGGGGGAAAGGGGCTGTGGTGAAGAATAACCTTTGGGAAATCCCGGGTTTTTCGATTCATTGAATGGAAGATGATTATCTCCATCTTTTTAAAGAAACCCTCTCCTCCTCATCATCATAATAAACTACGGTTTAAAATGGTGTTCGTGAATCGAAGTCACTAGGGACCATTTGGGAAACCTATTTCGATGTTGATGGTTTTTCTCGTGCAGAGATTCAACTACTTCAATTTTTTTTGTGACGTTTTGTTTTTTTTTTAATAAAACTGCAAAATCTTTGTGAGAGAGGTTTTGATTTTTCAAAACTGTTCCACTTCCCTTTTATACTGTTTCCCCCAACCCACGAAAATAACCCCAACTTGACGTCATGTCAACAAAAAACTCCAAAAATACTTTTTTTGTTTTTTCCTCCTCTAAACACTCTTATTCAAAATTTGGGAGGATTTTTCGGGATAATTCGTTTTCCCACACCCTTTAAAACCCTGCAGCTTTTCTTGTTAATGTAAACCTTTTAAAGGATGCCGCCGATATCCAGTTGCTTTTAATAAAAAAACCGATGGGAAAAAGGGGGACGTAGATAACGGCTGGAAAATTCCCCAGACTTGTCGGTTGAGTCATGGGCCACCGCACCAAAGCCGTAAAAATTGCTGACTCCCCCCCAATTTTTCCCAAAATTTGGGCCCCCAAATTTGTTCCCGTCTTTCCCTCCGACCAATGCCGGACAACCACCCCCCCAAAAAAAAAATTGGGCGTTTTTTAAAAACCCGGAAAACCCAACAAAGCCCCTTTCACCGTTTTTGTTTTCCGCGAGAAAAGCAAAATGTATTTGGAAATTTTTAAAACCAGCCGTTAGGTTTTTTAAACCCCAAACCGGGCCGGTCAACGGAAACGGACCAAAACAAACCCCAAAAGAAAAGAAATATGTCCAACCGCCCCTTTTCGACTCGATAGAAAAAAATTTTCCATATAAACTGCTGCGCACGAGTATTTCATCCCGGGGTTTCGACTTCCCAAGATACGACTAGTGCTGTTGGGGGTATGGTTTCCGGCCCCAAAAACCCAAAAGATTTCCCAAGACTTCCCGGGAAAGAATTTACTTTAAAAGAGATACACCCCTTTAGTACCGGCCCCGCCCCGACATAATCTCTTTTTGGGTCCATCAGCCAATAAATTTAACGAGGCTTCAAAGCCACCCCCCTCCGCCACTCTGGGGGTCCTCGAACATTTCGTTCAAAAAAAAATTTTAGGGAATCTAAATTTTAAAATTCTTAAAAAATTTTGCCAAAATTTTAAAAAGAATTTGGAAAAACCCCAAGAACAGAGTTTTTGTTCAACGCGGGGATTTCCACCGTAGGGCATTTTAAGTCCCCTTTTGGAAACGAGAAAAACTCGATTCCCGCCCGGAAGAGAGAGTGTTCTTTTCCAAGCAAAACAGTAGCCCCGATCGGCTATTTCCCCAAAAAAATTTTGGGTGGAAATGAGTTTTTGTCTTGGGGCGATTTTCAAAACCCCCAATTTTTAAAAAAAGTTTTTGTTGGGGTTGCCTGAATCCGCAAAAAAACAACACGAGCTGCAAATCTCTTCCCCGAAACACCCAAAAGGTTTTTAAACCAGTATAGGGTTTTTTTCGCACCTTGGCACTTCCTTTAAACCCTACTACGTGTATGGCAATTTTGTTAGGGCAGCCCTACAAAGTCTTAGCTTGCAAAATATCATTTGGGACCCCCACAACCTGTGGGTGTGGGCCGAGAGAGACAAGTCAAGATTACCGGGCAATTTGGGGGGACCTCATGTCCCGCAACCAAGAGATATGCAAATGCGTCTTTGAAGAAAAAAAATATTTCCACCTTGGGCAATATTGCCATTACGACCCGTCCAGCCTTTAAACCCCCAAAAAAAAGGGCGGGATCATAAAGCCCCCTTTTCACTTTCATCTCCGATTCCAGGGGGCCCCCAGGTGTGCCTTTATGGGCCCCCAACGAGAGTGTGGCTTCGAGTATCACCAAAAAGGAGGATACTTAGGCCCTAAAAATACCCTGGGGAAGGAAAAAATTTGTTGGGGCAGGGTTTCCCAAGTCGATACTTATCACGCTCTTCCACCTGAAAAATACCTATGACGAAAGAGATCCATAAAGGGGATTTCCGCCAACAACGAAAAATTGAGAGTTCGGTTCGGGAAAATAGCCCATGTTGAAATGTTATCAAAAAGCCCGACGGCAAAGATGAAAATTTCAAAAAATTTCGGGAACAGACGATGTTCCATACGAACCCAAATATGACCGAAGTAGTGATCTTTTGACCCCGATTGTGGGTTCGATCATTCCCCCAACGCGCTACCATCAGAAAAACCTGACAGGAACCAGACAAATGCAAGAAAGGGGGTTATGCAGCCCCTTTTTCGGGGGTACGGCAGACTTTTGGAATCCTGGGACCTTTGTTTTGGGAAATTTTGAGACTTATACGGTTCTCGGGGGGCATGTTTGATTTTAAAAGGTATTCTTCCAATATTTAACCCGAAATACTTCGACTTCCTTTCTCACGACAGAGGTCTTTGATACGGTGATCAACCGCATTTTTCGGGGAGTTTTTAAAAAAGACGTCGTGATCGCTTTGTTAACGGCAACCCCCTCGTTTCCGAAAGTTCCAAATTTTTGAATCGGGCTGCCACGCAATTTCCCCTCGTTGCCCTTTTGCGCTTATGCCCGCCGGCTCTTTGAAATTGCAGGGTCTGGATTCCCCAATTATTTTAACCGAGGCAACCGGGGTCTCGGCCCCCAACGTTGCTTGTATTTGAACTTTTCAAGGTCTTAACGATCAAGCGCCTGTCGGCACATTCTCCCGCTCTCCTATCACCACATTACGTAGCCCAAATTCAAACCATCAACAATCCCTTTTAAACTAATAGTGGGGTATGTTCATTCCTTGAATGAACTTGTCAAACTTCATCGATTAGCTTTCGCCCCGTCTCATTTATCAGGGGGGACACGCCCGTAAAAGAAACGCCTTCCACCGTTTTCCATATCGTACTCCCCGAAACACCGTTTTGGAGCCAAAAAACCATAATTTGGGGGGTTTCGCCCCCTTTCCCATCAGTTTTCGCACCGTTCTGTCTTTTTTGTTCGCACTTGATGAAGGGTTACATCGACTTGCCCTCAAACGACCTGCGGAACCTCTTTCCTCTTTGGGATAAACCCGACCCCTGGTGCTCCCGTGTGTCGAAGGGCAAGCCTATTCTCAAAATGGCCAATTGAACACTGTAGGCCAGGTGCCATCTAAAAAAAAACTCTTGTCCCCCCTGTAAATTCCCGGGGGAAAGGACCTATAACGAAAATTGCGGGAACAATTTAAAAAGGTTGTCCGTGGAAACTGTAACCCCGTTTAGAAAACGGAACCGTTCACTAAAACCTAAAACCCTTTTCCTTGAAAAATAACCAGTTTTCAACTGAAAATTTGGGAAAAAGGGGTTTAAAAAAAAATCACTTTTAACACAAAGTGGGGGGGTTTCCCCAAATCTAAAAACTCATGAAAACGGAATAAATAGACGCCGCGACAAAAAAGATCAAATTTCCCATTAATCATTTCGAGGTGTATAGTAACATGAAGTTAATTTTTTTTCCCTTTCAAATTTCACTGTTATTTTCAATAACTCAAAAACAAATTTTCCCAAATGTCCGCAAAATTTTTTAAACGCCTTTGAACCCGACTGCACCTCGCAGGGTCTCGCAATCCTCCTAAAATCAGTTTTCCCCAAGCCCCCCTTTTTTTGGCGTTACCAAGCCCCTTTGTTTTTAACCGAAATGGGTATGCCCTAAAAAATGACATCCTTTGAACCGAAACTGAGTGGTTGTTAAAGGGTTTCTACGACAACAGGGGGCCCCCGACTCAAACGTTCCCTTTCCCTAAACGATACTATATACATACATATGTACAAAAGGGTTTCTCGAAAGTGTCATCCCAAAAACCCTGAACTCTATCGAGTTCTCGAAACGCATTTGAGAATCCTCAATCGGCCCAATATCAATTAAATTTTTTTTCCAATAAAAATTTTATACACCCCGTATAAAAATTTCCAACCACCCAAGATTTTATTCAAATAAGGGAGGAAAAAAAAAGTCCATGAAGCATGCAGTCGTTGAGAAGGCAAAGCATGTTCAAGAAAATATTCGAAAGAATCACCAAGTCAATGCCATTTCCCAAAAACTGCAAGCTTGTAGATTTGTATTTTACAAAAAAAAAACTTTTAAAAAATTTTCAAATGAAAAAAATTTTTCAAAGCCCTTTTCAGTTTTGAAGAACCAAAAAAACCCCTTTACGCTCGCCGGCGAGGATGCCCTTTTCAACTAAAAACCCGTTTGCCGCCGGCAAAAAAATCTAAACCTTTTGCCTGAGATGAAACGAAATTTTTTTCATCTTCTGAATAGTTCACGCCCGCCGGTGAAAATACAAAACCTGAAGTACGTTTAACGTCCTCCAAAAAAAGAGGGAAACGTTTAACGTCCGCCGACGACAATACAACAGGGAAAAAAAAATTTCTCTTAAAAACGAACCTACAGAACCATAACGAGGAAAAAAAACCGTTTTTCTATCTTCTATGGTTTGGGAACCAAACGTTCATTTACGAAATGTGAAATTTATATTCAACTAAATGCAGGTACGTAACCCCGTGTTAGAAACCCAACGACGATATCTTTATCCGATAAATATTTGCGCCAGACGCTTTCCCCGAAGTTGCTTTTTTTTCAGAAAAAAAAGCTTTTTGGGGAAAATCAACCCTCGTTGTTTCTTTTTGAGCTTTCTCCGAGAGAACAGATATTTCCCAAAAGAAATTCTTGCTCCTGAAAAGGGGTTGCATGATCCTCAGAGCAAGTCCAAATAGATCATGTTTTTTGGGGGATTCGAAAATTTATCCAAAATTTTTCCAAGCCCCACGTTGGGGGCCCTAATCCAAAATATCTAAAATGGGGGTTGGGGGGTTTTTTCGAATTTGGAAAACTACCAACACGCCACTGTTGATACCTGTTTTCCCTCGTAAACGGTAAACAAGAAAAAAAGTACAAAGGACTTATGTGGACCACCTCATTGCACCTGGCCCGGGGTTTAAAAATTCCTAAGTCCGGTACGGACAGCGGGAACGGGGAAATTTTAAACCAAACGCAAAAAAAGAATATATATCCAACTTTTCTCGACTCGATAGAAAATTTTCAAAAACCGTTCGCTCACGCATGTTTTTTCAGAGATTTCGACTTCCTACATACGACTAGTGCTGTTTGGGATACGTTGTCGGCCTGGGACCAAAGAAATTTCCCAAGATTGCGAATTAAACCCGGAAAAGAGATACAACCCATTATTTCCCCCGAGTGCTGAGCCCAGCCCTGAAAGAATTTTTGCTCCATCAGCCAAGTTTTTTAATCATTCCGTTCAAAAAATTTTAGTAATCTAAATTTTTAAAAATTCGAAAAGTGATGGCCAAAATTTTAAAAATCTGGAAAACCCCCCGAACAAAGTTTTTTTTCAACGCGGGGATTTCCACCGGGGCATATGGAATCCTGGGAAAAAAAAAGCTCGATTCAGCCGGGGCCCGGGGAGTGTTTTTCAACGAAAACCACGATCGGTATTTTAAAACAATTTTTTTTTCCAAAAATTTCCTTTGGGAAAATTTTGAAAAAACCAACTATGGAAATTTGGAGAAAAAAACACCTCCCAAAGGGTTAAATTTCTCAACCAACCTAACCCCAACTATTCAGTTAAAAACAACAAAAAGGCTAGGGGAAAAATATTGAAATTTCCAAAATATTCCCCCGCTTTTTTTTTAAGAGGGGCGAAATCGTTTAAAACCCCGAAACGAAAACACCCGAATATGGTTTAAAACGCCCCTTTTGACTTTTGCAAAATGCTCATAGTTACTTGAGAACGAATCTCTAAAGTGAAAATGATTCAACAGAAACGAAATTTAAAACTATGACAATCGTACCAAGTCTCGCATGCCAATTTCACAACGAAAACGAACCAAAAATCCCCCGGAGTAGACCACCCCAACTCGGGGTTTACAGTTAACTCTCTATCCGAAAAAAAATGGGAAAGGTAACCCTGCAGGAAAGTTTTGGGAAGGCCTAGACCCAAAGAAACCCCTTTGGAAACCGAAAATCAGTTTGAGAGTCCTTTTAGACGATTCTTCTACCCCAGCCATGAGCCCAAGCCCCCGTATTGAGATAAGACACCAAGTTCAACGAGGACCATCTAGCATTCTTGACCTCATTCAAGAAAGTCTACCCAAAATACGTCCTACGAGCCGCATCCTTTTTTGTGCCGCGTAGATCTGAAAACTTCCAAAAAACAAAAAGATTAACAACTTATCGAGGGGCTCCCCGAAGTAACTTTCCAAACCATCAGGGGAAAATCGCCTATGCCCATCCTCAAGTAACCATAATTCCCTCCCAACGACCCATCCAGAACTGCCTTGAAATCCTCCATTGTCGGGCACCGAACGTTGAATCCCAAAAACCCTGGTTTTCTCCGATTTCCCCCCAAACCGCCCCTCATCGTCCGTGAAAGATAATCCAAAAACCGAAGGAATCCTCCATCTCCGGAAACCACGTCCAAAGGGAAAAAGGGAAAGGGGAAGTGGAGACTGCAAAAGGGGCCACGCCCTCTTTTTTGCGAAAATTATCCGACTTTTTAAAAAAGAATCAAAAGACCCAAAAAACAAAGAGGAAATTTTTTATTCCGGGTTTTGTTTCTTCACCTCCGAGCGCGACGCCTTCCGTTTTTTCGCGAGCGATTCGTATCCCAGAACTGAACAAAACCACGGATCAGTACTCGAAAACACGGCCAGCTCTTTCGTCATTCCAACTTGAACGAATCACAGCCATCGGAAATCCAAATAACTGGAAATCGATCATCTCGATCGGGGAAAATAACGGTGTATTTATGGGCGACTTAAAAGTTCGGATATAGCCCATTTAAAAATTGATTAGTTCATATCGGTTCACCGGGCCGATATGACCCAATCAATGGGGCTAACTCAAAATCGGATTATAAAGTCGGAATTTGGGGGGTCAGGTAAAAAAACAACCCCAAAAATGCAACGTCCTGTCTGGAGGACCCCCTCCCAATTTGCTTCATACCTTTTCCCAAAAGAAATTACATCTGTTTTGTGGGTTAGGGGATATAGTACTCTTTTAAAAAAAGTAATTAATTTTGATTGAAGTTCATTCAAACAAATCTGAGTTTAGGGAAATGTAAACCATGGTATATTCATTTGGGAAATACAAAAAAATTTGTACCTTAGATAGAAACTTTAAACCATCTAAGGTTTGTCTAGAGTCGGTGGTTAGCGTACCTGTGTCCTAGAACTACACTTGCAACTCATATAAGTTTCTGATAAATTTTGTTAGATTTACTTATTAAAGGGACCCGAATTACTCGAAAACTCATAACAACTGTTAGGATAGTCATTTACCCTGGTCGTATATATAAGCTTATGGATATTGTTTCATTTTGGGAAATGTAACGAAATTTCCTTCAATACTGAAAGTGCTCATGCAACAGACAGTCAAAATAAATTTAGAAAATCTGTTTTAGGTGCTCTAACCGTACCCAACCTCGAAATACATATTTCTATGAAATCCACTGATTTCTGGTCGAAATATTTCTAATAAAATATTCGCGTTTATTGATTATACTTGTACAGGCTGTCCTCAGGAAACAATTGGAGATGTATATAGGGGCATGTAAGCTTGTAGATTTAAAAATACCAAGATAAATTTGGGATTTTCAAACTGATGTGTTCTGTTCTGAACAAAATGGATAGAACCAGGCGGGCAAGGGCAGTACGCGTTCTTTTTTTTTATGTTCTGGTTCCACGAAAGGATATCCTGTAATGTTCAGAGAACATCGTGGAAACCAAGGGAAAGAAGGTAGGAGTTGGTGTTCTTCTTAAATTTCGGGAGGTTGTATGCCTCGGGGAACACCCCCTTTAGGCGATTTCCCAAACCCCTCGCTGTTCGTTGGATGAACGAGTTTTTGGGAAAGTGATTTCTGCAGGTTCCAAAGTGACCACGAAGGGTGTGATGACTGAACTGACGGGTTAGTCTCGAAGAGACTGCCAAAGCAGGAACGATTGTTGATATTTTAGAAGAACATCGCCCATGAAAATATCTATAAAATGAGACAAATCGCCAACTTTCTGGTGTTCCAGACAAGGAGGGGAGTTTGTAAGCAATCACCGACGAGACGAATTGCCCTTTTGGACAGAATCCCAAAAGCTCAGGATATGTTTAGGTGCCGCGCTCCAAATATGGGAACAGTTTCCAGGACAGGTCGGATCTGTGCCTTTAGATCATAAGCAGCTGAGTGGGGTGAAATAGCTCTTGGCACGAAACAAAAAAACCAAGTTTTGGGATGCACTTTGGCAATGGACCTCACGTGATTTTCCCAGGAAGGTTATTCGATAGTAATCCAAGCATCGTATGGATGACTTCAGTGGTATGGTTACTCCGACAAAGTTATGTTAGGCACAGTGAGATCGCTTTTCTAGAGAAAAGACATGCTTGTGTTTTGTTTGCATTTAATTTTACAAGTTATTAGATCCCCACTCGAGAATTGTTTGCTAGTCCCTATTTATATTATTAACATTTCTTCCTCGTTCATTTCTGGTTTCACGGTTATAGGGCCCTGGAAGAAAGGTATGGAGGGTACTATCATCGGGAAAAGCTGTGTACTGGACATGATGTTGCTTTCAACAGGTCGTTGATGTGAAGTAGAAATAGTGTTGGTGCGAGAATAGATTCTTGCGGAACACCAGCATTTATGAGTAGAGTGTCAGATGAAACTCCATCGACCACTACATGGAAAACCTGTTTGAGAGAAAACTAGCAAGCAGAGAACACACAGCTGAGGGGCAAGCCATAAGACGGAAGCTTGGCGAAGAGTCCCTGGTGCCAAACTCGATCGAACGCCTTGGAGATATCTAATGCCACAGCTAAAGTTTCTCCATACTTTCAATAGATAGCTGCCATATATGTGAGACGTGCAGCGGGTCACCAGTTGATCTCTGATGGCGGAAGCCATATTGCCTATCGTTGACAATTCCTGAGTCTTCCAGATATTTCATGAGCTCGATGTTGATGGCTTTTTTCCCTGACCTTTGAAATAATAGATAGCAGTGCGATAGGTCTGTAGTTGCTAGGTAGGGCCTTTTGCCTTTTAGGGACTGGCTGTACTCTTGCAATTTTCAATTGGACGGAAATACCCCCCAAATTGTAAGAGTGGTTGAACAACTTGCAAAGAACAGGTGTTAGTTCGGGGGCACATTTCTTGAGAACAATCGGCGGGATTCCGTCAGATCCACAGGCTTTGTTGGTGTTGAGACCCGCAAAATCTTTCTGATAGTACGTTGGCGAAAGGTGATCTCGGGCATATGACTGTCAATAGGGGGTAATGTTCGGGGGTTGTTCCCGATGAATCAAGTGAATTTCCAGCAAAGGTGCGCAAAGTCTTGGCTTTTCCTGGGCAGTCGTTGCTAGTGTTCCATCTTCTTTGGTTAGAGGAGGGAAATGAGCTGGAAGTGAAGTTTCTTCCCACAGCTTTGGCGAAGACCAAAATGAACGGGATCCGTTAGGACATTCAGCAATTTTTGATCTTATTTTGGCATTGTGGGCATCTTTTGAGCATTCTATTGTCTCTTTGCATATGCCTCTAGCCTCGACATATGCTGCTCTGGTCTCAGGGCCCGGATTTTTTAGCCATCGATGGTATGCTGCCTGTTTGGAAGCCACAGCTCTAGAGCAGTTTCTGTTAAACCAGATCTTATCGGATGATGTTCTTCTTTCGGTATTCGGTATGTAGGTTTGCATCCCCAACATGATGATTTCAGAAATTTTCTCAGCACATCGTGTTGGATCTACTGAAGAGAAACAAACTCTCTTCCATGGAAACGCTGAGAAAAACATACGAAGACCTTCCCAGTCGGCCGAATTGTAATGCCACTGAGACGGGTGGTATTGTGCAGCTCGATGGTAAATGGAAAGAGCATGTTGTGGAGATGGGGTGGGATCAGAGTTTCCAAGTGGGGCACAAACTTCTATTCTATACGGGTCAGGATTGGTGGTGAGGAAAAGATCTAGTGTATTGGCAGACTGGTTGTTGACATCAGGGATTCGGGTTGGTAGCTCGACCAGTTTGTTTTAGGACTATGTGTGATGGCGAAGGCCTCGTCTTGACGATCCGCATCATCTGTTTTTTTAGAGAATTTGAGCCAGGCAGCGTTGTGTACATTAAAGTCTCCCATGAATTATGGTTTCAGCTGTTGGATGGTTCTCTGTAATGTAGTCCAGTTTGAGTGATAAAAACTCAAAGAGGTCGTTATATGAAGGTTCATTAGGTGATAGGTAAAGGCAGCAGAGGAACTTAGTCAGTTTGGTATCAGATAGCTTGAACCACATCACATCAAAGTCTTTCGGTTCCGAACTCTCTTCACGCTGGCATGAAAGGTTAGCCTTAGCGTAAAGGCAGACTCCACCTTTGAACCTGAATCGAGAATGGAGTTCGTAACCAGGACTAAGCATATGGACCTTGTTGGTGGACGAGTTTACTTGTGTTTCTGTTAGAGCCAGAATATCCGGTTTTTTCGTCTGTAGGTGATGGTGGACGTCATTGATGTTCTTGTTGAGTCCGCGGATGTTGCAAAAATTAATTTTTGATGTTGAGTCCCCTCGAGTACCTCTCGCCCGGAAATCCGAATGGAGAGGTATTTTGCTTCCGGAGTGTTTTACTCTAGGAGACTTCATCATTATTACTATTAGGATGCACCTGAAAATAAATGGAGGAATTGGGGAAAAGGAAGAGGAGACCGGAAAGTATCGACCGAACACTGAAACATGGAATGATCCATTTCACAGCACACAAAGTCGATATGGTGGTATTTCACCGGGCGATGAGACCATCTTCCACCTACGGTTACCCTTATAGTCGCCTCTTACGACAGGCAGGATTACCATTGGGCTATTCTAAACCGCCCCAAACCCGCCCTTTCCGACCAACAGCCCCCAAAAAGCCAAGTCGGTTTTTTAAATTACAAATGGGTTCCGTACCCCATAAAAAATTAAATTTTTTTTTCACGAATTACCGGGGGTCCCATTGCAATAGTCCAAAAAAAGAAAACTATTTTGGTGAAAAAGGGTTTTCGTTTAAATAAGGGGTTTTTCAAAAAATCTATTGGTTGACACCCCTCCCATTTCAATATGGTTTGCTGCTGCTGGTTTTTATGAGGCCGGCGGGTTCCCTCCAGACCTATCACAGCTCTCCCCCACCGACTCTCAATCCCCACTCCCCTCCCCAACATGGCCCCTCATTGCGACCAATCACAGACCACTCACTCTGGTAAAAAGCCCGTTGCAAAACTCTTAGGCCCCCCTCCCCGGCCCTAAGAATAGAAATCAAGTTGGGAATTGTCAGTAATTTTTAGACTTTCTAACATTGGAAACCATGGTGGGGTCAAGCCCTCTCCCAATTTAAGGGAAAAAAAGATATATCAAAACTACCACAGAAAAGGAAAGAAAAAAAAGGGGTAAGCCCTCTCAGAGAAGTTAAGAGAGGGGCTATTTAGTCCCCGAACCCCGGACCCAACACGAATATTCTTCATCAGATAAGTTTAAATCGTTATCAATAAAAGCGGATTTAATTTTAACATGCCAACGTCCTAGTTTTTCCCGTCCATGTTTTCAAGCTCATCAACCAAGTGAAAAATAACTTCGATTCAATGCAAGGTATAAATTTGGGGCCAATTTTGCGGAATAGTTTTTGGGGAAACTGAAAAAAGAGCTTTTTTTCGCCCAAAGTCTTCACCAACATGAAATCTCATTCCGTTTTCTCAAGTTATCTATAGTTTCGAATATGGGGAAATTTATTTTTTTATAAACATCAACAAAAAATTTTTAAGTTCTTGAATATAATAAAATAAGAATGATTTTCATTTTCTGAAATTTTTTTCATAAAAAAACCTAACGTTCCCAGCAAAAAATTTGAAAACTGGAGAATAAAAAACATTGTGTTTTTTAATTTGATGCGAGCAACTTTTGGAGATAGAGGAACCCCGTTTTACGATTAATGAATTAAAAAGAATGGTTTGACTATCATCCTTAAAACTCTTTCAGCAAAAAAAAAGAGGGTGACATTTGGCATTATCCCAAAACTATAAACTCGATAAGTAATCAACTTTTTTAAATTATTTCAACAATTGGCTTCCATGGGCCACAATAAAAAAATTTGAGGCCTTTTAGATGAAAACAAATTTTTAATGAATTTTTTCGATATTTCTTTTGATAGCTTTTGGAGATTGGATGAACTAGACATACTTGGAAAACCAGTCTACGACAACCAAAACAAATTGTTTACAATTTTGGACCCGGAAGGACCTATCAAATTTGCAGAAACAGAAAGGAAAATTTACTTTTTTTTAAGATCTCATATGCCCCGCTCAGATAAATTGAACTTGCAAGCAGCGCACCAGGACATTCCTCAACATACCTATAGACATCTTTGCAAATTTTTTGGCCAGTAATATAATTCAAAGATGAGAAAGGGTTTTGATACCCCTAAATGGGCAGCAGTTTCGTTATCATGATATAATTTAAAATTTCTTCCGATTGGCAGAAGGTTCAACTTTTTTCCCAATCAGTTAGATTATTACAACTAGATAGTGGGAAAAATATATTTTTGTAGATAACCCTTTTTTCCCACGGAATGAGGAAGGGTTCTGGTTTTGAATTTTCTGAATCAGGGAAGTATACCATGCATCCGGCTGGAAATAAAGACGTCGATCCAAATTTGGCCGAACGGATAAGGATCTGCCACTTTATTTGGGAAACCCTTTCCCCGATGTTTGATTGTGAAGTCAAACTGAAAGTTTCAGGGCCCATCTAGTCAAACGTCAGAAGGGTTAGATCGATTGAAAAAAAGATGGGGGAGGAATCAGTTTCGATAGTGAATTTGGGTTTTTCTTCGATATATTTGGAATTTTTTTTATACCAAAATTTTTTGTTTCCACCAAACTAGGACAAGATGAAAAGATAAAAAAAAAAAAAGTCAAGGGCCCATGTTTGCGCGACAATTGTGTAACACCCTTAATTTTTGAACCCCCTTGTTCGTTCAAATTTAAGAAGGGGAAATCCGTGATAGGCTACTAGATTATGGTAAGACCGTGAGTAAGGTTCATAAAGCTTTTCCCAGTTTTCAAATTGGGCTACTAAAAAATTTCATCTTGCTAGTTAAGAGTTGGGCACCAGGCTTGCTAAAGACAAAAAACCAAAGATAAACAAAATTTACTAAATGAATGTTACCATTTATGGTAAGGCAAAAAAAATGCAGGAAATCAACAACAAAAATTTATTCCGGATGGGAAATTTTAAAACAGGACTGGATAGTATGAAAAATTAAGAATAAAAAATTAACAATGTTGTTTACTCCTTGGGGAAAAAAAAAAAATAAATGGAAAATTAAAAAAAATTTAAAAATACATTTCAAATTTTTACTCCCATTAAATTTGAACATTTACTAGATTCCCCTAGACGATGGGTTTATACGGATAAGTCTGCGGGAAACCCCCAATGGAGGGGGATGAAAAAAGGTTTTGACGAAGATGGTCTCAGCGGGACGACGCGAATCTGGTCGTGGGTGGGTATCTGTTGGTTCTTTGGCCCTGTTGCGTGATTGGTTTATCTTCACGGACCAGACTGAATTTGACGTTGTTGACCCCCTAGTACCAGTCCTTCTGTCTCATGGTTTCACCCCGGGGATATATCATGCGAAGAAGATGATAGGAATAAAAAATTGTAAAAATGGGTTAAAAAAACCCCTTTAAACCCAAAGTTTTTTAATTAAAAAATTTTAATCAAAGAGTCGAAAGATAGATAAAATTGGCATACAAAAAGCCTCAGTCATATATAAGACTGAAAAATTAAGGAAAGGAAAAAAAAAATAGTAGCAATCAAATATTATTCTGGATTAAAATTTCCCAAGTCAATTTTAATCATTAAAAAAATTAACAATAAGCAAAATTAAAACAGAAAAAAAACCCACCCAAAACAATATTTGAAATTCAGTTGAATTTTTTAAAAAAATCCTTTGATAAGGTAAGTAAATGTAACAGAAAAGTCAAAAAAATTTTAATAAAATGTATTCAGAAGGAAATATAAAATTTTCCCTTTAGGGCTTTACCAGGAAAATGAAATTAGTATTTTGGGGAAAATCTAGGTATACCAGAGAAAAAATGTATTTTGCATCATTTCCCCTCAAGTACTGAAGGAAAATCTGCGTTAGAACCAAAATACTAATAGGTACTAAAACAAAATATCTATTGGGGCAGATGAGGGGAAAGACGACCACACGTCTTCATGGGCCTCTCTCAGATAAAGACAAAGTTCAATTATTCTTTCAATCGAAGAACTTTCAGAGATATTTCGAAATAGGGCGGCAAATTCCTTTTCCAATCGATAATTCTCAGAAAATTGAATGAATTTCCCTGCTCTTGGCGACAAGGTAGTGACTGATTAATTGATTCTACAACGATCGAAAAAAAATAACCCTCACTGTGAATTGATGAAGTAGAACGATGAAAAGAACTTGTTAAATGTGAATCAAAATTTATGCTTAGAAATATATTAGCAATCGAGTGTTCTGAGACAAGTTAAATGAGGTACAATCCTCCAGAAGATTTTTTTTCCCGAAAACAACCAATATAATTCATAAATGCATAGTTATGAAATAAAATAATTGCTTACCCTATTTAAAACACTTATCGAAAAACAACCGATCCTCGACATGAACTACGAACTGTCATGATCATATTTTCAAGGATCGATAATAAAGATCGCAGTATCGCAGTTCACGACCTGAGCAGTGACTACTGACTCGCACCACTCGTGAAAATAGCCGCAAAAATTTTTTTAGAAATTGATTATGTATAAGGAAGTAACGAAACAATCGTTACAGATGGATACCTTTGATATGTCAGTGCAACTCCGTTACTTCCCACTTTGTAGATTCCACTAGACAAGACTCTGCGACTCGCTGGGGGTCGCGATCCATTGGTTGAAGATCACTGACATAGAGTCATCACTTTATTCGAAGTTTCTCGTGTAAGAAAAAAAATCTATATATACTAATTTTATTAATAATATGATATGAAAATTGAGTTTAGAAACAAAAACATTTTATAGTTTTTCTTTGAGGTTGCAGTCGATAGGAAAATGGCCATTTCCTCATTGACTGCAACCTAAAGAAAACATAAATTGGTTTTGTGTTTCTAAACTCAGTTTTCCAACTAGTCCAGTCAAGAGTCCGTCCAGTCCAGTCGAGAGACTACCTTCTCCTAAATATATATATATAATATATATATATATATATATATATATATATATATAATATATATATATAATATATATATATATACCAGGACAGAACCGAATTCACTTTGATGTATTTTGTAGAATGATAACTTCTAGGACATAAGTATTTTGACTGAATCCTACCACATAGAAGAATGTGTCACGCATTGGACCTTCTTTATTGATCCCGAGCATATTCAGGGTGATTCATAATGAATGCTGATCCTAAAGTGCGATAATCATTGGATGATTTTAAGATGAATTATTCATATGAACATAGGTCCGCAACCGCTTTTTTTTCTGAGATACGGATGTTGAAATTCACAGAAAAATCATTTCTTCCAATATCTTAA
>JAFIRS010002634.1:0-197005 GCA_018342105.1 Gonioctena quinquepunctata | reverse complement strand
TTAAAAGGTACAGACCCCTAAAGAGGAAAAAGGGCCCTACCAGAAACCCAAAACCATCCCCTGCTATCTATTATTTCAAAGGTCAGGGAAAAAAAGCCATCAACATCAGCTATGAAATATCTAAGACCCCAGGAATTGTCAACGATAGGCAATATGGTTTCCCGCCATCAGAGATCAACTGGTGACCTGCCCCGTCTCACATTTTGGCAGCTATCTTTCAAAGTATGGAAAAACTTTGCGGGCTTAGAATTCCAAGTTTCGTCATTTTGGGTACCGGGGACCCCTCGCCAAGTTTTCCCGTCTTAGGGTTGCCCCCCAGCTGTGTTCTTTTTGCTATTTTTCCCCAAACAGGTCTCTCCTGAGTGGTCGATGGACATCTGACACTCTACTCATAAATGCTGGTGTTCCAAGGATCTATTCTCGCACCAACACTATTTCTACTTCACATAAACACCTGTTAAAAGCATTTCATGCCCATAAAAGCTTTCCCGATGATAGTCCCCTCCATACCGCTTTCCAGGGCCCCCTATATCAGCCCGTGAAACCAGGAATGAAGAGGAAGAAAGTTAAAAAAATATGATTTACAACAATTCTCGAGTGGGGATCTAATAATTTGGGAGAATTCAAAACAAAAAAAGCATGTCTTTTCTCTAGAAAACCGATCTCACTGTGCCTAACAAAATTTTGTCGGGAACCATCCCGAAGTCACCCATATCGATGCTTATTACTATCAGCAAAACCCTTTTCCTGGGAAAAAAATCACGTGAGGTCCATTGTCAAAAGTGCCCCCAAAACTTTTTTTTTTTGTTTCTTTTGGGAGCTTTTTACCCCCACTCAGCTGCTTTGAAAAAGGCACAGACCGCCCTTGTCCGGGAATACTTTTCCCCATATTTGGGCGCGGCACCTAAACATATCCGAGGCTTTATTCTGTCCAAAAGCAATTCGTCTCCTGACCCCCCAACAAACTCGCTCACTTGTCTGGAACACCGAAAAGTTGGCGATTTGTCTCATTTTATAGATATTTTCATGGGCGATGCTCTTCTGAAATATCAACAATCGTTCCTGCTTTGCAGTCTCTCGAATTAACCCGTCAAGTTCAGTCATCTCACCCTTTCGTGGTCACTTTGGAGACCTGCAGAACATCACTTTCCAAAGACTCGTTCATCCAACGAATAGCGAGGCTTTGGAACTCATTGCCTAGGGAGGTGTTCCCCGAGGCATACAACCTCCAGAAATTTAAGAAGAACACCAACTCCTACCTTCTTTCCCTTGGTTCCCACGATGTTCTCTGAACATTACAGGATATCCCTTTTCGTGGGAACCAGAACATAAAAAAAAAAAAAAAATTATGGTTATATAAATGAAATCATTTGATTATTCCTATTATTGTAATTAATCAGTTTTGTTCCCTAAATTATGTATTTTCTGATGTCTCCAAATGATTAGGCCATTAGGTGATGTCTTCCTTCACTTCCATCATTTGTATAACTACACATAAAAATATCATAATTGTTGGGGACCAGTCATGGATGATATGATGATAAAAGATGGTGTTCCATTACAGCAACAAAAATATGACAGATACAACACGAATAAACATCCCCGATCCCAACAGACTATAAAATTTCCAGAGTTCTTTGAATTATTTGAAATTTACTACTTGAAAACTATTGAATATTGGAAAAATGTAGAAAATGATATAATTATCCAACGTTCCATAAAATTCACAGAGAACTGGGTTTTGGAATCATTTATGTTGTCGTTATATATTTGTGTTTTTTGTGCTCTCTCAGGTGGATAACCACAACACAAATTTTCCTTATCTCATCACTAAGGTTATAACAGGTGTTATGGTAATACTAATTGAGAGAATCAAACTATAGTTAATATGACGTCCTTCTCTTCGGAAAATCAATCCCTTGCTCATCAAAATTTATCTATTCAATTTTCCATAAAATCAACTGAGGAAGAAGTGTGGGGTCTAGGCCCGCCATGTGTCTAGACCGACTTGTGACGATCCCAGACATAGCTGGGTAAAGTCCATGTCCCCTCTCAGTTAACATGGTGGCATACCTAGTAGCTTTTGAAAGAAAGTAAGGGGCGGATATGGTGGATGCGAGAGAAATCTTGCTGATATTGGAATTCTCCTGTCGACATGGGTATCCAGGGGAAGAGGACCTCCCCATAGGCTTGCTGTTGCCTCGCCAGCAGGAAGGGGGTCACTTGGGGCAGGTTATTTTTCCCCAGATTCTGGGGAAATTTTATACTTGAGGCGCAGGCCAATTTCCCCAGATTCTACGACTTTTTAAAAGGTTAAAAAATGGCAACATCGCAAGTGGCAACGTTGGCGGGTCGATTATTGGTGACGGAATGTATACGTCAATGGTCGTTGGCGGGTCGTAGACTTCAAAGACACGGTTGGTGGGGGGTCGAAGATATGGTTGGCGGTGATGGGATGGGCCATGGTTCATGACGGGGTGGCCGCTGACGGCGGTGGAGGTTTGGTGGCGGATTCGGGGATTGATTCTGCTAGTGGGTGCGTACGTCGCTGAAACAATGGCGCGTGGCATAGGTGGGCGGATGAGTGTTGGCCAGTGGCTGTGGATTGGGGGTAAATTGGGGGTTGGCCCACCTGGGAAACGTGTTTCATGACGTAATCCTGGCGGCGTCGGTAGACGTCAAAGGTCAAAATGACAACGTCAGACTTCAAGGCACCGTTGGAAAGCTTTCCGGTGGCCCATGGCCAGAAACTACCTTCAAAGACCGAAAGTAAGGGGTTGGTCCATCTAGTGGGGTGCAAACGGCCGTATTTGGGTTGAGTTGGGCTGTGTCGGGTTGAGTTGGTCAACCGTGATGTTGGCCCAGAGGGACATGTGAGGGTTGGACCGTGGCTTTGGTCCATCGAAAACGACGAGAATGCCGCAGTATTGGTATCGAAAACGACGAGAAAGGCGCAGTATTGGTATCGAAAACGACGAAAACGACGAGAATGGCGTATCGAAACGCAAAACGACGAAAACGACGAAAACGACGAAAACGACGAGAATGGCGTATCCGAGCGAAAACGACGAAAACGACGAGAATGGCGTACGAAAACGACGAAAACGACGAGAATGGCGTATCGAAAACGACGAAAACGACGAGAATGGCGAAATGAAACAACGAAAACGACGAAAACGACGAGAATGACGCGAAGACGAAAACGACGAGAATGACGAGGATGGCGTATCGAAAACGACGAAAACGACGAGAATGGCGCAGTATTGGTTTCGAAAACGACGAGAATGGTCTTGTATGTGTCAGTTTGCTAAACATAGAGGGCTATCAACGAAATAAGTATACAATGTGGCTTTGGCCCGTGGGGAATTCGGGGGTTGATCCTGTCAGTAGGGTGCGGCTGTGAGATCCGAAAATGTGGGTTTGCCCTGCGAGTGGGGTACAGGTTTGGAGTGGGTACGATTGCGAGGTACTGAAATTTGGGGGTTGTCCCACCTCGTTGGGTTCGTTTTGGACAAGAGAGAAATGAGAGTGTGCGGATAAAAATGACAGGGTGTTTCATTGGAGCTGAAAAAAAAACATAACCACTTCTCATTGGAGAGAAAAAAAATCATTGTTGATTGTCATCGAAAAAAAAAAAACATGGCCGTCTGTCATTGGAGAGAAAATACGTGGAATTCAGGAATTCACGTGAATATACGGAAATGATATGACAAGGGAAAATACGTACAGAAATTTGTAGACTCTCCCTGTATAAACACACCATTTTCCATGGCCAACCCAAGAGGATGTCTTACAAAAGACTGGAAGTGTGCACGGCCTCGTTATGAAGGTTTAAACCTTCGGAATCCCCACGTGTTATCGTTATTTAGGACGAATCTTAAATATCGATAACTAATAGGCCTACCATTCTTTGGAACAATGAAGATGATGGAGGAAACAATTGATAATTTTGCCTCTTTTCTATTTCAACAGCACGAATACAGGCTTCCAAGTTAATGGAGGCGATTCATTAATTCATTGAAATTTTCGACAGCACGAACTACGGTCTCTAATTAATAAAGACGGTTCATTAATTCATCGAAATGGAGGCTTTTCAACAATTATGAATTTCATCCAACATATTCACTGATTTTGTTCACCTCTCTGAGCAGATTATCGTTATCGGTGACGTCATCATTCATCTCAAACTGTTGTCTGTGGTTACAAATTCTGAAATGTACATTACAAATTCTTATTAGATTTTTTATACCCAAAAGGTACAGAACTGTGATCGGAGAAACTTTCTTTTTAGGATTTTGGTTCGTATTTTTTTGAACACTCCAAAGTTACTACCTCGTGCTCCTGCGTTCGCCGAATTTGTTTGTTTACAATATAAATAGGGTTACATGGCGTCAAAACCATATCTTTGATGACGTCAAAGTTGATCAGTTGTGACGCTGAATATTCAGATATCCGACTTCACACGGTCTTATGCTCCTGATCTTTTGTCGACCATAAGGTATAGCTATAATTTTTGGGTCCTCCTGATACAAACTCCGTGATATATGAATCGAGACCTTCTTTCTCAAGTTCATCGGTCATATCGCCGACAAACTCTCCGGTAGGAATATCAAACTCCCCGGGTCGGGAAACATATATAACGGAATCTGTATCATAATATAAAACCCGTTTTTCCAATTGTTCAAGATAACTGTACAATTTGAGACGAGCTTGCGCAGTAACGAAGGCTGCTATTACCACGTTTACTGTGGACAGAGAATCACAAGCCTCTTCTCTGTACTCCCAATTTACAATCAGAGTATCTTCGTTCACAGGGAGTACCGTATTGACGTATATGGTGGGATTTGACATCATTCTGAAAAATTCTGCCGATTGATTGACAATCGAGGTTTTGGGTTGGTTCTCTCGTTGGCCAAACTTTCCCCAAAAGGAATTAAGAATTAGTTTCGCCAATGACCGTAACCCTGGGTTGTCAATGACCTTGGAAAAGTCCAGTGTGATATTTTCTCGTTCCAAGAATCTGTCGATATACCGATCTTTTTCGGCTTGAGTTTGACAATGCGATGGCCAATCGGATGATTCTTGTTTGATTTTGATAAATTTGTTCATCATATCAGTAAATAGACCTGTAACATCTTTACCAAACTGAACGGTATCGTATGCCCATATTTCATATTTTTCCAAAACCTCATACCCCCTGTCAATAGCCTTGAGTACTTCGTCAACAGTCCATGTTCCTATTAATGATCGTTCTTCATCGGAATGTGAGCAGTCATCAAAGCTGAGATTCTGCCCACATGCACGACAAAGAACAAACATAAGTTTGTTGTTCATTTTCACTGGCAAAACAGGATGGAATAACTCTCTAGGAGGAAGCACCTTGCATCTAATCAACCCTGACACCGAAGACAGTGTCGGACATTCTGAGCCTACGTAGACCTTTGGGTGACCGACAGGGAATTTTCCGTATTTACAGACCCAGGGATAAAGGGAACAGACATCAACATATTTGATTTTTTCATCATTCTGAGCCTTATAATATTCAAAGGTGTTCCCTGTTCGACCACCGTAAAATGCATCTCTAGGATTGAGTGGTGTTTGTAATACTAATGGGTGATTTTCAACATAGTCTTGCAACTCTTTGTTGTCATTTAGTTGCCTCTTGAAATCACATTCCCACATATCGATTACGTCATAACCTAGAGACTTGAGTCTATCTTTTTTAGCTGTGGTTGCTTCATATCTGAGATTCATCGTTTCAGAAGGTTCTTCCTTGAGGGGTGTATCTCTTTGATGCGCAAAGCAATGAGGACACCCGTGGTAATAACAGCCTTCAAATTCAAAGACTTGATTGGTGCCCTCGCTATATCCATCCACTTTAACTCCAGCAATTCGGACTTCCTGACCTTTTGCAGCATGCTGAATATCAATACATCGCTGGTGTTCTTCCCAAACCATCCATTGAATAGCGATTTTGGATTGGTTATCACGCCATCTATACCCTCTCTTTGGGATTATACCAATGGTGTTGGGTTTCAGGAAGTTGCGTCTATACACTTTGTTACAGGCCGACGCAATCGTGGTTGCTTCCATAAATGGACAAACTTGAGTCTCACTGATCAATAAGTCTCTGAATTTCAGACAGGACTCAGTGAGAATATCGACATCAGATATACAATATTCCTCAATTTCTTTCTGAAAATGGAAATTATAATTTTTAGCGACTTTATCAGCATGCCATTTCATCAACTCTTCTCTAGCTTTTGCATCTTTTGCATTATCAGGATCATAATATTCGAGAGGAGGTATTGGTCCTATGTAATTCTGCTTATCAACAGTATTGAAGAGATGGGAAAATATCCTTTCTTCAATTCAGTGAAACCAAAAGCCTTTGGGAGTTTGGAGAGGGCCATGGGAAAATAATTCAGAGAATCAAGGAATTTGACGTTGCCGACCATCATGGAAATCAGTTTGGTACCTCTCATAATGAGATCGGGAGTGAGATCGGTCTTGGTTAAAATGTAATTGAGAATGAATTGATGGTCAAAACCGCCACCATTGTGCGCAAGGA
The DNA here is from genome assembly GCA_018342105.1 of Gonioctena quinquepunctata. Taxonomy (NCBI): domain Eukaryota; kingdom Metazoa; phylum Arthropoda; class Insecta; order Coleoptera; family Chrysomelidae; genus Gonioctena; species Gonioctena quinquepunctata. The sequence goes on along the minus strand of JAFIRS010002634.1, from coordinate 190,434 downwards.
CTGTAACAATTTTGAACTTTTTCCGTATTTGTAAAACATGATCCATAAATTTTGAAATAACATCATTATCATTGATGACTTTTTGTCTACAGCCACAGGATTGACAAACATTTGAACTTTTTTCTAGAATACAATTATGACAACGTTGAGAATAAACGCAAAGATTGGGTTCATGCAGAAGAGAACCATCAGCCTGAACCATCTCTTGACGCGTTTCCAAATCATAAAAGATGAAAAGGAAATTTCCAGTCGGTGGGGTACGAGTATCGGGTTGTATAAAACAAAGATGGTCTTGAGGCTGATGTTTCATGCAGACCTTACAAAAGATCTCTCCGCAGGTATGCTCCCTGTTGATTGGTATTACCTTGAAACACTCCTCACAACGACGTATCGTTTCACAAATATGATGTTGCAAGTGATTGTTGAAACATATCTGACCGCGAAAAGATCTCTTGCAAGACTCACACTTTACAGAAACCGCAAGGGGACAAGAGGGCGACTGTCGGCATCCAGGACATGTCCTTCCACATCTATGTTTTTCTTTACAATTGTGGGGTACATGACAGTCTTCGCAGAAATAAGTACAACAGAATGCTGCAGTAAGGGAAGTAATAACATTGTAATGCCTCTCGTGATGAAGCAAATTCAATGAAGGACCAACACCATCACCTTCGAATATTACATTACGACCCTTTGAACCATAGTCATAAACAATAATTTTATAGTTCAAGTGCTTCTGAAATTGCTGGAGTTCGGGTATTCCAGCGCCATCCTCAGGTATGGAGACACCAGCGACTTTCATCAGTTCTCTGGCTCTTTGTCCCTGCAATTTTCCGATATCTCGACGTACTTTTTTCAGCTCAGGATCTTTATCTACGTAGGCTCTGGCAAGTACAAGAGCACGAGGTAGACACAAGTTATCTTTATTATTAATAACAATGATACCTCTTACGCTTTATACTTTCTTCATTGAAAGTATTGTAGTATTTTCCGCGACCTTTGCCCGTAGGCAGATGAACCGTCGTTATTCCCAAACAGAAAGTTTCCGTATTGAGTCCTGTGGAATTTGATTGATATATGGCAGAAATTCTCTGCCACACATCATCAATTGTCACTTCCGATGCAGACATGAAACGCATCCACCCTTGTCCTCTGGCAAAATCCTTGGAACAGAAAGTGAAACCAATCTGATCGGTTGGCTCCACTCCCTCCGTTCCTTTGAGAATAATTTGGGTGATTGCGTCCCTCACCCACCCCACAGGCTCCGCACCCTTGGGTATATTCGCAATTTTGAACTCCAAAGTTCTACCCTGGAGTCCAAAACGTCGAATTTTTCTAACATTGTCTTTTACAATGTTGAATTTTTTCAATGTAGACATTACAATAATTTTTATTCACCACAAAACAGGTCTGAACCGACAATGATCTGAAACAAACAGACTGAAATCAGCAGTGCAATGTATAAAGTAAAACGGTAGACCGGAAGACTGAACGCTTTCATTTCTTCAAAAGGCCCCCGATTTTATCAAAATGTGTGCTTTATTCCCATAAGAATACATGTAAAAATGGTGTAAATAAGGCATTTCTGTACAAAACCAACTATGAATGAGTAACCATGGTATCGTATTGACGAAACGCTTTCATTTTTCTCCAAAAGGCCCCCGACTTTATCAAAATGTGTGCTTTATTCCCATAAGAATACATGTAAAAGTGATGTAAATAAGACATTCTGTACAAAATCCGCTATGAATGAGTAACCATGGTAACGTTTTGATTATCGCTTGGGAATCCCCACTGTAACATGGGAGTACAAAGAGAGATTGAGACTCATTTTTCAGTCAGAAGTTGTTGAAGTAACAACTCTCTCTCTTATAACAATGTTCTGCAAACTGTGCTCCAAAGAATATCAAAGTGAGCGTGAACTTTGCGACAAATGTTTTATAACCAGCAATTCGAATAAAGGTAAATGGATACCATTCAATGGAGAATCATGGAGCAGTTATGAAGATTTCAAGAAATGGCAACATGATTACGATAGGAGATCCGTTCTGTGTGAAAAATGTGGCAAAGTCATGGGACGAACAACAATCTACAAGCATATGTATAATGTTCATAAGGTACATGATGGATATACAGTTGTATTTGCCTAATGATCAAAAAATAAATAACATGGAAAATTAATGCGTTTTATTGACGAACAACAATCTACAAGCATATGTATAATGTTCATAAGGTACATGATGGATATACAGTTGTATTTGCCTAATGATCAAAAAATTAATTCACCTTTACGTATGCGATTACAGTTCAATATGTTTTTGAAATAGGCCCCCGAAAACGAACATGCTAGCGTTTGGTTGAATTTTTATCTATAGGAATTTTCCAATTAATTTTCAAACGTTCCATATCATAAACAGAGTATGAAAATACACTTACCTGAGAATGTTTAATGTGAAGTATTCGTCACAATTCCTAAATTTCCCGGATAGCTCGAACAATCCTTCACGAACACCCCAAACAATTTCGACACATCCAAAGTTCCACAGGATCCCTGTCAGCTACGAACAAACCCCTGGAGGAGAGTTCAAGACCAATTGCAATACCACTTGGCGGTCAAGATTAAAATACTCAAAATTAAAGGAAATGGCACAATTCGGTAACACTCCTTTGTAAAATATTATTTAAAGAGATATATCTGACAAAATATATAATTTTATATCATACAGACTCTGTACACAACACAACAGTCGATGTTTAAAAAACACTCTACAGTGAGAGCATTTATACATTTGACGTTGAGAAAATGTTAAATACAGTTACAGCGTACGAATTGAAACACACGTTCGAAGTCTGACTGAACTGGAGAAACTGTAAGCTGAATATTTATATTGTTTGCCATTTTGCGGTGGGCAGAGTCTATGGATGAACAATCATTGTCATATCAACCGCAGAAACGCCTTTACCGACTACTGTTTCTTGTGGATTTTCCCGAATCAGAATAATCACCGGATGCCGTTTCCGTTTGAGTTATCAGCCGACTTCCTTTCATCATCTATCGCTTCCCTGTTTCCTTGGACTTCATCAGAATATACTGCGCATTATTTTATCAACCAATTGTGTTTCCTGTGACTTTCCCGAATTAAAATAATCACCGGACACCAGTTTCCGTTGGCGTTATCACCAGCCGCACACTTCCTTTCTTATCACATCTATCGCTCTGACCAAGTTTCCTGTGGACTTTCCCGAATTAAAATAATCACCGGATGCCGTTTCCGTTCGCGTTATCATCAGCCGCATACTTCCTTTCTTATCACATCTATCGCTCTGACCAAGTTTCCTGTTGACTTTCCCGAAGTAGAATAATCACCGGACACCAGTTTCCGTTATCACCAACAAACTTTCCTTATCACATCTCACACTCTGAAAGCAAAGTATCAATTTTCTTGCACGGTTAGCTGAAAGGAGTTTATTCTCCAATTAACCAGTGTGAGTGAGAGTTGTTCTAGTGGTGCAAGTGGAGTTTCTTCTGATGACAATGAACGATGAACAATATAGACAATTAACACGGCAAATAAATCGATATACGCCGCCAGTGGACGTCAAAGAGATATTTGGTGGAAAGTACGTCTCATGTATGTCTGAAATATATTCTACTGTTATTTGTTATAGTGATTTGAAGGATTTCAACCCTGGAGAGAGCCCAAAGGTGGAAGTGAAGAGGGTTTGGTTGGAGGATGTACCCGATATTCTGTAAGTCTTTTTTTTATCTCGAGAGTTCCATACTTACGTATACTTTTACAGATGCCGTGAAACACTCGTCACCAGGCCACCTACCCTCTTGCCATTGGTGAAGGATGAGAATACTTACTCCGAGCTTCTGTACGTAATTTTTTATGTCGAAAAGTTCCATACTTACGTTTACTTTTACAGATGCTATGAAACACTCACTAGCACCTCATCTGCATCAACATCTCCCGGACCACCCACCCTCTTGCCACTCAACACACCATTCGCAACGAACATGTGTAAATACTGTCAAATACATTTCTGTTTTTGTGATTGGGTGTTGAGTGGCATAAAGCTCACCGGTAATTTAATAAACTCTGCATAATATACATACAAACTTTTCATATTCATGTTCTTCAGTCAAAGTTGTCTTGTTAGCGTACTCGGACCCTTTTGTATCTCACCCCATAACAAAGTTAGCTCCCACTGCCCTTTTGACACCGGAATATGTTTAATTATGTTTCTCGACATCGATACGAAATCCAATGATACCGAAATCATCGAAATCAAATTTTGGAGATTTGACGGTCGTGGGTTCGAAACCTCAATTTTAACATTTTTTGTTTTTGATGAATTTGGACTGTCTTCGATGCGTCTAATACGAATTGAGTATTGGTTTTGTTATTCCATGTAATTTAAGGCTATCAAATGGCGATTTATTGTTCTACGATAAAGTTGGAGGGCTGAGCTTGATGAATTTAGATTATATGGGTGTTCTCCTTTCATTTGACACCTCACTTGCTATGATAGGATGGAAACTGGAATTTTTTTTAATCGATTTTCAATGCCAAAATGGCTCAAGTACATCGATTCACATTGCCTCGTTGAAACTCAGCTGAATCGGAGACATCGACTTTTTTGGTACACCCTGTATACAAAATGTATATGAATTCATGTATTTCATGGTAATTCGAACCACTCTGTATATTTGATTTTTGTTTTTTCGTTCCAATGACTGCCAACCATGTTTTTTCTTTCCAATGAGAAGTGGTTATGTTTTTTTTTTCAATAACATATGGCTATGTTTTTTGTTTTCAATAACATATGGCCATGTTTTTTTTCAACGACAGGCGGTCATGTTTTCTTTCTAATGAGAAGTGGTTATGTTTTTCCTCAACAGGCGCATGTTTTTTTTAATGAAAGGTATGTTTTTTTAAAGTATGTTTTTTGTTTCAATAACATATGGCATGTTTTTTTTCAATGTATATGAATTTATGTATTTCATGGTAATTTGAGCCACCCTGGAAATTTCTAGTCAATTTTCGCCAAGAACAAATGACTGGCAACAGCTTCTTCTCGAAGTTGAGAAACATAATTAGCTATTTTTCGAAAAGGGCTTAGGGAACTTTACCTAAATCTAATGTATTCAGACTCATTATGTGTTTGTCAAATAGACAAAAAGTATGTCAACACTGAGAAAATTCTAATTTTTTCTCCACTTTGTACATTAAAATGCATTTATTTCGTAATTTGTTTTTTCAATATTCGAACGAAAATCTCCACGATCAGAGAGGAGTCGAAAGACAGTAAGTATGAAAAATGACTGGTAATATCGGCAATTATAATTGTCAGGAATGGAACGTTCTTTTGCGATTGTCCCCAGATTATGGCTTCTAAGAGACGTAATTTTTATTCGAAAATTTATTCTATTCTTTTTTAAAATAATCAGAGCTCAACTAAAGTGTCTCGACGCGATTCAAAAATCACAAAATGGCGTAAACAAAGTACAGGGCTTACCGTTGAGTCTTTAATCGGCTGTTGTACTCGTTCCTAAAGACCTAACTGAAACAAATTTGAAAAATTGACTCCCGTGCATTGATAGAAAAATTAAACTCCGAATGTCCCTACGACCGGTACCTGATCGCGTGTCTCACTCTCACGGAGTGCGAATTCTCGTTTTTAGTCACCAGTGTAAGAGTTAAAGTCCCCGACTACGTTGTCAAGAACCATACACTAGTTAGACCTCGGGGGGATCTTCAACGATCTGTTCTGATAGTTGAATCTCTGCCCGGCGAGCCAAATCCACCCTTACCCCAGGCTCAGGGAAGGTTTGATGTCCGTTAGTCTTTGAAGTACGGCATTGGCTATAGTACAAGGAGAATAACGTTGCAGCGCGTATGCTGTACAGGAACCATCGAAGATTTCATAGATTTGAACTGAACATGTATTTCAACACTGAGAAAATATTTTCACCTTTTTTCACCATTGTCTGACTTATTTTTCTCCACTTTGTATGTTGAAATAAATTTAATTCGTAATGCTTAGTCAATATTCTAACGAAAATCTCAGATTTCAGTGTACTTACCTGTGATATTCAGTGCTCCGTTTTTCTCAACCATCCCCTACCATGGTGGCTCAATGGAAGATTCATCAGGGCTGCTCCTCGTCAGATTCGTATGTATCGGAAATCTCAGTATTCGGTTCAATGGAATAGATTCATGTCTGTTGTTGAGTTCACCTCACAAATAACTTTGAACATGTTCAATGAAAACTGATACACCACTGTTTCCAGTGTATTTTTTCTGAAATGGAACCTGATTAGTGCTATCTTACTTCCAACTTGTGGCTACCCACACCATTACTTTATTTCTTTCTGAAATGATAAAACTCCCTTATCAATTTGCTCACACTAGAACAATTAATTTCCTGTGGTTACCTTATCATCACTTATTCGATATCTTTTTTCGTTCTGTACTGGTATCAATTCCTAGGAAACTTTATTATTTTCATTTATTACCCGATTTTCTTATACATATGCAAGCTCTCCTATTTGAATATGAATTCCACTATTATTAATCGAACAATATCATCGTTCGTAATAAAGAATTTTATTGTAAACATACAAGCCAGAAATGTTTCGTCAATAACATCCATTGCACTATTAAGAAATTCACTATTACTACTTATGACATCGATGAAGGATTTTCTCGATTGAATGGATTTTCCATATATTTTTCATAGACCAGATAGGTCTGTGGTATTAACACGCAGCGGAAGTTTGATTGATTGCCAATCGATTATTGCAGCTCTATTTTTTCATAGGAGTCATTTCCAACATTGTATACAGGGAGAGTCTCCAAATTTCTGTACGTATTTTCCTTGTCATATCATTTCGTATATTCACTAATTAACTCTATTTTTTCATAGGAGTCATTTCCAACATTGTATACAGGGAGAGTCTCCAAATTTCTGTACGTATTTTCTCTCCAATGACAGACGGCCATGTTTTTTTTTTTCGATGACAATCAACAATGATTTTTTTTTCTCTCCAATGAGAAGTGGTTATGTTTTTTCTTTCAGCTACCAATGAAACATCCCTGTCATTTTTATCCGCACACTCTCATTTCTCTCTTGTCCAAAACGAACCCAACGAGATGGGACAACCCCCAAATTTCAGTACCTCGCAATCGTACCCACTCCAAACCTGTACCCCACTCGCAGGGCAAACCCACATTTTCGGATCTCACAGCCGCACCCTACTGACAGAATCAACCCCCGAATTCCCCACGGGGCAAAGCCACATTGTATACTTATTTCGTTGATAGCCCTCTATGTTTAGCAAACTGACATATACAAGACCATTCTCGTCGTTTTCGATACCAATACTGCGCCATTCTCGTCGTTTTCGATACCGATACTGCGTCATTCTCGTCGTTTTCGATACCAATACTGCGTCATTCTCGTCGTTTTCGTCGTTTTCGATACGCCATTCTCGTCGTTTTCGTCGTTTTCGTCGTTTTCGATACGCCATTCTCGTCGTTTTCGTCGTTTTCGATACGCCATTCTCGTCGTTTTCGTCGTTTTCGTCGTTTTCGATACGCCATTTCGTCGTTCGTCGTTTTCGCCATTCGTCGTTTCGTCGTTTTCGATACGCCATTCTCTCGTCGTTTTCGTCGTTTTCGATACGCCATTCTCGTCGTTTTCGTCGTTTTCGATACGCCATTCTCGTGCGTTTTCGATACGCCATTCTCGTCGTTTTCGATACGCCATTCTCGTCGTTTTCGTCGTTTTCGTACGCCATTCTCGTCGTTTTCGTCGTTTTCGTCGTTTTCGTCGTTTTCGATACGCCATTCTCGTCGTTTTCGTCGTTTTCGATACGCCATTCTCGTCGTTTTCGTCGTTTTCGATACCAATACTGCGCCATTCTCGTCGTTTTCGATACCAATACTGCGGCATTCTCGTCGTTTTCGATGGACCAAAGCCACGGTCCAACCCTCACATGTCCCTCTGGGCCAACATCACGGTTGACCAACTCAACCCGACACAGCCCAACTCAACCCAAATACGGCCGTTTGCACCCCACTAGATGGACCAACCCCCTACTTTCGGTCTTTGAAGGAAGTTTCTGGCCATGGGCCACCGGAAAAAGCTTTCCAACGGTGCCTTGAAGTCTGACGTTGTCATTTTGACCTTTGACGTCTACCGACGCCGCCAGGATTACGTCATGGAACACGTTTCCCAGGTGGGCCAACCCCCAATTTACCCCCAATCCACAGCCACTGGCCAACACTCATCCGCCCACCTATGCCACGGGCCATTGTTTCAGCGACGTACGCACCCACTAGCAGAATCAATCCCCGAATCCGCCACCAAACCTCCACTGCCGTCAGCGGCCACCCCGTCATGAACCATGGCCCATCCCATCACCGCCAACCATATCTTCGACCCCCCACCAACCGTGTCTTTGAAGTCTACGACCCGCCAACGACCATTGACGTATACATTCCGTCACCAATAATCGACCCGCCAACGTTGCCACTTGCGATGTTGCCATTTTTAACCTTTTAAAAAGTCGTAGAATCTGGGGAAATTGGCCTGCGCCTCAAGTATAAAATTTCCCCAGAATCTGGGGAAAAATAACCTGCCCCAAGTGACCCCCTTCCTGCTCTCGCCACAAGGTGTTGAACTCTGGGGGGCAGGGTGATAGATAGTTGACCAATGAAAAACATACCGTATTCGGTAGAGAAGGGGAAGTCCTTTATCTGTGGGCACTGATGATTGGCGGTAAGCGGCGCATTCACTCTCTCGGGTACTGACATCCCAGAGCCAGTAGCCTCATCAGGCGGACCCACCCTGGCTGAAATGATTCGGTAGCAGGATAACCTAGCGCGTTGATCCAGCGTATCCGGATTCCCATAGTGTGGGGTAGGGTAAGGTACTCACCAGCTTGCTGTTGTTACCACTGTACATATTGTTGCTGTGGAAGTAGTGTATTCGTGATAATGGAAACAGACAAGATTTGGGAAAAAAGCTGATTGAGCTTACAGAAATAGTACGCTGTATATATAAATAAATCAATTATTTCCGAAAGATTCGTAAGTAAATACATTTCTGAAGAGTAGATCATAGGGGGGTTGATATGGCTCTTCAGCCCCTCCGTACTTCGACCTGTGAGGTCTTTTGTACATTACGCTTCACCTATTCAAGACCCGGGATTTCGAGACTCCCTGCAAAGCGTATCAGTTTCCTGGGAGCTAAGTTCCTGGTGGATAAGGTCGTTAGTGAAACTCCTTCAAGGAACTCAAGCCTTTTGCAAAACAGCACTTGGTAGTCGCAAAGCAAGTGTTCTGCAGTTTCAGCCAAAATGCTCGCAGTAACGGCACAGTTCACTGTCTGATCTTTCCAGTTTTTTGAAGTGATACCTCAGAGGACAATGTCCGGTTAGCAGTACCAGTTTCAAGTCTTGCTTGTCCAACTCGAGAAGCTGTTCAGCTTTCTTTGGCGATAAGCTCAAAAGCTTTTTCGCTTGTCTTTGCTCTGGAACCTCATTCCAGTGGGTTTCCATTTTGTCAGCTTCCCAGCGCCGAAACTCTTTCTTGATGTGGGCTTTGAAAATATCACAGAAGGGTTCTGGGCCAGAAAATTGGGTATTTGCCCCTTCCAAGGCTGTTCGCTTCCGCATTGCCTTTGATTTATTTGCACCCACATCAGAGTGATTATTCGAAGCCAGTTGTCTTAGGGAGAGTTTGTAGTCCCAAGTCAGTCTAGACTCACAAATGTGTGACTTTAGAGCTTCTAGTGCTGCTTTTTCGAAGAGTAAAACAGAAATAAATTATCTAGAATCTTCAAAATACAACAAAATATCACGATTCCTAAATGAATAAGCTTGTTCCAGATAGTCATCCGAAAAATAAGAAATAAAATCTCCATATTAGTCAGTTTCAGAATATATTTACATTTTTGCAGAATATGTATTTTGTACAAATACCTTTATCTTCGCTCAGTCTTTGTTTTCTAATAATTGTGAGTATTTCACATTCGATTCAATTCCTCTTTCAATGTTTTTTTTTTCATTTACGTTTTTCTAACCTCAGTCACACTATCGATCTCCTAAGGAGTATTCTTAATCCAAAAAAAATATTCCACAATGAAAAAGAGGGGAATTTTTGTGGCATAGAGGACAAATTATTAAATTAAAGAAAAAAAAGCATCATCAAGTGGGAGTCGAACCCACGACCTTATGATTTCCAGCCATACGCTCTACCATCTGAGCTATTCGAGGACATAGGAATCGACACACACTCGTGAACCCTTTTCTTCCGTAATTTAATATTCATGTGAGAAATGAATCGAAAATTCAAACGTACTTATCACTGGCCGTCGAGATCCATTACCTGTCACTCAACTTCATCGACTTTCAAAAATTTCAGTAGCAGATCTAAGCAGATGATATCTAACCACTGATAAGATTTAGCCAAATATATAAGGTGAAAGTGGAAATATTATGTCCGAAATATATAATGAAAAAGGGGAAATTTTGTGGCATAGAGGACAAATTATTAATTTAAAGAAAAAAAAAGCATCCTCAAGTGGGAGTCGAACCCACGACCTTATGATTCCTAGCCATACGCTCTACTATCTGAGCTATTCGAGGACAGAGAAATGGACACACACTCGCGAACCCTTTTTTCCATAATTTAATATTCATGTGAGAAATGAATCGAAAATCAAACGTACTTATCACTGGCCGTCGAGATCCATTACCTGTCACTCAACTTCATCGTCATTCGAAAATTTCAGTAGCAGATCTTAGCAGATGATCTCTAACCACTGATGAGATTTAGCCAAATACATAAGGTGATAGTGAAAATATTGTGTCCGAAATATATAATGAAAAAGGGGGAATTTTGTGACATGAGGACAAATTATTAAATTAAAGAAAAAAAAGCATCCTCAAGTGGGAGTCGAACTCACGACCTAATGATTTCTAGCCATAATCTCTACAATCTGCGCTACTCGAGAACATAGGAATCGACAAACACTCGTGAACCTTTTCTTCCATAATTTAATATTCATGTGAGAAATGGATCGAAAATCAAACTGGCCGTCGAGATCCATTACCTGTCACTCAACTTCATCATCACTCGAAAATTTCAGTAGCTGATCTGAGCTGATGATCTCTGACCACTGATGAAAAAATTGATAAGGTGAAAGTGGAAATATTGTGTCCCAAATATATAATGAAAAAGGGGGAATTTTGTGGCATAGAGGACAAATTATTGAATTGAAGAAAAAAAAGCATCCCATGTCCTCGAATAGCTCAGATGGTAGAGCATATGGCTGGAAATCATAAGGTCATGGGTTTGACTCTCTCTTGAGGATGCCTTCTTCTTCTTTAATTTAATAATTTGTCCTCTATCCAAAATCCCCTTTCATTATACATTTCGGACACAATATTTCCACTTTCATATTTACAATATTCAGTTATATTGCCGTAAGTAGATATATTCTCATTTGAATTGTTATCTCTGGAGTGGAAGGACGACTGTCAATTTCGTCATTAAGTCTTCCAGTGCTTCTGGGTGTAGAAGGTAGGGTTTCGTTTTGATCCCTTGATATTGGATTCTCGTGGGTAGAAGGTAGTTCCTCATTGTGTTTGCTAGGGCTGGACGGAATATTCAAAAACTCATTGGTCGTGATTTGAAAGGAGTTGAGAGCAAAAATTGAAAACGATTGTTTTTTTACCTGAAAATAAATGATGACGAAATAATAGAAGGAAAAATGTGCTTTTTCTGAGATGAGTAGGATCCAAATGAATGCGAATGATACGGGATAAATTAAAATATGAACTTAATAACTTATCTATCGTATTAGGCTGAATGTTGGATCTGTATCGGAGTCGCCCACATGAGAATAATACTATGGCGTGAAAAGGAAGAGCGTCTGTCCAGTTCACTATTGGAGCATGCCCGGCCTTGAATATAAACACTTTGGAAAAGACTGCAGTCTACATAAAAAGTTAGAGTTACCACCTCACAATGCTGCAATCAGTCAACCAAACTATCGAAAAGCAATTTATGAATTTTCACACATATGTAAAGGTTCTGAATAACTCAATTTCTCGGAAATTAATAAAAACACTTGCAATTCTCAAAAACTCTCAATAGTTATTTCTAGCGAACAAATGGGAAAATTGATGTAATTTACTATCTCATTCATATATGATATGTTTTACTCCTCATAAATCTTGAATTTCTGTTAAACATATGAAAGTCCGGTAAAAAAAAGTCAAAGAAGTTTTTTCTGTTCTCATATGCCATGGGAGCTCTGGAAGCGGAGTACAGTTTGCGAATATATAATTCGATGGTTCGTTCAAAATAATGGAATTACTGTTGGAAAACAATACTGCGTCCGGTATACGGACGTTGTATCATTCAGGACGCGGTAGTGTATGGTCGGAAACCTACGTATGGACGTAATATTGTACGCGGGATAAATATATATATATATATATTTGCGTTTATACAGTCCCATTTCGGTATACTGCCCACGAATCTAGACCAAATCCTACGAACTCAAACCCGGCCTCGGGCTTGACAAGGTTTTGCTATGTAAAACTGTCAAGGGGGGTTGGAACGCACACGGGACGAAATGATGGCCGGGTTCGGAAAAGCAGTGAAATGAAGATTTTTATATTGATTTAGTTCCATCACTGAGCATGTAGGCGGCGCTTCCGATGGAGAAGCATATGGTATATAATGCCATGCATTTTAGTGACGAATACCAACCCGAAATTTGGGAGCAGCGTCGTTTATGTGTTGACGGAGTTTCAGCAGCAAGTTTGAACCCTATTGTCGATATATTGTAATTTTTGATTATTTGAAGATACCTTCATTTCACGGAAAATAATATTTAAAAGACTAATTTGTTGACAGCTCTGTTCACTGTATTCCTGAAGATTTTCCTATAAATAAACATTGAGCAACAAGCAATTATTAAAAATAAATATTTTTAAAGTTCAGCTTTTGAATTTTTTTTATTTAACTTGCTTCATTCATCTATCCGGGTCAAAACTTGTTAATGAATTTTGACCCACTTCTAGTCGTTCGATTAATTTGAAATTTCGCAGTTTTTCATAATTCCGGTGACAATGCATTATTGAATTCTTGTTAGCGGAAAAACAATGGCGGCTCCAAGATGTTGGGCAAATTATGTGGTAATGGTCTGATTCTAATCAAAATTGGAATGTGGGAGTTTTTGGGATCGGAGATTATGATTTTTTTGGCAAAGTTCATAAATTCAATATGATGGCTCCAAGATGACGTAAGAGTTTTGTGATTATGGTCCGATTCTATTTAAAATTGGTGTGGAGGTTTTTGGGGTCAGAAATTATAAAATTTTTGCGAGGGTTTTTGCGGTCGGAGTTAAGATTTTTTGTCAAAATTCATAACTTCAAGATGACGGACGAGTTTTTTATAATGGTCCGATTCTATTCAAAATTGGTGTGTGGGGATTTTTTAGGTCGAGAATTATGAATTTTTTGTCAAAATTTATAAATTTAAGATGGCGGAGGAGTTCTGTGATTCATTTAACGATTTTATCTATGAATGGTATCTAGTAGTTGTTAAGGTCGGAATGTATAATTTTTCGTTAAAATTCGATAATTCAAGATGACGGATTTAATGACCAAAAAGAATTGAATTATTATTATTGAAACCATTTTTCAATGACAAGCTTTTATTCTGATGCAGTAAAAAGGAAAAATAACGGCTTTTCAATCTGTTACTCACAGATTAACCCACGTCATACATTCGAAAAACCAGTTTTTTTCTTTTTGGTGCATTCGAATGGAAGTGGTAGTAAAATTTTTTTTCAATCATTTGATTTTGGAACAAATTTCATTGGACTGAAAGTCTTATTATTATTATTATATGAAGGAACGAATCCAACCAGAATATATAGTTGCACTCTGTATTTGCTGTCTATCAGGTTCAAATCTTGCAATTGGAATTTGTCCCATTTCAAATCGACTCTGAATTTCCAGGTGCTCTCGATTCGATTGACCATGTATTCATTTTGTATGAAAAATTATGGTCCAAGGATGTGTGATTCATGGTCCATTTCTTTTCAAAATTGGCATATCTAGGGGTTGTTGGAATCAAAGATGATTTTTTGTAAAAACTCAAGAATTCAAGATGACGGATTTCATCAAAGACTGCAGAGAATCGAATGAAAATGAATAGAAAAAAAATTATGTTGAACTACCATGCAAATAATTCTGTTCAAAAGTGTCACATATGTTATTCTGAGAATAACAGATTCAAAAGCTTGTACTGGAGTGAGTGCTTTTGGGGTAGGATATTATGATTACATTGTCAACATTCATAAATTCAAGATAGCGTCTCCTATAATTTTGCTTCGAGGCTGAAAAATTCAAAATAAAATTTAAAGTAGAAAAATTCAAGACACGCTATTATTGGAATGCACTGAAAAGTAAAAAATGATTTCTTGAGATGTGTGATGTAGGTTATTCTGAGAGTAACAGATTCGAAAGCTTGTCGCACAAGAATGCCTTTTTCTGTATTCCTACTGAAAACTTAGCGCGGTAAGCTTTTCAATCTGTTACAGAATAAACTGACATATCCAAAGGAATTATTTTTACTTTTTAGTGCATTTGAATGAAAGCTTGTATTCATATTCTTTTACTGTTAATTTGATTCAATTTATGTTTCATATTACAAAGTTTAGAGTTAATTTCGTAATCTATCACTATTATAAATATGGAAAAAGTGAAATAATAGGAATAGTGAGAGTGAGTGAGAATTATTTTCTACCTGCTAGTACCTAATATCGAATAAGATATTAACCCATTTTCTTCCAATGTTCTACGCCCTTCTGTGACGAATCATATCAGACATGACTGAACTCGCCATTTTGTAGCCGCCATTTGAATTCTTATCATTTAGAAGTGTTTAGTCATATATTTAGTAAGCAAGGTCACTCAACAGATAGAACTCGTCGAGCTTGCCTATAACAGATTGACACAATATAATGATCATAATCATAGGCCTTTGTCAAAACATCTGTCAAAAAGGCTAGTGATTCTGAGGATTATTGATCGATGAGATAATGGGTCTAACTGATAACGTAGGTTTATGGATTTTAGGAAGTGCATAAAATTTCGAAATAACCCCTGTATATGTAGTAAGTTTCTTCCTTGTAATATCATCAATTTGATTTGAATTGTGGAGGGTTTTTATTAATGAATTACATTTATTTTGAATTTCAAGAGTTGGATCCCTCTGTATCAATTCATAAGAATTAGAATTAATGATCAAATCTGAAGACAAATTGAAAAATTGATCTTTATTCATAATCACAGTGACATTTCCTTTGTCAGATTTTGAGACAATCAGATTAGGAATATGTTTGTGAAATTGTTTTGTTTTAGAGTATAGGTTTTGAAAATTGAGGAAGAATGCTTGGAAGCTTGTACATAATTGGTAATGACATTTGTCGAACGGGCAATAGTAGCATTTTTTGTGACTGGGACTGTTATTATGGAAGTTAAATTATCAACATCTGGTAAAAAGATTTTTGATAGGGCAATGTTTTCCTATTATGGGTTCAATACTGTACTTCGTCCGAAAGACAGGAATTTCAGTATACATCCGGAATAGGGATGTCTGTTAAGTTCTTAATCCAACCTGGCTGTGTGTTTAATTTATTATTCAATTCATTTTCAAGAAGATTTTTTATTTTATTTGAATTATTATTTTTGACTTTATGGAAAATTTTATTGTAAGATTTTTTTTGAGAGCCCGAGAACTCTGCAAAAAATAAGTTCATTTGTTAATTCTATAATCTCTCTTTTGAGTAACCTCAACTGTTCTTCGAGTTCTGGAATTAACTTGTGATTCAAATCTATTTCATAATTTAAAAAGTTTTTTTCCTAACCTTGAACATGATTTTTTTGATTCATTGCTGAAAGTGGTGTCATCTATATGGTTGGTTGAATGTCTTATATGTTCTGGTATGATCCCTAAGGTCCTATATCTCAGGAGGAAACATCTACGGTTGTATTCTTTGGCAGTTTTAATTTTTATACGTGACCATTGTTTCATTTTGGTTTACATTTAGAATTCCATAAGTAGCTTGGAAGTCTTGATACAAACCCATTATCCTATCTGAAGAAAGAGGAATATTTAACAATTTTGGCAATACAAAAATAGCCCAAAGAACGGTTTAAACCATAAATTCTCTATTTTCTGTGGTCAAGGATAAAACTCCGTTATTCTCACAAAAAACTAGTTTATTGCATTCCTTGTGCAAGTTGTAACCATGAATATATAGGTCGAACAGCTAGGTTACCAAAAGACCGTGATTGTAGACTTTTACCCTGGAAGATGTGCTCTCAGTGAACATGTGAATAAAGAAGATCACAATATGGATTATAATTCCACAAAATTTTAGTAAAAGAAAGAATGCTTCGAAACGAATCTTTTTGGAAATGGCATTTATTTCTCATTCCAACAATTATTCAAACAAAAGAACAGATCTCAATCATTTAAGTGAGATCTATTCTCATTTATTAATCTTACACAAGAACCCGAATGCTCTCAATAATAATTCATCTTCCTTTTCTATTCAATACAAACCAACATGAAAGTTTTTTCAAATATAATAACATAATAAAAATTATTTATCCAATTTTACCATTAGAAAATCTCATCTTCAGTAGTAATTGAGATTGATATATCCACTTTCATTTGGACAGCTTAGACCAAATGTCTCTTCTTTTCCTAAAATTGTACAATTTTGACGTTGACAAAAATGTCAACGTCAAAGATTAATAATTTAATTAACATAACCTAAAAGGTTATGTTAAATTACAACCTCTATGTTGTGATTTTCCCTCACTTTTCACATTCATTCAAAGAATGTTCACCACAATTGTTTTGGCTTTTAGTAAATTTACCAGTAATGTTTTTTGTTACAAATATTATTCCATATAAATCTATTTGTTGCTCCATGTTTTCATATGTTTTAATACTGTCTTCTACATCTTTTGTATTTCACCGAAAACGACCATTTTCACTAACATTGTAAGTAAAGTTATTTTTATATTTATCAACATACCATAGTATTTTCACCTTTGTAGCTCCCTGATGATGACAATATTCATTGTCGAAATATTGGAAATATAATGTTAACATTTGCGTTTGCTGCTGTCCCAAAGAATTTCTCAGACTTTTTTCTAACACGTTGGTTGTTGCTCTGGAATTCAGAATCTGCTGACCGAAATCACAAATGAGCGGCTGCCTTCTGTTTGTTGACTCCGTTGATTTGTCGTTTTCTACCAAGTGTTGTTCATCCTTGCACTTCTCCCCCGTACTGATGAGGGCCGAGAGCCCGAAACACGTGTCTACGTTAGCACTTTTCTCTGAGGGCTATGTCTATTATATTCCTTCCATTTTGTTTTTAACAGTCCCCTCGATATTACTCTCTTTCATATTTATATATATATATATATATATATATATATATATATATATATATATATATATATATATATATATATATATAGTTGTACACGGTAGCTTGTGAAGCCCACCAAATGAACGGGTCGCTCTTGAACCCGCACTTTTCAGAATGGGCGAAGAGTATATTCCAGTGCAATGACATCGTTCCATCATGTTCCATCAAAGCACACTTAGAGGGGTAACAATTCTCAATATTTAAATATTTGTATACTCCTTTGAAACGTTGTAGAGCCAATTATTCTTTCACTACGCTATGAATCCCAAACGTATATTGCCTATATTGAAACGGCCTCTGTGTGTCCCGGCGGCGTTGCCTCTACTGCCTCGCGCGTTTTTCAGTTAAAAATATTCATTAGGGATTTCAAATCAGTGAGCGTGCGGTGACTTGTAGAAATGTCCAGCAGAGAAAAACAGATTGTGGCGATGACCCTTCAAAATTATAACTTGAGAAAAGGCAAAAAGGTGAGTACATAATTCATATTCAGTATAATGTTCATGTTCAATAATAAGCAACTCACTTTAGTTGATGAATATATTTTTTTTTGTATTATCAAGTTGATTATCGTATGAGAAAACCTGATAGCTCCAAAAATGTGGATTTTTCGTCAGGTTCAGGTGACGAAGTTGAATTTTCCGATCTGAGTAGCTGCGAGACGAGTAATACCGAGAATGAAAATGATCCCGGTTATATGGAAATATCTGCAGAGAAACTGAGAAATATTAAAAAGTCGATCAGTAGTCTCACACCATGGAACATCGAGTGAGATATCGACTTTTACTGCTCTAGAAGAATATAATTCTGAATCAGGAAAACTCTCGTACCTGGAGAAACTAGATATGTGAGAATTATGAAGTTTTTCATATGAACCTCTGCGTATTCTCATTCCATCCTTAGAGGGGGGGGGCGAGAAGAAGTGTGAAAGTTTTGAAGTAAGAGTCGAGGAAATTGGTATTTGGGCTTATCTTTTCAAATAAAAATAACAAATTTTGGGATTTTTCAAAATTCAACACTAAAGGTT
The DNA here is from genome assembly GCA_018342105.1 of Gonioctena quinquepunctata. NCBI lineage: Eukaryota > Metazoa > Arthropoda > Insecta > Coleoptera > Chrysomelidae > Gonioctena > Gonioctena quinquepunctata. The sequence continues at coordinate 171,866 of JAFIRS010002634.1, read as the reverse complement.
AAAATGAGGGTTGAAAGTTTGTATAGGAGTACCGTTAGTTTTTTTAAGTGGAGTTCATGAAAATTGTAATTAGGTAATTAAAAATTGTAATATAGGTCTTTGATAATGAAAATACATATTTCAGTGTTCAGTATATTGATGGATAAACATTCCAAAGTATGCAATAAAAATGAACGAATAGCACAGCAGTTCTTTGAGAAAATATATTTGTATTTACGAAACTAAAAATAGCTGAATGAATTAATTGTTGGAAAGATAGATTGACCAAAGATAACTATGGAATGGCCACATTAGTCAAGGGTCAAGGCATTTAGAAACGGACAAACGATTCCTTCAAGTTTGGAACGAGAAGAGTTGTAATTTTCCCCGTTGAAAATTCAAATATAACATGAATTCTGATAATTTCATCCAGTTTCAAATGTTATTTGGGAAATATTCTCTCCAAATATCATTCATGCTAGAGAATTTCATCGTAAAATCTCTGAGATTTTCCCTCAAGCATTTCGCCTCTAGGAAATTTAACTCGTGCAATTTGCGGCGAGATAATAAGACCGCAAATCGCAGTCAGTAAAATTTCTAATCAAAATGCTTCTTCGAAAATTAAAAAAAAAAGCGATAAAACCCCTAGCACATATGATATTACCCCCAATAAAACGTAAATTAATTGAATATTGATCAGACAAACAGAGCATTTTTTTTGCATGTTTAACAAGGGTACACTCCTATATACCTATCCTTCACTCCTTTACATGAGTCTGCATATTGCTCAGATAATTCGGAAAAATATATCATCAGCTCTTGAACTACTGAACGATTGAAGATAGAGACTAAAGTTTATCTTTCAGTCGCAGATGATTCTACATGATTTTATGAACATCCTGTTCATATTTTCAAGCAAATCAATCTTCTCACCTCATGACAGGTTCAAATGTGAGATTGCTTCTAAAAAATGTGTTTCCCATTTCTTCCGGTCTTCCTGATGATCGTGGAAGCGTGAAATAAATGTACGTCAACAAAATGTATTGAAGACCTATAGTGAATGCGATGCCTCTCTTGCATCAATGCTACAAATGATTTCTGATGAGTAATCTCTTTGAAAAACATTCTCCTTTGACTTATTCATCTATATGAGTTCTCAATTAAGACTGGAATAGAAAATCAAATAACTATCTGAATGAAAACAAAATTTGAATTTGCAGAGTCTTTCCAGAATATCTATCAGATGTTGTCCAATGTCCAGTCAGAAATAGTTGTTCTCTGTCGACATTCACAAAAAATAACTTAATTTTTATCGTGGAATTTTCTATTGACAGAAAAATATTTCCATTCAATATTAATTTGAGAGTGTTTTAACTTTTCAACATGAGTACCACACAAGAGGTTATATTGAACGATGGAAGATAGTGACTAAAGTTAATTTCTCAGTCGCAGATGATTCCACATTTAATTTTATGAACATCCTGTTCATATTTTCAAACAAATCAATCTACCATACCCCATGACAGGTTTTGATCTCGAAAAATACTGATTTCAAAGTGCCTCTCTGAAAGAAATGTTCCTAACTTTCCATCTTTGCAAAGTGAGATTGCTTCTAAAAATGTTTTTCCCATTTCTTCCGGTCTTTCTGATTCTCGTGGAAGCGTGAAATAGATTTTCGTCGACAAAAATGTATTGAAGATCTAGTGAATGCGATGCCTCTCTTGCGTGAATGTTACAAATGATTTCTGGTGAGTACTCTCTTTTGGCAAACATTCTTCAACGCCTCATTAATCTCTATGAGTTCCTAATCAAGACTGGAATAGAAAATCAAATAATCATCTCAATGAAAAAGCAAATTTTCAATTTCAGATTTTTTCTTTTGTGTTAGGGTCTTTTCAGAATATCTATCAATGTCCAGTGTGGCTTTAGCCTTGGGAGTAGTTGTTTTCTGTTGGTCATTCACAAAACATAACTTAATCTTTATCGTGGATTTTTTCACAGAAAAATCTTTCTTTGAATATTCAATGAGAATATTTCCCTTTTCAACATAAATTCCTCACAAGACGTTATCTTGAACAATGGAAGAAATGACTTAAGTTTATCTTTCAGTCGCAGATGATTCAACATTAGATTTATGAACATCCTGTTCATATTTTCAAACGAATCAATATTTTATTTCATTCTGAATTGTTTTATAATGTTAAATTCAATAAATGTGTTTTATTCAGGTGACTCTCATTTTACGGGTTCAAAATCATAACTATAAATAAGTTTTCCACTGTCTGACAATATTGAGAAAAACAAATTTACACAATTTAAATTTGCAAGAAGAAAGTGCCACCACCAAAAATACCATTTCTATTAGTGTATAAATCGCATCAAACATTATTCTTGAAGAAGTATATGATAAAAAAATCATTTCATTTACTCGACACTCATTTCATATAGGATTTTTGTTGAAAATTATCTGTAAGTAAATGTTTTTAAATACTCCAAGAATTAATCCATTCAGGGGAGTTCAAGTAAAAAAAATTTAAATGATCTAACAATAGAGTCAAATTCAAAAAGTCAATGAAGGAGTTTTTTAAGCAACAGGCATATATTAATTTTTTTTCAATAAGGTTTCCATTGTCATTCGGCAAATGATTCCGAGGAAAAAATAATGAACTGAAACTTTTTTTTCGATCCTTTTAAGTTTTACTCCCAAACAAATATTTATCTCCAAAATTTTGCAATGAAATATCAATAGATGAAAAATTTCTGAAATTTGAGAATTAAAAAAAAATCAGAACCTTTATCAGAAACTGGAATATTCAACTCCTTGTGTTTTTCCTCTACAAAGAAACGTACCTATTACTGTTTCAGGTCTCGGTCTGATTCGGCATAATATACATTTTTTTTTATGAATAATTCATGAAATAGCACCGATCAGAACATCATGGAAACATAACGTTACTTTCATTCAGGGTCAAATATGGAGTAAAAAAGATGACCAATCTCTCATCCAATTGTTTGTTCAGGCTTTTTGTATAGTCGATCGCTTCCTTAGCGGGAAGAGGAGGAACAACAAATTCAATATCTCATATATTCATTAAATTGATATTTCATTCTGAAATTTCGGAGTTATGAAATATTGATTTAGAAGTAAGATAGGAAAAAAGTGGATAATAAATTTCTGTTCAATATTCCATTACCTAATATCAATACTCTCTAAAAATATCATAAAAACTTTCCGATAGAAAAAAAATATCACTCTACGAACTGCTGCTCACATAAAATTTGCCGTTGATTGATCTAGAAGTTTTCCATGGAAATATAATTGTGAAAATATAGATTTTTTGTTTTATGCCAAGTAAATTAATGGTTTCATGTGATAGGAATACCCCAAAAAAAATATTAGTACTCATCAGCGAATAATTCAGTTTTTGTTTGGTTCTGATTCGTTTCCCATATCTAAAGAATATGGTCCGAAAACATGCACAAAAAAAAACAATTGCCTACTTCCTGAGAAGCTCAATTTTGTTATATCTAGTTTTCCTGAGGATATTTTTTCCATCATATATTTCTGCATATTTTAATTCAATTGGAGCGAAATATATACTACTTGTATTTTAATACTTCGTCATTTATTCACAATCGATCTCTAAGCACCCTCCCGATATTAATATTTTTTTATTATCCAAATAAAACAGGGGATAATTTAATCAAGCATTACAAAACCAGATTTTGTATAGAACAAAATTCTGAACCACTGAAGATTCAACCAGATCTTTGAATTACTAACAAAAGATGAATATTGTCGAGTTATTACTTCAATATTGTCGATGTTGCAGATTTCTAGATTGAAAAATAAATTAATAAACCGGAACTTCATGTGTATGTATTTTTCCGCAATGAAACTGATCGAGGTATTCCCTGTGTACAATGCAAAATTTTCCTCCAACAGAACATGGGCTTGAATTTAATGTGATGATTTCCAGGTGGTTCAACCTATTTTGTATAGGTGAACTGTTCTTTCTGCCCCATTTTTATCAATTGAAATAAGTGGATTTGTTAAAAAAAAACATGGAAAAGTTCTATAAATTTTAACTTCAAAAAGACCAAATTGCATTCCAAAAAGTCAATAGAAAAGTGCTTTGACTCAAAAATTGTTGAGAATTTCGATATCCAATCTTCACGATGGTTAAAATCATTATATCGCTCCTCAGTTGGAAATTATATTTGCCTAATTTCTTGGTAGACCGTCTTCCCTATATGGTCTACATCGAAGTGAAATGTATTTCTATCGTTTGATGCAAAATAATTAAATCTACGATGAAAACTGAAGGAATAAGGGCTTTCAAACCAATATTGGTTATTTTTGTACTTTTTTCCAACCATCCTTATTAAGATGGACTGATCACAAATTCCCCTTAGAAAAAGAATTGGTTAATATATCTTCAAATATTGTAACTATTTCAAACTCAAATTCCCTAATCTGAAAAATGACGATAAATATTTTTACATTGAATTATGAACTACTCCTTGCGCTAGGACAGATCACGGATCCACAATTCATATATATTACATTCATGAAGGCAGCGATTGCGATGTTGTCAAATTTAGGGCTACAACGATACAAAAGTTTGGGCTCTACAAAGAAGTATATAATTCTGCAGTGTATATCCCTATATACGGAAAGCGCCCCTACAGTTCGAACCAAAGAACTATATCGCGTATGTTGGTTATGGAAATGGTATATTGTGTGTCCCGATTTAAAACGTGGAAATGACTGCATTCAATTCCTGATCACCCAGTGAAGAGATACAGGGGTGATACTTTGTAGAGCCCGATATCGGACTAACAAGGTTACCGGCTAAACTGCGTCTCGTTCATATGCTTCACGGATTCACAATGACCGTGTACATCTATTCATATATATATATATATATATATATATATATATATATATATATATATTCCAACGTTGCCAATATAAATTTACGGGTATATAATACGGATATTTATACTGTTCTTTATAAAGTCATTTTCGACTAAATTCCAGATACCCAACGTCATTTCCGCTACCTTTTGAAAACGGAGGTTGGGGTTTTTTTATTGGGTCCAATCTCAATTTTCGAATTTATAGTAGGTGAATTTGGGGAACATTGAAATTTTATTGGGTAAAGTTCGTTTTTTTTTTTTTTTTAAGTTAAAAAGGATTTAGCGGAAAACCAAAATCTTCCCATAATTATTTTATCAAATATTTTGAATGGAACTTTTAACCGACAAAAAAAGGAGGGTTTATTCAACGGAACAGTATGATCACGCACAACTTTTACAAAGGGGTTAATTCCCATGATTCTTTTTTTATGGGATAGGGGTACCGGGTTTTCAATTTGAACAACAAAACCATCCCTAAAGGTAACAAAAGAAGGGTAGATCCACCCCCGAATTTTGGCCGTAAACCGATTTATCAGGCATAACTTTTATGGGGTTTTTCCCATTTGGATGATTTTTTTTTTTATTGGAAAGGATACCCAAGTTGAAATTCCAATTTGGAAGTGATGTCCACCTTAGGGTAAAAAAATAATATTGATTTTCCTTGTAACTTTGGCACATATTAGGACATTGAAACCCCACCCCTCAAAAGAAATTCGAAAATGAAATGAAAAAGTGATGAAATCAACTAACCAGAACTTTTTTAATATTAATTTATATTATATAACAATAAATTAAATAGAAAAATGATTCAATTTGTCAATAACAATATGTTTGTTGATATTTTGGTATTTATATTTATTCGTTTCCAATTTTCTTATTTTTGACAATAATTGTTATAAACAGATTTTTGGCACCCCTATGGGATCAACCTGTCACCTGTACTTGTGAATTTTGTACTCGATGATCTTATAAAAGATGTTTTGACTTCTTCTATTGACCCCTCACAGATGTCCCAAAAATAAAATTGCATCCTCTAAAAAATGCAAAGCTTATGTAACATTTCAATGGACTATTCCGATATAAGTGAGTTTCTTGGAGTGGGATTAAGACCAACATCATATGAATTGAATCCTGCAACGGTGGGAATTAATTCGAAAACTTGTATCTTGTTGAGAATTATAACAATATGTGTTTCAAACGTGAAGTTGAGGAAGTTGTCACATTGATGGGAGATTTGAACATCCAAGACGGAGCTGATTTGAACATGGAAGACGAAGTAGAAGCAGAAGCTCCAGGTGAAGCAGGTGCACCGGCAACATATGAAGCGGAAGCCGTCAACGATGAGGGAGCATTGGATGACGCTGCTCCAAACGGAGACGATAATTTGGATGCCGATGCCGAGGGGCTTGGTGATGACGTTTTCGATGAAGTTGGAGAGGAGTTGTCCAAGGGGCGGGAGATAAATACCACATCAGTCGCCCATCAAGATGATATGAATGGTAGCTTATGAACCTATTGCTACAGATTGGTTTTCTATACCATTTGGTGCGGAGATTATTATCATTCTCTCTGCAAACCATCATCTCGAGGATAGGAATACTATGTTATTCTTCCTTCTCAGCAGTGAACTGTAAGTTTATGGAAAGAGCTTCATCAACTCTTTCTGCTGGTACAGCAAGAATCAGATCGTCAACATACCGCTTCACGAATGGAATGTCAAAGGAGATTAAAGTCAAAACATCTTTTATAAGATCATCGAGTACAAAATTCACAAGTATAGGTGACAGGTTGATCCCATAGAGTGCCAAAAATCTGTTTATAACAATTATTGTCAAAAATAAGAAAATTGGAAACTAATAAATATAAATACCAAAATATCAACAAACATATTGTTATTGACAAATTGAATCATTTTTCTATAGGAAATATAATTTGGTGAACGCAATAACTTATCGGGGTGAACTAATCAGTTTGCCCCTACACTTGTATAGATTTTTTTAAAAAAAATTGGCCTGATTATATTTTCATTTTCAGACTATATATGTTTATATAATATATATATATATATATTAACTAATTACTACCTACCTAATTTTTTATTATTTTTAAAATGCTTAGCTTACTTCAACTATTAAATAATATGATTTTCTATTTCAACTATTTATTGTTATATAATATAAATTAATATTAAAAGTTCTGGTTAGTTGATTTCATCACTTTTCATTTCATCCTTTCATTGAATGTAATCATTTTGACGGATGTAGGAGGGTCTGTCAATGTCAACTACATATGTGTGCCAAAGTTCACAAGTGAAAAATCAATCATCCCCTATTTTTTTACCCATAGGGGTGGATCATCACATTCCAAATTGGAATATAATCAACTATGAGGTATACCCTTTCCAATGAAAAAAAATCATCCAAATCGGAAAACCCACTACAAAGTTATGCCTGATAGAATCGGTTTACGGACCAAAATTCAGAGGGTGAACGATAATATCCTTCATTTTGTTACCTTTAGGGATGGATTTTGTTGTTCAAATTGAAATGGGACCAACTTCGAAGTACACCCTATCCCATGAGAAAGGAATCATCGGAATTGAACCGCTCTGTAAAAAGTTGTGCGTGATCATACATAAAAAAAAGAAATATACGCGTTGAATAGAGAACCTCCTCCTTTTTGGTTTCGTCGGTTGAAAATGTGTAGTTCCATTCAAAATATTTGATAAAATCAATTATGGGAAGATTTAAATGAGTTTTCCTGCATAAATCACTACTTCAACTTAAAAAATGGAAAAGAATCGATTTCCAAAAAACGAACTTTATCCAATAAAATTTCAATGTTCCCTAACTTCACAGATTCACCTACTGATGAACAGTCCGAAATAATTGAGATGTGGACCCAATGAAAAACCCTCAACCTCCGTTTTCAAAAGGTAGCGGAATATGACGTTGGGTATCATGGAATTGGTAGTCGAAAATGACAATGTATAAAGGAACAGTATGAATATATACCGTATAAATATATACTGTATATATTTATACTGTCGTCGAACATGACGTTGGACATATATATATATATATATATATATATATATATATATATATATATATATATATAAATATGAAAGAGAGTAATATCGAGGGACTGTTAAAACAAATGGAAGGAATTTAATGGACATAGCCCTCAGAGAAAAGTCTAACGTAGACACGTGTTTCGGCCTCGGCCTCATCAGTACGGTGGAGAAGTGCCAGGATGAACAACACTTGGTAGAAAACGACAAATCAACGGAGTCAACAAACAGAAGCCAGCCGCTCATTTGTGATTTCGGTCAGCAGACCCTGAATTCCAGGGCAACAACCAACGTCACCACGGAGGCAGCTATAGCTACCTGCGTGACATCCGAGTCCAGGAATATAAATTTGAAAGAGAGTAATATCGAGGGGACTGTTAAAAACAAAATGGGAGGAATTTAATGGAAAAGAGAAAAGTGCTAACCGGTTTTCCTCCAACTGAAACAGCAAATGCGCCATCACTTCGAGTCCCGGGCTTCAATCAAGATTTTCGTCTTGATATTATTTTATATTTAAAATTTTGATTTTGTATCTTTTAATTCTGAATAAAAGCTTGAACTCAGTAGGAAAAAAAAAATGAAAGAGAGTAATATCGAGGGGACTGTTAAAAACAAAATGGAAGGAATTTAATGGACATAGCCCTCAGAGAAAAGTGCTAACCGTAGACACGTGTTTCGGGCTCTCGGCCCTCATCAGTACGGTGGAGAAGTGCAAGGATGAACAACACTTGGTAGAAAACGACAAATCAACGGAGTCAACAAACAGAAGGCAGCCGCTCATTTGTGATTTCGGTCAGCAGATTCTGAATTCCAGAGCAACAACCAACGTGTTAGAAAAAAGTCTGAGAAATTCTTTGGGACAGCAGCAAACGCAAATGTTAACATTATATTTCCAATATTTCGACAATGAATATTGTCATCATCAGGGAGCTACAAAGGTGAAAATACTATGGTATGTTGATAAATATAAAAATAACTTTACTTACAATGTTAGTGAAAATGGTCGTTTTTCGGTGAAATACAAAAAGATGTAGAAGACAGTATTAAACATATGAAAACATGGAGCAACAAATAGATTTATATGGAATAATATTTGTAACAAAAACATTACTGGTAAATTTACTAAAAGCCGAAAACAATTGTGGTGAACATTCTTTGGTAATGAATGTGAAAAGTGAGGGAAAATCACAACATAGAGGTTGTAATTTAACATAACCTTTTTAGGTTATGTTAAATTACAATTGTACAATTTTGACGTTGACATTTTTGTCAACGTCAAAATTGTACAATTTTTAGGAAGAAGAAGAGACATTTGGTCTAAGCTGTCCAAATGAAAGTGGATATATCAATTGCAATTACTACTGAAGATGAGATTTTCTAATGGTAAAATTGGATAAATAATTTTTATTATGTTATTATATTTGTAAAAACTTTCATGTTGGTTTGTATTGAATAGAAAAGGAAGATGAATTATTATTGAGAGCATTCGGGTTCTTGTCTAAGATTAATAAATGAGAATAGATCTCACTTAAATGATTGAGATCTGTTCTTTTGTTTGAATAATTGTTGGAATGAGAAATAAATGCCATTTCCAAAAAGATTCGTTTCGAAGCATTCTTTTCTTTTACTAAAATTTTTGTGGAATTATAATCCATATTGTGATCTTCTTTATTCACATGTTCACTGAGAGCACATCTTCCAGGGTAAAGTCTACAATCACGGTCTTTTGGTAACCTAGCTGTTCGACCTATATATTCATGGTTACAACTTGCACAAGGAATGCAATAAACTAGTTTTGTTTGTGAGAATAACGGAGTTTTATCCTTGACCACAGAAAATAGAGAATTTATGGTTAAAACCGTTCTTTGGGCTATTTTTGTATTGCCAAAATTGTTAAAAATTCCTCTTTCTTCAGATAGGATAATGGGTTTTTATCAAGACATCCAAGCTACTTATGGAATTCTAACTGTAACCAAAATGAAACAATGGTCACGTATAAAAATTAAAACTGCCAAAGAATACAACCGTAGATGTTTCCTCCTGAGATATAGGACCTTAGGGATCATACCAGAACATATAAGACATTCAACCAACCATATAGATGACACCACTTTCAGCAATGAATCAAAAAAATCATGTTCAAGGTTAGGAAAAAAACTTTTAAATTATGAAATAGATTTGAATCACAAGTTAATTCCAGAACTCGAAGAACAGTTGAGGTTACTCAAAAGAGAGATTATAGAATTAACAAATGAACTTATTTTTGCAGAGTTCTCGGGCTCTCAACAAAAAATCTTACAATAAAATTTTCCATAAAGTCAAAAATAATAATTCAAATAAAATAAAAAATCTTCTTGAAAATGAATTGAATAATAAATTAAACACACAGCCAGGTTGGATTAAGAACTTATCAGACATCCCTATTCCGGATGATATACTGAAATTCCTGTCTTTCGGCCCGAAGTTCAGTATTGAACCCATAATAGGAAAACATTTCCCTATCAAAAATCTTTTAGCAGATGTTGATAATTTAACTTCCATAATAACAGTCCCAGTCACAAAAAATGCTACTATTGCCCGTTCGACAAATGTCATTACCAATTATGTACAAGCTTCCAAGCATTCTTCCTCAATTTTTCAAAACCTATACTCTAAAACAAAACAATTTCACAAACATATTCCTAATCTGATTGTCTCAAAATCTGACAAAGGAAATGTCACTGTGATTATGAATAAAGATCAATTTTTCAATTTGTCTTCAGATTTGATCATTAATTCTAATTCTTATGAATTGATACAGAGGGATCCAACTCTTGAAATTCAAAATAAATGTAATTCATTAATAAAAACCCTCCACAATTCAAATCAAATTGATGATATTACAAGGAAGAAACTTACTACATATACAGGGGTCATTTCGAAATTTTATGCACTTCCTAAAATCCATAAACCTACGTTATCAGTTAGACCCATTATCTCATCGATCAATAATCCCTCAGAATCACTAGCCTTTTTGACAGATGTTTTGACAAAGGCCTATGATTATGATCATTATATTGTGTCAATCTGTTATAGGCAAGCTCGACGAGTTCTATCTGTTGAGTGACCTTGCTTACTAAATATATGACTAAACACTTCTAAATGATAAGAATTCAAATGGCGGCTACAAAATGGCGAGTTCAGTCATGTCTGATATGATTCGTCACAGAAGGGCGTAGAACATTGGAAGAAAATGGGTTAATATCTCATTCGATATTAGGTACTAGCAGGTAGAAAATAATTCTCACTCACTCTCACTATTCCTATTATTTCACTTTTTCCATATTTAAAATAAACTTTGTAATATAAAACATAAATTGAATCAAATTAACAGTAAAAGAACATGAATACAAGCTTTCATTCAAATGCACTAAAAAGTAAAAATAATTCCTTTGGATATGTCAGTTTATTCTGTAACAGATTGAAAAGCTTACCGCGCCAAGTTTTCAGTAGGAATACAGAAAAAGGCATTCTTGTGCGACAAGCTTTCGAATCTGTTACTCTCAGAATAACCTACATCACACATCTGAAGAAATCATTTTTTACTTTTCAGTGCATTCCAATAATAGCTTGTCTTGAATTTTTCTACTTTAAATTTTATTTTGAATTTTTCAGCCTCGAAGCAAAATTATAGGAGACGCTATCTTGAATTTATGAATGTTGACAATGTAATCATAATATCCTACCCCAAAACACTCACTCCAGTACAAGCTTTTGAATCTGTTATTCTCAGAATAACATATGTGACACTTTTGAACAGAATTATTTGCATGGTAGTTCAACATAATTTTTTTTCTATTCATTTTCATTCGATTCTCTGCAGTCTTTGATAAAATCCGTCATCTTGAATTCTTGAGTTTTTACAAAAAATCATCTTTGATTCCAACAACCCCTAGATATGCCAATTTTGAAAAGAAATGGACCATGAATCACACATCCTTGGACCATAATTTTTCATACAAAATGAATACATGGTCAATCGAATCGAGAGCACCTGGAAATTCAGAGTCGATTTGAAATGGGACAAATTCCAATTGCAAGATTTGAACCTGATAGACAGCAAATACAGAGTATATATTCTGGTTGGATTCGTTCCTTCATATAATAATAAGACTTCAGTCAATAATTGTTCAAATCAAATGATTGAAAATTATCACTATTCGATGTCCAAAGAAACTGTTCGATTATGACGGTTAATCGTGAGTAACAGATTGAAAAGCCGTTATTTTTCCTTTTTACTGCATCAGAATAAAAGCTTGTCATTGAAAAATGGTTTCAATAATAATAATTCAATTCTTTTTGGTCATTAAATCCGTCATCTTGAATTATCGAATTTTAACGAAAAATTATACATTCCGACCTTAACAACTACTAGATACCATTCATAGATAAAATCGTTAAATGAATCACAGAACTCCTCCGCCATCTTAAATTTATAAATTTTGACAAAAAATTCATAATTCTCGACCTAAAAAATCCCCACACACCAATTTTGAATAGAATCGGACCATTATAAAAAACTCGTCCGTCATCTTGAAGTTATGAATTTTGACAAAAAAATCTTAATCTCCGACCGCAAAAACCCTAACACCAATTTTGAAAGGATCAATCGGACCTCAACCACAAAACTCGTTCGCAAAAATTTTATAATTTCTGACCCCAAAAACCTCCACACCAATTTTAAATAGAATCGGATCACAAAACTCTTACGTCATCTTGGAGCCATCATATTGAATTTATGAACTTTGCCAAAAAAATCATAATCTCCGATCCCAAAAACTCCCACATTCCAATTTTGATTAGAATCAGACCATTACCACATAATTTGCCCAACATCTTGGAGCCGCCATTGTGTTTTTCCGCTAACAAGAATTCAATAATGCATTGTCACCGGAATTATGAAAAACTGCGAAATTTCAAATTAATCGAACGACTAGAAGTGGGTCAAAATTCATTAACAAGTTTTGACCCGGATAGATGAATGAAGCAAGTTAAATAAAAAAAATTCAAAAGCTGAACTTTAAAAATATTTATTTTAAATAATTGCTTGTTGCTCAATGTTTATTTATAGGAAAATCTTCAGGAATACAGTGAACAGAGCTGTCAACAAATTAGTCTTTAAATATTATTTTCCGTGAAATGAAGGTATCTTCAAATAATCAAAAATTACAATATATCGACAATAGGGTTCAAACTTGCTGCTGAAACTCCGTCAACACATAAACGCGCTGCTCCAAATTTCGGGTTGGTATTCGTCAGTAAAATGCATGGCATTATATACCATATGCTTCTCCATCGGAAGCGCCGCCTACATGCTCAGTGATGGAACTAAATCAATATAAAAATCTTCATTTCACCGCTTTTCCGAACCCGGCCATTATTTCGTCCCGTGTGCGTTCCAACCCCCCTTGACAGTTTTACATAGCAAAACCTTGTCAAGCCCGAGGCCGGGTTTGAGTTCGTAGGATTTGGTCTGGATTCGTGGGCAGTATACCGAAATGGGACTGTATAAACGCAAATATATATATATATATATATATATATATATATATATATATATATATATATATATATATATATATATATTTATCCCGCGTACAATATTACGTCCATACGTAGGTTTCCGACCATACACTACCGCGTCCTGAATGATACAACGTCCGTATACCGGACGCAGTATTGTTTTCCAACAGTAATTCCATTATTTTGAACGAACCATCGAATTATATATTCGCAAACTGTACTCCGCTTCCAGAGCTCCCATGGCATATGAGAACAGAAAACATTCATTATCAAATGCAAGAGTTATGTACACCAGAAAAACATAATGAAGGACGTACTATTATACGGTCTTTGAAAGTTCCAGTATACATTTAGTTCAGACAATTTCTGTTTGGGGGGCGCTTTAAATCGTGAATGCTAATACACATTGAATATACTCCGTTCACCTGTAGCATGATGATGCGTCCTCAATCTGGCAACCATGTACCAAAATACATTTTGGTCAGTGTCTTCATGTGCAAACACGTTCTAAGTTCTGGTGCACTTTTATTTTGTGAGTAAGTAAACTTCTTTGACTTTTTTTTACCGGACTTTCATATGTTTTACAGAAATTCAAGATTTATGAGGAGTAAAACATATCATATATGAATGAGATAGTAAATTACATCAATTTTTCCCATTTGTTCGCTAGAAATAACTATTAAGAGTTTTTGAGAATTGCAAGTGTTTTTATTAATTTTCGAGAAATTGAGTTATTCAGAACCTTTACATATGTGTGAAAATTCATAAATTGCTTTTCGATAGTTTGGTTGACTGATTGCAGCATTGTGAGGTGGTAACTCTAACTTTTTATGTAGACTGCAGTCTTTTCCAAAGTGTTTATATTCAAGGCCGGGCATGCTCCAATAGTGAACTGGACAGACGCTCTTTCTTTTCACGCCATAGCATTATTCTCATGTGGGCGACTCCGATACAGATCCAACATTCAGCCCAATACGATAGATAAGTTATTAAGTTCATATTTTAATTTATCCCGTATCATTCGCATTCATTTGGATCCTACTCATCTCAGAAAAAGCACATTTTTCCTTCTATTATTTCGTCATCATTTATTTTCAGGTAAAAAAACAATCGTTTTCGATTTTTGCTCTCAACTCCTTTCAAATCACGACCAATGAGTTTTTGAATATTCCGTCCAGCCCTAGCAAACACAATGAGGAACTACCTTCTACCCACGAGAATCCAATATCAAGGGATCAAAACGAAACCCTACCTTCTACACCCAGAAGCACTGGAAGACTTAATGACGAAATTGACAGTCGTCCTTCCACTCCAGAGATAACAATTCAAATGAGAATATATCTACTTACGGCAATATAACTGAATATTGTAGAATATGAAAGTGGAAATATTGTGTCCGAAATGTATAATGAAAAAGGGGGAATTTTGTGGCATAGAGTACAAATTATTAAATTAAAGAAGAAGAAGGCATCCTCAAGAGAGAGTCAAACCCATGACCTTATGATTTCCAGCCATATGCTCTACCATCTGAGCTATTCGAGGACATGGGATGCTTTTTTCTTCAATTCAATAATTTGTCCTCTATGCCAAATTTTCATTATATATTTGGACACAATATTTCCACTTCACCTTATCAATTTTATCAGTGGTCAGAGATCATCAGCTTAGATCAGCTACTGAAATTTTCGAGTGATGTTGAAGTTGAGTGACAGGTACTGGATCTCGACGGCCAGTTTGATTTTCGATCCATTTCTCACATGAATATTAAATTATGGAAGAAAAGGTTCACGAGTGTTTGTCGATTCCTATGTTCTCGAGTAGCGCAGATTGTAGAGATTATGGCTAGAAATCATTAGGTCGTGAGTTCGACTCCCACTTGAGGATGCTTTTTTTTTCTTTAATTTAATAATTTGTCCTCATGTCACAAAATTCCCCCTTTTTCATTATATATTTCGGACACAATATTTTCACTATCACCTTATGTATTTGGCTAAATCTCATCAGTGGTTAGAGATCATCTGCTAAGATCTGCTACTGAAATTTTCGAATGACGATGAAGTTGAGTGACAGGTAATGGATCTCGACGGCCAGTGATAAGTACGTTTGATTTTCGATTCATTTCTCACATGAATATTAAATTATGGAAAAAAGGGTTCGCGAGTGTGTGTCCATTTCTCTGTCCTCGAATAGCTCAGATAGTAGAGCGTATGGCTAGGAATCATAAGGTCGTGGGTTCGACTCCCACTTGAGGATGCTTTTTTTTTCTTTAAATTAATAATTTGTCCTCTATGCCACAAAATTTCCCCTTTTTCATTATATATTTCGGACATAATATTTCCACTTTCACCTTATATATTTGGCTAAATCTTATCAGTGGTTAGATATCATCTGCTTAGATCTGCTACTGAAATTTTTGAATGTCGATGAAGTTGAGTGACAGGTAATGGATCTCGACGGCCAGTGATAAGTACGTTTGAATTTTCGATTCATTTCTTACATGAATATTAAATTACGGAAGAAAAGGGTTCACGAGTGTGTGTCGATTCCTATGTCCTCGAATAGCTCAGATGGTAGAGCGTATGGCTGGAAATCATGAGGTCGTGGGTTCGACTCCCACTTGATGATGCTTTTTTTTCTTTAATTTAATAATTTGTCCTCTATGCCACAAAAATTCCCCTCTTTTTCATTGTGGAATATTTTTTTTGGATTAAGAATACTCCTTAGGAGATCGATAGTGTGACTGAGGTTAGAAAAACGTAAATGAAAAAAAAAACATTGAAAGAGGAATTGAATCGAATGGGAAATACTACAATTATTAGAAAACAAAGACTGAGCGAAGATAAAGGTATTTGTACAAAATACATATTCTGCAAAAATGTAAATATATTCTGAAACTGACTAATATGGAGATTTTATTTCTTATTTTTCAGATGACTATCTGGAACAAGTTTATTCATTTAGGAATCGTGATATTTTGTTGTATTTTGAAGATTCTAGATAATTTATTTCTGTTTTACTCTTCGAAAAAGCACACTAGAAGCTCTAAAGTCACACATTTGTGAGTCTAGACTGACTTGGGACTACAAACTCTCCCTAAGACAACTGGCTTCGAATAATCACTCTGATGTGGGTGCAAATAAATCAAAGGCAATGCGGAAGCGAACAGCCTTGGAAGGGGCAAATACCCAATTTTCTGGCCCAGAACCCTTCTGTGATATTTTCAAAGCCCACATCAAGAAAGAGTTTCGGCGCTGGGAAGCTGACAAAATGGAAACCCACTGGAATGAGGTTCCAGAGCAAAGACAAGCGAAAAAGCTTTTGAGCTTATCGCCAAAGAAAGCTGAACAGCTTCTCGAGTTGGACAAGCAAGACTTGAAACTGGTACTGCTAACCGGACATTGTCCTCTGAGGTATCACTTCAAAAAACTGGAAAGATCAGACAGTGAACTGTGCCGTTACTGCGAGCATTTTGGCTGAAACTGCAGAACACTTGCTTTGCGACTACCAAGTGCTGTTTTGCAAAAGGCTTGAGTTCCTCGAAGGAGTTTCACTAACGACCTTATCCACCAGGAACTTAGCTCCCAGGAAACTGATACGCTTTGCAGGGAGTCTCGAAATCCCGGGTCTTGAATAGGTGAAGCGTAATGTACAAAAGACCTCACAGGTCGAAGTACGGAGGGGCTGAAGAGCCATATCAACCCCCCTATGATCTACTCTTCAGAAATGTATTTACTTACGAATCTTTCGGAAATAATTGATTTATTTATATATACAGCGTACTATTTCTGTAAGCTCAATCAGTTTTTTTCCCAAATCTTGTCTGTTTCCATTATCACGAATACACTACTTCCACAGCAACAATATGTACAGTGGTAACAACAGCAAGCTGGTGAGTACCTTACCCTACCCCACACTATGGGAATCCGGATACGCTGGATCAACGCGCTAGGTTATCCTGCTACCGAATCATTTCAGCCAGGGTGGGTCCGCCTGATGAGGCTACTGGCTCTGGGATGTCAGTACCCGAGAGAGTGAATGCGCCGCTTACCGCCAATCATCAGTGCCCATAGATAAAGGACTTCCCCTTCTCTACCGAATACGGTATGTTTTTCATTGGTCAACTATCTATCACCCTGCCCCCCAGAGTTCAACACCTTGTGGCGAGGCAACAGCAAGCCTATGGGGAGGTCCTCTTCCCCTGGATACCCATGTCGACAGGAGAATTCCAATATCAGCAAGATTTCTCTCGCATCCACCATATCCGCCCCTTACTTTCTTTCAAAAGCTACTAGGTATGCCACCATGTTAACTGAGAGGGGACATGGACTTTACCCAGCTATGTCTGGGATCGTCACAAGTCGGTCTAGACACATGGCGGGCCTAGACCCCACACTTCTTCCTCAGTTGATTTTATGGAAAATTGAATAGATAAATTTTGATGAGCAAGGGATTGATTTTCCGAAGAGAAGGACGTCATATTAACTATAGTTTGATTCTCTCAATTAGTATCACCATAACACCTGTTATAACCTTAGTGATGAGATAAGGAAAATTTGTGTTGTGGTTATCCACCTGAGAGAGCACAAAAAACACAAATATATAACGACAACATAAATGATTCCAAAACCCAGTTCTCTGTGAATTTTATGGAACGTTGATAATTATATCATTCTCATTTCCAATATCATATTTTCAAGTAGTAAATTTCAAAATTAAGAACTCGAAATTATATCTGTTGGGATCGGATGTTTATTCGTGTTGTATCTGTTATAGTTGTGTTGCTGTAATGGAACACCATCTTTTATCATTATATCATCCATGACTGGTCCCCAACAATTATGATATTTTTATGTGTAGTTATACAAATGATGGAAGTGAAGGAAGACATCACCTAATGGCCTAATCATTTGGAGACATCAGAAAATACATAATTTAGGGAACAAAACTGATTAATTACAATAATAGGAATAATCAAATGATTTCATTTATATAACCATAATTTTTTTTTTTTTTTTATGTTCTGGTTCCCACGAAAAGGGATATCCTGTAATGTTCAGAGAACATCGTGGGAACCAAGGGAAAGAAGGTAGGAGTTGGTGTTCTTCTTAAATTTCTGGAGGTTGTATGCCTCGGGGAACACCTCCCTAGGCGATGAGTTCCAAAGCCTCGCTATTCGTTGGATGAACGAGTCTTTGGAAAGTGATGTTCTGCAGGTCTCCAAAGTGACCACGAAGGGGTGTGATGACTGAACTTGACGGGTTAATCTCGGAGAGACTGCCAAAGCAGGAACGATTGTTGATATTTCAGAAGAGCATCGCCCATGAAAATATCTATAAAATAGAGACAAATCGCCAACTTTTTTACGGTGTTCCAGACAAGTGAGCGAGTTTGTAAGCGAGGCATCACCGACGAGACGAATTGCCCTTTTTTGGACAGAATCCAATAGCCTCAGGATATGTTTAGGTGCCGCGCTCCAAATATGGGAACAGTATTCCAGGACAGGTCGGATCTGTGCCTTATAGATCATAAGCAGCTGAGTGGGGTGAAATAGCTCTTGGCACGAAACAAAAAACAAGTTTTTGGGGTGCACTTTTGACAATGGACCTCACGTGATTTTCCCAGGAAAGGTTATTGCTGATAGTAATACCGAGCATCGATATGGATGACTTCAGTGGTATGGTTACTCCTGACGAAGTTATGTTAGGCACAGTGAGATCGGCTTTGCTAGAGAAAAGACATGCTTGTGTTTTGTTCGCATTGAATTCTACCAAGTTATTAGATCCCCACTCGTGAATTGTTGCTAAGTCCATATTTATATTATTAACATTTCTTCCTCGTTCATTTCTGGTTTCACGGGCTGATATAGGGGCCCTGGAAGAGAAAGCGGTATGGAGGGTACTATCATCGGCAAAGCTGTGTACTGGACATGAAGTTGCTTTCAACAGGTCGTTGATGTGAAGTAGAAATAGTGTTGGTGCGAGAATAGATCCTTGCGGAACACCAGCATTTATGAGTAGAGTGTCAGATGAAACTCAATCGACCACTACATGGAGAGACCTGTTTGAGAGAAAACTAGCAAGCAGAGAACACAGCTGAGGGGGCAAGCCATAAGACGGAAGCTTGGCGAGGAGTCCCTGGTGCCAAACTCGATCGAACGCCTTGGAGATATCTAATGCCACAGCTAAAGTTTTTCCATACTTTGCAATAGATAGCTGCCATATATGTGAGACGTTAGCGAGCAGGTCACCAGTTGATCTCTGATGGCGGAAGCCATATTGCCTATCGTTGACAATTCCTGAGTCTTCCAGATATTTCATGAGCTCGATGTTGATGGCTTTTTCCATGACCTTTGAAATAATAGATAGCAGTGCGATAGGTCTGTAGTTGCTAGGTAGGGCCTTTTTGCCTTCTTTAGGGACTGGCTGTACTCTTGCAATTTTCCAATTGGACGGAAATACCCCCAAATTGTAAGAGTGGTTGAACAACTTGCAAAGAACAGGTGTTAGTTCGGGGGCACATTTCTTGAGAACAATCGGCGGGATTCCGTCAGATCCACAGGCTTTGTTGGTGTTGAGACCCAGCAAAATCTTTCTGGTAGTACGTTGGCGAAAGGTGATCTCGGGCATGTGACTGTCAATAGGTGTAATGTTCGATGGTTGTTTTCCCGATGAATCCAGAGTGGAATTTCCAGCAAATAGGTGCGCAAAGATATTGGCTTTTTCCTGGGCAGTCGTTGCTAGTGTTCCATCTTCTTTGGTTAGAGGAGGAAATGAGCTGGAAGTGAAGTTTCTTCCCACAGCTTTGGCGAAAGACCAAAATGAACGGGATCCGTTAGGACATTCAGCAAGTTTTGATCTTATTTTGGCATTGTGGGCATCTTTAGAGCATTCTATTGTCTCTTTGCATATGCCTCTAGCCTCGACATATGCTGCTCTGGTCTCAGGGCCCGGATTTTTTAGCCATCGATGGTACGCTGCCTGTTTGGAAGCCACAGCTCTAGAGCAGTTTCTGTTAAACCAGGTCTTATCGGATGATGTTCTTCTTTTGGTATTCGGTATGTAAGTTTGCA
This sequence comes from Gonioctena quinquepunctata, assembly GCA_018342105.1. Lineage (NCBI taxonomy): Eukaryota > Metazoa > Arthropoda > Insecta > Coleoptera > Chrysomelidae > Gonioctena > Gonioctena quinquepunctata. Next base: position 151,260 of record JAFIRS010002634.1, on the reverse strand, counting down.
TCCCCAACATGATGATTTCAGAAATTGTCTCAGCACATTGTGTTGGATCTACTGAAGAGAAACAAACTCTCTTCCATGGAAACGCTGAGAAAAACATACGGAGACCTTCCCAGTCGGCCGAATTGTAATGCCACATGAGACGGGGTGGTATTGTGCAGCTCGATGGTAAATAGAAAGAGCATGTTGTGGAGATGAGGGTGTGATCAGAGTTTCCAAGTGGGGCACAAACTTCTATTCTATACGGGTCAGGATTGGTGGTGAGGAAAAGATCTAGTGTATTGGCAGACTGGTTGTTGACATCAGGGATGCGGGTTGGTAGCTCGACCAGTTGTTCTAGACCATGAGTGATGGCGAAGGCCTCGGCTTGACGACCCGCATCATCTATTTTGTTAGAGAATTTGAGCCAGGCAGCGTTATGTACATTAAAGTCTCCCATGATTATGGTTTCAGCTGTTGGATGGTTCTCCTGAATGTAGTCCAGTTTGAGTGATAAAAACTCAAAGAGGTCGTTATATGAAGGTTCATTAGGTGACAGGTAAAGGCAGCAGAGGAACTTAGTCAGTTTGGTATCAAATAGCTTGAACCACATCACATCAAAGTCTTTCGGTTCCAAACTCTCTTCACGCTGGCATGAAAGGTTAGCCTTAGCGTAGAGGCAGACTCCACCTTTGAACCTGAATCGAGAATGGAGTTCGTAACCAGGACAAAGCATATGGACCTTGTTGGTGGACGAGTTTACTTGTGTTTCTGTTAGAGCCAGAATATCCGGTTTTTTCGTCTGTAGGTGATGGTGGACGTCATTGATGTTCTTGTTGAGTCCGCGGATGTTGCAAAATCTTTAATGTTGAAAAATCCGTTAGAGAGCCATGTTGAGGTTATCGTTAGGAAGGCATTGAAAGCTGTCGGCTTCATCCTGAGAGATACCAAATAATTTCAAAGTCATCTCTATTTTGTAACAATGCATTACTCTATGGGTATACCTATATTGGAATTTAATTGAATTATTTGGAACCCTGTTCATGACAAATACATCTTACGTATCTACTATTTCCAGAAAAAAATTGTCAAAAATCTAAACTACATTTTCGCCATCGGCATTTCGAATGTTATGATGAGAACCGCAGATTTTACAAACTTGGACGATTATTTATCTGGAGGAAATTTTCCGATATACTTTTTGTTAACGCTAACCAATCTATGAGTATTCAATTAATTGCAATAGACTAATTTTCCAATGAAACTTCCAATGGCAATAGGAATATACATTTTCAACCGACGACAAACAAGGAGGTACTCTAGTCGACGCTTATATATTTTTTAACCGACGAAACCAAAAAGGAGTAGGTTTTCTATTCGACGCGTATATTTTTTTTTATGTATTATCACGCACAACTTTTCACAGAGCGGTTCGATTCCGATGATTCTTTTTCATTGGATCAGGTGTACTTCGAAGTTGATTCCCTTCCAATTTGAATAACAAAATCCATCCCTAAGGGTAGCAAAATGAAGGATATTGATCGTTCAATCTCTGAATTTTGGTCCGTTAACCGATTCTATCAGGCATAACTTTGTACTGGGTTTTCCGATTTGGATGATTCTTTTTTTCATCAGAAAGGGTATACCTCATAGTTGATTATATTCTGATTTGGAATGGAATGATCCACCCCTATGGGTAGAAAAATGGGGAATTATTGATTTTTCACTTGTGAACTTTGGCACACATATGTAGTTGACATTGACAGACCCTTCTACATCCGTCAAAATGAAAAAATGGAATTATATACAGAGTGATGAAATCAACTAACTTTCAAAATTAATTTATATTATATAACAATGAATAGTTAGAATAGAAAATCATATTATTTGATAGTTAATAGTTGAAGTAAGCTTGGTAAGTTAGTATTTTGAAAGTATTCAAAAATTAAGTAGGTAGTAATTAGTAGCAGCAACAAAAAATTGAATAATAAAAACTTTTTAACAAAAAATTAAACCGACGAAAAAATCAACTGAAACGCAGAAAATAAAATAAATCTTCTTAGTTTAAATGATAATTGAGCTCCTAAGCTAATGTGAGTAACTGATTTTGAGTCGGCGCCAAACAAATTAGCAATTGAATTGATATAATGATCTTCGATAATTGTTTGTTTGGCGCCGACTCAAAATCAGTTACTCACATTAGTTTAGGAGCTCAATTATTATTAATACTAAAAAGATTCATTAATTTTTTTGCTTTTCAGTGGATTTTTAATTTTTTGTTAAAAAGTTTTTTTTTTATGTATGACCACTCATAACTTTTTGCACAGTGGTCCATTTCGATTATTCTTAGTTTATGGATAGGGTATACTTCGAAGTTGGTTACTGATGGAAAAAAATCCACTTCTTAGGGTAGGAAAATGAGGAATAATTGTTGGTTCACCCTTAACTGATTCTACCACGCATAACTTTGTACTGGGATATCCGATTTAGATGATTCTTTTTTTATAGTATAGGGTATGCTTGTGAGTTGATCCCATATGAATTTGAAATAACACTCCGAAGGGTAGAAAAATAGGGGATGATTTAATGATTCTACACCTGTGAACCGATTATGTTGTTCTGATGACACTACAACCAAATGGGGCCCGGAATTAATCTGATGATGGAGACGGAAGACCTTACAGGAATCTCCTCAACGGTTAACAGCAGCTACCTCGTGTTTGGGGTAATATGTACATATATAATTACATATCCTGACTAACTGACTCACTGATTGACTGATATACGATCAACGCCCAGATCAAACCACTGGACCTAAGAGCTGAAATTTTGACAGCATATTTTTTTGATATTTCATCCCTAGAGGGGTGAAAAGGTGGGTGAAAAGGGGGGTGAAAGTGAAAGTGAATTTGGTTTTGACATAAGAGTCATGGAAATTAGTATTTGGGCCCTTCTTCACAAATGGAGACAAATATGTTTCGAAGTTTTTGAAAATTCAACCCTGAAGTCTGTATGATTAGTTTCGAAGTGAGGATCCTGAAATTTGTTATTTGGGGGTGAAATGGAGGTTAAATTGGTATTGGAAGTTTGTATGGGAATTCCTTTAGTTTTCAAGTTGGGGTCATGAACAATGATATTTGAAGTCTTTGTTAAAAATATGTATTTTAGTATTTTTAGAAATGATGTCCCTAACCAGGTGAGTTAATTTGTAATAGTCGTCAGGGCCGATCCTAGGGTATTGGCCGCCCGCGTGCAAATACCAGATGTGCCGCCCCTCCAGAGATTTTTTTCTTATTTTGACTAATATTTAACGTTGACGTTATAAACTCTTAAACTCATCTACCTGTATAACGTCTATTTCACACACAACGATTTTGGACATACTCAGTGCGTATACCAACGAAAAGTATATAAATCAGTTGTTCTACAGTCTACAGACTAGGTACCTAATCATTATAATTACCTAATTATAAAATGACCTTTCTGGCTTTCTGAGTGGCAAATTTATCAATAATTTCCGTAAAATCTATTTTTCACAGATTTCGGATTCAATAGAGATGATGGCCAAATCTGAAAACCTTTCTTGTGTCATATTATTTCTCAAGTAATTTTTAATAATTTTTAATTTGCTGAAACTTTTTTCTCCTGAAGCCACAGAAACAGGTTAGGTTAAAAAAATTCTTATTGTTAGAGCAAAATTAGGAAAACAGGAAATGATATCATTTTTGACTATGATTTCTAATACCTCAATTGGCTGTTTCTTACCTGGAAAAATATGCCCACTTTTTTTATCTAATTAGAAAACACCCTGTACAACATTTCATTCGTTTATAAATCCAGTTAAGAGCTTTGGTACTTACCACAGTTCTGATTTGAATATTTGAACGATACTCAACAGCAACACCTTGTCACTAATTTCCAATATTAACTTACACTTGCACTTGATTGTGTTTATGACCAGTCTTATTGTATGTTGATTCAAAATTAAATAAACATTTTGAAATGAAAATGGTTTATATATAGTGGTGAGGTAGCAAAAAAAATTCCGATGCCGCATCCCTTTAACTTTGTCGAAACAATCCATTTCTTATCTATAAAGAAAACCGCTAAAATAAAGTTTCCTTTGACCATTGACCTGCGAGCCGCGTGCCGACTGTGATATATCTAGTCATTACAAGTAAAGTTGGCACGGCGAAAAAAAATTCAAAGGAGGCCGCAGTAGCGAAACCTTTGAAAAAAAGCCGCCCGGCGAACAGCAGCACGTTTTTTTCAAAGGTTTCGCCGCTGGTACCTCCTTTAAAATTTTTTTCGCCGTTCCAACTGACATCGTAAAGACTATACGTACATAAATAAGTCGCCGCGCCGCACACAGGTACCAAACATACTTAGTCGTGTCAAAAATATGGCCCTTGGTTTTTTTTTATAGAAATTTCAATTTTTCATGCTGCATTGCCGGCTCTGCCATGAATTTTGCTATCAAATGAAGAATGTGTGTAGATGAGAGTGGGAGAAGATACTAATGGACAATAGACCAACACACAACACAACTGAGCACTAACGTTTCATTTTTCTTCTTTCAAAAAATAGCTGATTGTTATAACTGGATGCGGCCTGCGGCCGCCTCGCGGCCGCCCCTTAGTTTGGCCGCCCACGTGCGGTGCACGCGCTGCACACCCGCTAGGATCGGCCCTGATAGTCGTCACAAAAGATACAAGGTTCAACGCGGACGAAGTCGCTGGTACCAGCTAGTTATAGTATATAATAGTTGATAATTGAAGTGAGGTGGTTAAGAAAGTATTTTGAACGCAATCCAAATTAGGTAGGTAGCAATTAGTAGATTTTTGCCACATATTTTTTTTTTTTTTTCAACTTTTTAACAAAACATTACATTGATGAAAAAAGAATCTGAAAAGCAAAAACTTAAATGAACTTTCTTAGTTTTAGAAACTAAGCTCTCAAACAAATACAAGTAACTAAGGACCCCGCAAAATCATTATGGAAAATGGCTCTCGACTAAATTTGCTGAAACTCTCCAAAAAAATAATATTCGATATGCTGATCAAAAAGTCTTGATGGGCACAACCCTCCATTTTCAACTCCAGACTTCCTACAGCCCCCCAAAGCCCCCAAAGTACACTTTCCGGTGTGTTAATGCATAACAGTTTCAATTCATCTTTACAGCGTTTTCTTTCACTGCCCACCCCTTTCTCCAACCGATTCCTACATTATACCCTCACCATACCTCGCCCTCACCCCCACCCATCCTTTCATTAATGCCCCATTACACACTATCAAGGTTAAAGACTCTTTAATTGTTTTATTTCAATCTTTTGAAGCTTTTATTATACATATGTATACATCAAGCACACAATTTTTGATTACTCCAGTAGACATAATGTGAGTTCGATTATTGATCTTGTAAGATTGTCATTGTTAAAACGATTTGTACCCAATAATATTGGTCCTGAATCTATAGACAGCAATTTATAGGTCAACACGTGACAGATTTTGGAAATGAACTCTATAATCCTGAACTCGGAGAACGTAAAGCTGTAGTTGCGATTGATACGACTTACGCCTACATACACAAAAGTTCAAACTTCAGAGTACTGCGACAGTCTTACTCTCTTCATAAACATCGCCATCTCCTTGAACCGACCCTGGTAGTAGCCCCAGATGGTTATATTCTAGCGATTTTGGGTCCATATTCTTCAGACTCTCACAACAACGACCCTGCAATTCTCCGAGAAGATTTTGAAAGAGATGCTGGCATTTCAGCAAACTGGTCCCAGGACGGTGACATTGTTTTGGTGGATAGAGATTATCGTGATGCAATTCCTTTACTGCAACATATTGGCATTGATCATAGAATGCCTGCACTCCTTTCAGTTTGGCAAAGACAACTCCTAACAGAAGATACCAATGAAACGCGAAAAGTAACTGAAAGTCGATGGATAGTCGAGGCGCCAAATGGGCATCTAAGATTTATTTTTAAGTTTCTATCTCAAACACTTATATTACAGCAAGCGAAGAAATTATATAGTTACTATATCATAGCTGAAGCTATCATAAACAGATATCATAAATTATTACCATGCAAGATGCAGACATTGAACTCGCTAGAAGAATGATGGAAAGGTCAAATATGCCCAATATTGTACAAGCAAGAGTTGAGGCAGATAATTCAACGAGAAGAAACGGTCAGTGGGTACGACTGGACCATCAAGACCTAGTAGATTTTCGTGAACTAGACTTGGACTACTTGAGTGACCTGACAGTGAGAACATATCAAATACATCTTTCCTCTTCGTATATTCAAGACAAACTAGTAAAAGACGACGAACAACTTCAACTTGACAATCATGTAAATGAGCCCGGATTTTAGTGAGTACGTGTATATTCAAAATCTCGCAATGCCACTAAGCATAAACTTTTTATAGCTTACAGATTCGATGATGAAAATATCCAGAATCATAACGATAATGACGACGACGTAATCTGGGCTACTATTGTACTTGTCAAAGTGGAACTTGCACACTAGGGACATGTGCGCATGTTGCTAGTATCTTATGTTATTTAGGATATGCACGACATCAACAGAATATTAGATACCCTGATGATTCTCTACTCAACACTGGATGCTGCAAATCGTGTAGTACCAAATCTTGGTATCGAAATCATAGATGAATAATTAAAATAAGATGCATCTACATGCCCTACAGTAGTCAGGGAGGGATGTACTGTAATGTATATATATATATATATATATATATATATATACATTTTATATATGTATATATTAAAAGCTTCAAAAGATTGAAATAAAATAATTGAAGAATCTTTAACCTTGAAATTGTGTAATGGGGCGTTAATGAAGGGTTGGGTGGGAGGGCGAGGTGTGGTGAAGGTAGAATGTAGGATTCGGTTGGAGACAGGGGTGGGCAGTGAAAGGAACTGCTTTGAAGATGAATTGAAACTGTTATGCATTAACACCGGAAAGTGTCCTTTGCGGGCTTTGGGGGGCTGTAGGGGGTCTGGGGTTGAAAATGGAAGGTTGTGCCTCTTAAGACTTTTGATCAGCATACCGAATACTATCTTTTTGCAGAGTTTCAGCGAATATAGACGAGAGCCATTTTCCATAAGGATTTTGCGGGGTCCTTTTGAGTCGGCGCCAAACAAATAATCAAGAAGATCATTAAATTATTCTAAAGAAATGATCAAAACGAAATAACATAAAAATGCAACGTGAAGTCTCCAGCGATAAACAATAACATTCCAAAATGCGCTTTCCGCAACAACGTGTGAGACCATTCGGGTAGCTGTCTCGCTGATATTGACTCCGAGAACGCTCGGCAATTCCCGGCGAAGGGATGCGACGCTGCCGCGCACCCGCAGACATCATTTTACATTCAACGTTATTAATTTTCTTGTTTGTTCGTTTGTGTGTTTGGCGCCGACTCAAAATAAGTTACTTGCATTAATTTGGGAGCTCAGTTTTTGAGACTTGTTGAATGACTTTTTTATTATACCCATGAGTGTTCCGCCTATGGTGAACAAACTGACTCTCTAATGTCCAAACAATGACGAGTGCGAAGGGCGGGGAGAGATGTTGGCATTATAATTGTAATACCATGTCAAACACGTTGAGGTCTTGTCAAACAATGTTTCTTTCAGTTATTTTGTAGTTATACAGTCCGCTTAATACATTCATTCATCATTCTTAGCGAGTGTTAAATATTCTGTAAAATCGAAAAAGAGAAAATAACCCCAACATTGGTCCTTCCAGCTGGATAGTGAAAAGTGCCGGTTGACTGTAAATTACGCAGTGAACAGCATTGCGAAAACTCCTGTGAGTTACGCAGGACAACAAGTTCAGTGAAAATCATAAGACAAACAATCGCTCTGTGAGTTATTCAGAACATTTCAACATATAAGCGTACTGGAGAGCAATCACCATAAACTATATTCACACTCATCTCTATAATATTAGGAAAGTGGCATTTGCTCCAACGAAGAAAAGAAATAACATCAATAAGTGTTACCCTAAACATTGACCGTTGAGATTCGTATCCTTGGAATCGAAAATAAGACAAATTGTGGTTGGGAGTTCACTCTGCACAACCAAGCCGGAAGCAGATATATAACGAAGCAGCCAGCAGACAAGGGTGAACGTCTCTAGTGGTGGAGTAGGGAAATGGAAACAAAAGCATAGGCTTAGGTAGATAGCTGAGCGGCGGTGAGTTTATTCCGAACTCTATCCCTCGAACATCCTTATAATACCTATTGTTTCTAGGTCTGAGGGAGAACATATTCAAATATCCTCAAATAAGCTATTGGTTCATTGAAATATCAGCATGGCTGAAGAACTTAAAATTATGAAAATAAAAAAGGGCCATATCAAAGGCAGGCTGACGCGATTTTCCACATTTCTAGAAAGTCTACAATTCACGGATAAAGCAGAGATAATTGAGATAGAATCACGGTTAGAAAAAACGAATGAAACTTATCGCGAATTTGATGAAGTTCAGGGCGAAATCGAAATATTGGAAAATACTCAGGAACAAATGGAATATTGTGAAGAGTTTGAAAACGATTATTTTAAATTGATCGCTTAAGCCAAGTTATCGATATCACATTATTTGAAACATTTTCTTTCGAGGCTAATGATGATTGAATCAATGGAAATATCAGAAAATAACTATGATACGGCTCTCGATCTATTAAAGGAGCGATTTGACAATAAAAGATCAAGTAAGTGCGCTCATGTGGCTTCTTTATTCAATATATCCCCAATTGCAAAGGATTCTCTGCAATCGTTGCGAACATTTTTAGATGATATTAATAAGCATTTGAGAGCTCTAAATAATTTGGGCGAATCCACGAATACTTGGGATCTAATATTGATGCATTTTTTTACATCAAAGCTTGACCAAGCTTGACCAACCGCGAGTGGGAATCGCATTCAGCAAGGCTGAAAGATTCGAAGTTGGATGATTTCGAAACATTTCTTAACGACAAATGCGGCATTTTGGAGACTCTTCAGTCCTCTTCTCCAAGCAATACGGTTGAGAAACAACACAAATTTGATAATAAATTTCGAAGGACTAGCGAACAAAAACATTCTTGTGATTACGAATAATTATCGATGTTCTTTTTGTAAGGAAACTCATTCCATTTATTATTGTAAAAATTTACTCAAAATTCCAGTTTCTACTAGGCTGGAAGAAATAAAAAAGCTGAAATTATGCACAAACTGTTTAAGATCAGGTCATTCAAATTCAGAGTGTCGTGCAAGCACTTGCAGACATTGTCAAAAAAGACATAACTATCTTTTGTGCATTGACATGTGATGTTAGTGAAAACTTTTCCAAAACAATTCGGGAAATTTTCCTCGGATTATTTTTCCGATTAATTTTTTTTTCCAATAATTGAATTTACCGCCATTTTTGATCTCATGAGTCATTCAACATGAAAAATGATTTAACTCTCCTTTGATTCCATATGCATGAAAAAGGTGATTGAGAAAAGAGCCACCATAATTCAAATGATCATGAGAATGAAACAAAATATATAAGCTTTCATTCAAATGCCTGAAAAATTATAATTTTGTTTATTCAAAACCTAGCCGTACAATGTTCTCAAATTGAAATTCAGAAGTATAATCTTTCCAGTACAAGCTTTTGAAACTGTTATTCACAGAATAACATATGTGACACTTATGAACAAAATTATTTGCAAGGTAGTTCAACATAATTTTTTTTCTATTCATTTTTATTCGATTCTCTGCAGTCATTGATGAAATCCGTCATCTTGAATTCTTGAGTTTTTACAAAAAATCATCTTTGATTCCAACAACCCCTAGATGCCAATTTTGAAAAGAAATGGACCATGAATCACACATCTTTGGACCATAATTTTTCATACAAAATGAATACATGGTCAATCTAATCGAGAGCACCTGGAAATTCAGAGTCGATTTGAAATGGGACAAATTCCAATTGCAAGATTTGAACCTGATAGACAGCAAATACAGAGTGCAACTATATATTCTGGTTGGATTCGTTCCTTCATATGATAATAATAATAAGACTTTCAGTCCAATGAAATTTGTTCCAAAATCAAATGATTAAAAAAAAATTTACTACCACTTTCATTCGAATGCACCAAAAAGAAAAAAACAGGATTTTTCGAATGTATGACGTGGGTTAATCTGTGAGTAACAGATTGAAAAGCCGTTATTTTTCTTTTTTACTGCATCAGAATAAAAGCTTGTCATTGAAAAATGTTTTCAATAATATTAATTCAATTCTTTTTAGTCATTAAATCCGTCATCTTGAATTATCGAATTTTAACGAAAAATTATACATTCCGACCTTAACAACTACTAGATATCATTTATAGATAAAATCGTTGAATAAATCACAGAACTCCTCCGCCATCTTAAATTTATAAATTTTGACAAAAAAGTTCATAATTCTCGACTCAAAAATCCACACACACCAATTTTGAATAGAATCGGACCATTATAAAAAACTCGTCCGCCATCTTGAAGTTATGAATTTTGACAAAAAAATCTTAATCTCCGACCACAAAAACCCTAACACCAATTTTGAATAGGATCAATCGGACCTCAACCACAAAACTCGTTCGCAAAAATTTTATAATTTCTGACCCCAAAAACCTCCACACCAATTTTGAATAGAATCGGACCATAATCACAAAACTCATACGTCATCTTGGAGCCATCATATTGAATTTATGAACTTTGTCAAAAAAATCATAATCTCCGATTCCAAAAACTCCCACATTCCAATTTTGATTAGAATCAGACCATTACCACATAATTTGCCCAACATCTTGGAGCCGCCATTGTGTTTTTCCGCTAGCAAGAATTCAATAATGCATTGTCACCGGAATTATGAAAAACTGCCAAATTTCAAATTAATCGAACGACTAGAAGTGGGTCAAAATTCATTAACAAGTTTTGACCCGGATCGATGAATAAAGCAAGTTAAATAAAAAAAATTCAAAGGCTGAACTTTAAAAATATTCATTTCAAATAATTGTTTGTTGCTCAATGTTTATTTGTAGAAAAATCTTCAGGAATACAGTGAACAGAGCTGTCAACAAATTAGTCTTTTAAATATTATTTTCCGTGAAATGAAGGTATCTTCAAATAATCAAAAATTACAATATATTGACAATAGGGTTCAAACTTGCTGCTGAAACTCCGTCAACACATAAACGGCGCTGCTGCCAAATTTCGGGTTGGTATTCGTCGGTAAAATGCATGGCATTATATACCATATGCTTCTCCACCGGAAGCACCGCCTACATGCTCAGTGATGGAACTAAATCAATATAAAAATCTTCATTTCACCGCTTTTCCGAACTTGGCCATTATCTCGTCCCGTGTGCGTTCCAACCCCCCTTGACAGTTTTACATAGCAAAACTTTGTCAAGCCCGAGGCCGGGTTTGAGTTCGTAGGATTTGGTCTGGATTCGTGGGCAGTATGTACCGAAATGGGACTGTATGAACGCAAATATATATATATATATATATATATATATATATATATAAAATTTGAGTTTAGGAAACACAAAAAACCAATTTTATGCTTTCCTTTGAGGTTGCAGTCGATAGGAAATGTCCATGTTTGTTAAATTGTCGAGCTTTCGAAATACTTCATTTCATTATCAAGACATCTGAAAAGAACAAAATCACATTGTAACAATGCTAACAGGAAAATATCGGTGCACATCACAAATAAAATCTTGAACAATCAGTTTGTAAAAAACATCTTCGACTAGTTGAAAATCTCATGTTGAATATGCAAGTTTGTGTCGAGTTTGTTTGAAATACACACGTGGTGATCCCTGCAGTGGGTCGTCGAAAAAGGACCGTGAAAGCGGTCAGAATAATTGACATGATGTTAGAACCAATGAGGGACGAGTACATGTTTATTCCACTCTTCGACGATCATCTATGGCGGGCGATTCAAAAGTTGTACAGGGACACTTTTGCCTTTCGTGTCAAAATTCAGTAGGTAGTTATATATCACGCTGAGATTTGCAATATCAGAACGTGTATTCATACAATAGGTTGATTGTTAATATGTATCATTTCTAGAAAATTTCTTTTGTAAGATTGTTTTCCTTAGCCAAAATACTAGGATTTTGGCAATTTCATCAATGAAATCTCCAAAATGGTTGAGTTTAATCGTATGCTCCGCAAGTGCACAACTGTTTTTCTTCAAATTACAATAACTTTTATGAGAAGTAATGCGGCCTGATTTCTTTTGGTTTGTCCAGTATAGACTTTCACAATTCAGACAAGGAATACTATATATGACATTAGAACATTCCAAAGTTGTTAATGGAACTTTCGTCCTAGAAAATAAGGCCCAAATCGTTTTTAAGTTTTTTTTGGCAAACCAGAGTCTTTCAGACTTGAAAATGTTTATGAGTTTTGGCGTTAGTTCTTCAATGTATGGTGAAATTCTATAAGTGAGTAGAAGACTCTTCATTGTTATTGGCACTGTTGGCGGCCATGTTGGTGGTTGACATTACGGTTTATATCTATTTGTGTTGATATATTAACGTTTTGTTGTTCAGAATAAAATAAAATATTGTTTATCAATTTTACTGGATATGAGTTTTCTTTGGGATTTTTTCAGACACTCAAGTCGGTGAAACGGATGTACAGCCTGGTAACTCTGTGATTGAGTTTATTTTCATGTTTGCAGGATGGTATGAATTGCTACAGATGGGTTTTTTATACCATTTGGTGCGGAGAATATTATCATTCTCTCTGCAAACCCTCATGTCTAGGAAAGGAATACTATGTAATCTTTCCTTTTCAGCAGTGATCTGTAAGTTTATGTCATAACTGTTAAAATAGAAAAGAGCTTTAATTCTGTCTGCTGGTATAGCAAAAATCAGATCGTCAACATACCGCTTCACGAATGGAATGTCAAAGGGGATTAAAGTCAGAACATCTTTTATATCGAGTACAAAATTCACAAGTATAGGTGACAGGGTTGATCCCATAGAGGTGCCAAAAATCTGTTTATGATAAGTATTGTCAAAAATAAGAGAATAGGAATCGAATATAATCACCAAAATATCAACAAACATATTCCACATTAAATTGCAATATCTTGAAATTGAATCCCATTTGTTGGAATGACTTTGCCTAAGTGGAAGGTTGGTAAACAGAGAAACAACATCAAAACTCACAATCATATAGTTTTCCGGTAATTGATAATTATTTATAAAATCACTTGAATATGATGATGAAGTTGGTATTGTCACGCACTAGCTGTTTGGGTACTCGTGAATAGGTCTGTGCTCTTGCACTAGAAGCAATCAACATCTTTATGGCGTCCCATACAAAAATATGATCGGATAATATCCCGCTTTTCACAAATCACATCATCAAAAATTGAAACTGAATTTGGTTTGGCGTCAGATGGTAGCACAATGTCTGCATTATTACTGAATGTGAAAAAGCCTAATCCTTTTATTGGCGCTAATACATTGCGCAAGTATTCATATTTCGGTTGATTCAACGACTTTGAATAGAGATAAACGTTTGCAAATCGCAATCCTTTTGGATGTGTCAGTAGAGATTTCATGGCATTTGTCTTTCCGCAATTTGACGGACCGATGATTAGTAGTGGGCCAATGAGTTCGCCCCATTTAATCCAGTCCCGATTTTCTCATCCAAAGTATTCACTGCAAACTCTTTTTTTTGCTTGACAATGCGCATTGTTTGACGGTTCGATACTTATTAAAGGAAGATGCGTGAGATATGTTTCATTAAATGTCTGCCACCACACGGAGCAGACGTAAAAGCAGCAGATCGAATAATAAAAAAAAACGTCGAGGATTTGTGAATTCGTTAATCAATAAGCTACCATTTGAACTTCATTCACCTGGAGGATATCAATATTGTCGACCCGGAACTAAGTTACAAAAACGAATGGCACGCGACACCAGGCATCAATTAATTGGATAGGGCCTATAAAACACACGACATTCAATATTCGGAGAATCTCGACGATATTGAAGCTAGACATAAATCAGACAAACAACTTGAATACAGCGCTTGGGATAGGGTCAAATCGAAGGACGCAAGCATTCGTGAGAGAGCAGCCGCTCTACTCGTCACCAACATAATGACAGCAAAAAGGCGTTTCGGTATGGGTTGTGATTTAGACAATATCAAACGAAGATTGTGATGTAGACAATATCAAACGAAGGAGAAAAAATAAATCATTGAAGAGAAATGGGCGAAATAAAATCAGAAAAGTAGCATTTGGAGCAGGAATTGTACGAAAATTCGGGATGCATTACATAAAGCTGGAGGTAATCAATTCGTGACAAACAACAGAAAAATGGTCACAACAATGGCATTGAAAGCAGCACGTAAATATTTGAAAGCAGCAGGCGGAAAGAAAAAAATTCGCACACCTCGCATAATACCTATTCCGAAAGTTGGTGGAATTTTACCATTGATACCAATTTTTGCCGGATTGTCTGCATTGGGTAGTTTGGCTAGTACTGCGGCAGGTATAAGCAGAGCTATGAATTCGGCAAGTGCGAGCAAAACTGATCTGAAAGGGGTGAAACACCATAACAGAAAGATGGAAGCGAAAGCTTTAGGAAAAAAGGGTAGTTATTTTTGAAACCATATCGCAAACGCCTTGGTATCTACCTCAAACCATATACATCAAAAAACTAATTGATGCCCTACCTCTTAAACCTTTCACAGATATTGATCTGACATATTATGTCAAACAATTGAAAATTCCACATTTCCGTGGTGTGTTCATGCGTGATAATTTGCCAACCTCAGGACCACGTAATCATGAAACAGCCATCATCAATTCGGATGGAATCAGCGGTCGAGGAACACATTGGGTGGCATACAGGAAAATTGAAAGAGTTGCAACATATTTCGATAGTTTTGGAGATTTACCCCCACCAGTGGAGTTGGTCCATTACTTCCGAAAAGGTACACATGCAGTCGAAAAAAGTATGTATGAACGTGGGCCGAAATACAATACAGTTGTGTGTGGACACTTATGCTTGAAATTTATCTCTCTTCCAATCACCTAAAAACTAAAATGGAGTTCACGCCAGAAATGGATCGAGAGGCTATTGAGAGAATGGGGCATTCCCTCATCGCATATTCAAGATAACGCAGCTTGAAAAAAATGAGTAAAGGTCAACTTGCAGATATGCCCAAAGAGGTCATGACTTCTTGTGCAGCTAATGAAATTGCATCGGTTACGGAAATACTTCCCAAACACCTTCAAGAGGATATTGATATTTTAAAATATAAATATTGCTATGAACATCATATGGACAATGCAAGTGTTGGAACATCAAATTCCAGTGATGTGAATGACGACTCATACTTCGAAAACTAGTTTGCACCATCGATGATTGTAATATTGACGCCAATAACAATTAAATTGAATTGGGATACACAATGCCGCCGAGGTTACGAAGAAAATTATATCACATGTGTTATGAACAAAAATAAAATGATTTGTTATCATTCATATGAATGCAATCAGTCATATCACGAAAGTTCGAGCTATAAGCTGTTGGATCCAGTGTACAACTTGAACACTTTTTTCATTCCCGTAAATAAAGACTTTACAGTCATTCTATACATGATATAAAAATACCAAGTGGTGCATATGAGATAGAAGGAATAAATGCTGTTATCCAACGAGAACTTGAATTGCAAGTATTTCATGACGCGAAACATGATGACACCACACTGGAAGAATTGTTCAGCCTTCGAGCAAACAATAATACATTCATGATGCAATGATGATGCAATCAAAGTATGTGGTGGACCT
Source organism: Gonioctena quinquepunctata (assembly GCA_018342105.1). NCBI lineage: Eukaryota > Metazoa > Arthropoda > Insecta > Coleoptera > Chrysomelidae > Gonioctena > Gonioctena quinquepunctata. The sequence continues at coordinate 135,406 of JAFIRS010002634.1, read as the reverse complement.
GAGACATGAAAACTCACTAGCATCCCTGTTGGGATTCGAGAAAAACGAATCCAGCGCAAATCGCATGCATGAATATTGTACCCGTAAGACTCATTCGATTGGATTGCAACATCATTTTAGGATCATACATAAATGACGAAGAGAATCATATTCTCTTTTCCGGGCTGTAATATAACAAAAGAACCAAACAACATTATTTATATACCCATAAGCCCGAAAGGACGTCAGTTCATCGACAACATTACTCTGCACATATTGGATCATCGAATTAATCTCATTGATTTCGGTAGTGTGGAAGAAATAGTTGTCATATTGGAATTGGAGAAATTACAATAACGAATGTTATGGGTATTTTGCTACAACAAACGACAAAACAGTAAATACGAAATATTTTCACCAAACAAAGATCGTCATCCATCGAATATCGTCAAAAAGAGAAGATTTGCCAGAAAGAAGGTCATTCCACCAGTGTATGCTGAACGGCAAGGACATACATTGTCAGCGGGAGATTTTGATTTTCAAATCTATTGGACTCAGAATCCGACAATAAAATGGTACTCGAAGCAAACAGTGACAAGTTGAATATTTTCAATCATTTGTCAGCGGGAGATTTTGATTTTCAAATCTATTGGACTCAGAATCCAATAATGGACCAAGCAATCAACAATCAAGATGTAATACTCGACATTGCCGACAGTTTCATTTATATTGAGAGAAAATTCCACCCAAATGAAATGAACAAACAATGCTATCTTTCCAACAATGCTTTGGCATTTCTCTTCGATGAGATCCGCTATGAAATGGAGGTGAGCAAGTTGCCGTTGTTCGAAAACCAGGCATAACATCCACAATGAAGAATATGGTTTCATTTGGTCAATCACACTCTCACATGCTTTTGACACCTGGATGGGGACTTTCCGACACAAAACAACACATCATTGATGGACCCAGTCAATTATACAGTGGAAAACTTCCTCTCAAATATTTGATGGGTTTTGCCGATAATTATAAAAAGAGCATTCTGGATGCAAAACAAGAACTGATTTTGATTATTGCTCGCTCATTCAAGAATTCATATTTCGGAGAAGTTGATGCCTCTCTGGAAATTACAAAGACTGAATGGAAAATAAAACATGTGCCCGATGACAAGCAGAAGCTCAAATTATTCAGTGGAATAATTATTTATTCTTATGAGTGGTCTTCATTCAAAAATCAAGTTGGCTTATCGTATGTGGGATCTTTATGAATTACCCTTATTGCGTAGCACATCTTCAGACATATGGGCAATGAAAACAACCAACACTTTGGAAACACCTCGCTACATAATTATTGGTTTTCAAAGTACCAACGCATCCGAAAACAGAACACTGGATGTGACAAAATTCATAAATGCAGACATAAATAACATCCGAGTGTATTTGAACTCCGAAGTCTACCCATATGAGCGTTGGAACCTGGACTTTGATAAAGAACTATTCTCTCCAGCTTACTATGCATATGAGGACTTTCAACGTAGTTATTATTACAAAGATATGAGTGAACCTCTTATGGACCTTTTCTGGCCATTTTCTGAAGCTTGTTTCAATATGCGGTAATGTACGACATAGTTTTCTTTGTTGTACAGGGTGGCCAATTATTTAGGTAATTTCGAACCTGGAGGAGTTCGATGTTCTGCACAAAGTGGAAAATCTTTGTGTTCATCGTATTCAGGGTATTCCAAATCAACTTCGAGGATATAGCCAATATCAGAAGTATTCGACCCCTCCAGAACGTTCAAATTATCAAAATCTTCGATCCACTTGAACGCTCCAGAGGGTAATACTCCCTCATAGCCCATCCATAGAGGTTGTTCACATCCAAGTATAATGAATATTCGGAGGGTTTTTGAGGATCATACCTCTTCCCCATATATTTATTATTCGCTTGAGAGAATCGGTTAAAACACTGACTTATACCACCCCGAATCCCTTTTTCCACAAACAAAAGCATGTCGACATCTTTGATAATCTCCAGCTTACACTTTGTATACTTTAACATGCATGCATAGTACTGAGCGGGGTCGAGTCTATAACTGTCGTGACCCAATTGTCGGAAATTTTCAAAGACATCACATAACAAAAGAATATCTGTTTTCATGAATAAGTCAGAGTAGTCGCCCAGGGTTTCCGAATCGAACGATTGCCACACCTTCTGGGCATGTTGGTATTCATGCTCAGAGATGTCACAATCGTTCAGTTGATTGTGGATTTTATCGATATCTGGCAACGCTGTGATCCCAAGTTTCTCCATGAAATCCACGAAGTCGTGGGAGAATACCCCTTTGCGCGTGATTAGTGAAAATTGTTCATCGTTTAAATTTTGAAATTCGCGCTTTGTATTACAGAGATCTTCCACTCTGAGCGTGCGCACCAACTCATCCAGGCTTGCGCCCATGAATCGAAAAGAATCAATGAAACGGAATTAAATGTCTGTCTGTTCGTCGTATTGGGTGAAATATATATATATTTTTCCTTGTTCATTGGAAGAAAACCCACCCTGCCTCTTTTCGAGATATCTCGAATAATGAAATGGCTATCATAGCCTAAGATTATGGAAAACGATTTTTCCATATTTTCGGTAGTTGAGATTGCATGGGGCATTATGGCATTCTTAATACACCGGTGAAATGATTATGGTCGGCTACAATTTTTTGCCCTTTTTCAAAAGGTTTCTGCAAATATGAATGTGTTTTTGGTATTTAGCCGTTTTGGACTTGGTTTCATCATTAGTGAACGGTTCCAAAATCGATTTAAAATCAGCATATATCACAAATGGGGTCATTTCTTTGTGTACAGAGTCCGTGGACTCGACATGGTCATGTTTTGGGAAGGAAATTTTGTAGTGATTAGCTTTTTCATAATCTCCAGACTACCAAAATATTTTAAACATCTATCGCAAATGAATTTTTATGGCCATTCTTACTCATTTGGTAATTGACTAATCGGGAAAGATATTTAATCCAGCAATAGTGGAATTCAATATCTGTCTGTTCGTCATCGTCAATATCCGGTGGTGCCTCGTTATCATCCAATTCAACCGAATATTTATTTCGAATCATGAGTAGGTGGACATGTCGAGCCAATTTTTCGTTTGTAAGTTCGTCGGTACAGTTATGAAAAATGTTTGTCCGTCGTCGTTATTCGCTGATGATTTAACCAATTCCAAAATATAAACATTCACCGAAATACCGTTAAGTTTTTCGAATTTTGATATTTGACTGAGAGTTATGGGAAATTCCAACCCCTCTATATTCAGTACGATCGACCAATGAGGGTATTTTGATGTACGCTGTGAATGTTTTCCAACAGGATACAAAGCTGACACGACTGCCCATCCGAAACATTCGTTGTCGTTGGTATTTCACACGTTAATACAGGCACATTTTTTCATTATAGCTGTTGGGAGTTCGATGAAAGACCCAAACCTGATTGATTGATATTAACTTCCAAATTAATGATTTTTTATAATGCCCACCCGCTTTCATTCCCACAAAATTCCTCCAATATATTACCCAATTTATCTACAACAAATTCCTCGAACCACCCCTGTCAATCTGTTCTTCTGTCAATCACTTCGTTTTTAGTATTGAGATATTTCAAATTGAGTTTTTTTTCATCCAAGCCCATTTTGACGAATTCCCCGCAGAAACAAGTATTCACCTTCAGTATGGGGAGTTTTTTCAACATGTTATTGATTCTTCGTTTGAAAAGGCTGAAGGCGTCTTTGAAAAATGTAATGGTATCTTTATTGGTCAAATTCATTATCACTCCTGAACGAACTCGTTTCCGGAACGTCGACTTTAAATTTTCCCAAATAACTCGGCTTTTTAGATTTTTTCTGACAGCCAACCCCTGACCCTCCACCCCTAAATTCTTAATGAAATTACGACATATTTTCAAATGCCCCAAATTTGTCACCAATTTCCTCAGTGACCCAATAGAACTGTTGGCTGAAATTTTGTTGCCCCTATTACATAGCCGTATACTACGTTTTAAATGTTTTAGCCATGATTCGCGTTCCATTGGGCTGGATTTTTGTTCGAGAAGTTTTTGAGCCTCCCTGTATTCAATAATCATCTCATCGCAGACAGCTCTGAACAGCTCAGTTCGACGTCTCCCAAACTGTGTATTGCGACAGCTGGACCGCACTTTTTTATATCTGTAAAAAAAAACTATAAGTAAGTATAACGAGAAAATATGAATTTCGAAGAACTCTCAATCATTCTAAAGAGAAAATTTTTTTTGGAACTCTGAATTGACAACATTTAATTTACTCACATATTTTTCCGTCTGGAAACCCCAATAACCTAACTAGGAGAGAACGAAAGAGACAGTTTGGAATGCAAATGACACTGCACTTCCGCGATCATTTAGTAATGAAAACTACCCCCACCACTCTATTCTGAGCATACGCACTAATTCGTTCAGACTTGCGCACCTATGAATCGAAAAGAGTTAATAAAACGGAATTTAATGTCTGTCTGTTCATGTTGCGTAGAAAAAATAAACTTGTTATCAGTCTAAAATAATGAAATAATTGAATGTTATAAAAAAGAATGATAAAAAATAGCGTACACTCGGTAAAGTAGAAAACTTCAATTACTTACATATTTCTCAGTTTGGAAACTCAATAATCTAATTAGGAGAGAACGAAAGAGGCACGTCTTGCTCTTACGAAAGTCAGAGTACAAATGGCACTGCTCTCCGGCGATCATTCAGTAATAGAAAAATTACCCCCACCACTTCCTACCCTCATCATTTTGATATTAATAAAAAAATTATATCAACCGAAAATAATAATAATAATAAAATAATCGAATGTTGATAATAATAATGAAATAATCGAATGATATAAATTGTATGATTGGTTATGGAACGCTAGAAATACTCACACTTTACTGCTTGAGGAGACTGGGGAAAATATATTTCATAGTTGGTTCTCTCTCTCTCTCTCTCTTTCTCTAAACTATGTTTCTCTCTCAGCGGTCAAGACACAAATAACTATGATAGTCCACGATCATCAGGTTATAGAAAGATTACCCCCACCACCACCACTCTATTCTGAGTCAATAAAATGAAATATAATGTATGTCTGTTCGTCATGATGTGTAAAAGAAATAAAAAATGTTATCAATCGAAAATAATGATGATAATAGTAATAATATTAATCTAATCTATATGTAATCTCACCTCGATTCTCTGATGAACTCGAAGAATGCTTGCTACCTCAGCCGTCGTGGATGGCTTCACGATTATTGAATAGACACTAGTCTGGAACTCGCATGGACTTGTGCAGCGTCAATGTTGATAAAGCTGCTTTTTCTATGTGGATAGAGCTCACTACGGTGTTGATATCTGCAATATTTATCGATAATAAATGAACAATACTTCAAAACTTGAAAAAAAATCATAGTTGTCCACCCCATATAGATGACATTTGAAAACAAAACAAAAATCACACATATACAAAAAAAAAGTTTTAGTCCACACCCTTGATATACGAAAAGTTTGGAGAAAAAAAATTGCATGTGAATTAAAAAGTTTGGATATGCCACCCAGTATATACGAGAAAGCTGAAAAATAATTTCAAAGTGTCCACCCTATATTAGTATATTAAAGTATAAGTGGATAAAAAGGGCTTTAAAACACGCGCGATTTTTCGAGCACGACGGCGCAGCCGGAGTGCTCGAAATAGAGCAAGTGTTTTTAAGACCAGTTATCCACGAATACTTTACGTTATTTTTTTTTATTGGTGCACTTTGAAATCATATATACTGGTATTATTACTACAAATAATAGAAATAAGAACTAATAATGCAAAAAGGTTGAATTCGTGATGTGACATCAGTATACCTTTCGTTGTCATGGAAATGAGAAAAACATTCCTTTGCAATTTGTTACCAAAGATCAATATTTGTTGTCACCAGAGCTCAAAAATGAATTATTCTAATATCGATTTTTTGAATAGTGAGGCAGAATCGCGGTTAATACCGCGAAAATCCAGTGATATATATAAAAAAGAATATGAAAAGTTCATCAAATGGATGGAGGAGCACATATAAATGAACGAATTGTGAGTAATATTTTGACGTTACAAGGTACTCCTGTCAGATCAATAATCAAAAATTTTAGACTTCACGTTTCTCGATTTGTTGATGTTGTCATGGTTACCTTTAAAAAACGCGCGTTTTTTAAAGTTCGATTTAAACACGCTGAGGCGTGCTTTAAATGGGTAAAAAGGGGCACCAATAAAAAAAATAATATATATATATATATATATATATATATATATATATATATATATATATATATATGTCACCCGGTATATACGAGAAAGCTGAAAATATCACCTCGATTCACAAAAACCCGTGAATCCCGCACCAATTTCACCTGTGAAGTTTGAAAAAAAAAACAATCATACTATCCCAAGCTCTGTCTTTGAAAGGAAAACCTTTGAAAAAACTCTGTCTAAGAAATATTTGAAAAAACAAAATCTCTCCAGTTCACGAAAATTATGAAGCAAAAATAGCATGTGAATTAAAAAAGTTTGGATATGTCACCCGGTATATACGAGAATGCTGAAAATATCACCTCGATTTACCAAAAATCCGTGAATCCTGTCCTAATTTCACCTGTGAAGTTTGAAGAAAAACCAACCATACTATCTTTGAGCACTTATTAGAAAAAACTTTGAAAGAACTCTGTCTAAAAAATATTTGAAAAAAACAAATCTGTTCAGTTTAGATACATTTTTGAAAAAAAAAGAAAACAAGTAAAAAAATAACCCTTCAAAAACGTGAAGAGAAAAAAGATACATTTGGAAAAAAGTTTGAAAAAAAAGTCCCCCGTTAACAAATAGAAAAACTCCCCACCCTCGATATATGAAAAAAATTTGAAACAAAAAAAAACTCGAAGTACCCTTTTGGCATACAGAAAAAAGGTTTCGAAAAAAAGTATTCTTTGAAGCAAAATTTAAAATCAAATACAAAAATAAAATAAAATGAACTTACGTTTTTAGATGTTTGGTTTAAAGATGCACACACAAACACACAAACTCAGAGAGCGGGAGAGAGCACTGAACAGAACAATGTTTACAGTTCAGAGGACAGATGATGAATGAACCTGACGCCTATGATCAGTCAAGACAATTCTCTACTAAGTAATTTAAAACTGATGACTCAGCAGAATTCGTGGAACTGATGTAACACTGCACAATAGCTCTTGATGACGTCACATGCACTCACAAACAGGTGTGCCCAAACCAAACAAGTTTAAATCTGTGTGGCTCGTCAGAATGGTTCCAAATTATCGATAAGCATACGGAATTATTGACTATTTCTTCAATGAATAAAATGCAATATATCTATCTCATATTTGTGTGTATGACGACATTGTATACTCTGACGATATCATTTTTTTCATTTGGAAATTATTTCTTTTGGTTAACGCTGTAAAATCTCAATAATGCATATTTTGCGAGTGTAAAATATTCATTCAATCAAAGTTAACATCAATTGTTTATTTTGTTTTTTAGCGATATCTGATATTTATATAATAAGGAGATCCCAACCTTGAACGAAAAAGCATGGTTTCATTTTCCGATATCAAAATTATTTGATATAGACAGCTGATGGAAGGAAAGCGTATATAGGTAGTCATTCATATCGTGTTTTGTAGCTCACAACTGAATAAAAAATACATAATTGAGCTAATTTATTGTCTGTCTGTCTGCTCGTTTATCTATAATAATAATAATAATAGTAAAGAGCAATACATTTCAGAATAACTTTCCGATGAACTAGAGACTTGAAACTGTGAACATAGCCCAGAACTGAATCGAAATGTAATATTATTGACATTCTTGTACTTCTGTCTATTCGTTTGCCTATAATAATGATAAGTTATAGTAGTAAGAAACAATACATTTCTGACTAACTGTCCGATGTGCTAGATACTTGAAACTTTGAACATAGCCCAGAACTGAATGAGAATGCAATATTGATTCGCTTTCTTGTCCGTCTGTCTGTTGGTTTGTCTGTGTAATAATAGTAGTATTGAGAATAATTCTATTTCAAACTAACTTCCCGATGAAGTATAGACTTGAAACTTTGAACATAGCTCATAATGGAATGAAAATGCAATATTAATTCGCTTCCTTGTCCGTCTGTCCGTTCATTCACCTATATTAATGATGAGTAATAGTGAGTAATAGTGAGAAGCAATACATATCTGACTAATTTCCCGATGAGCTAGATACTTGGAACTTTGAACATAGCCTAGAACTGAATGAAAATGCAATATTAGTTGGCTTTCTTGTCCTTCTGTCTGTTAGTTTTTCTGTATTGGTGATAATAATAGTAGTAGGAAGCAATAAATTTCAGAATAACTTCCATCGGGAAGATATGTTCGTAGTTTCGAATCTCTAGCTCATCGGAGCTAGAGATTCGAAACTTCGAACATATCTCCAGAACTAAATTATGATGTAATATTAGGCCACTTTATTGTCGGGTCGGCCCCCATAACGGATATATAATGGAATTATTAACCTAAAACCGTCAAACTTTTTCTTCTCTATGACTGCGAGCTCCAATACGGCCGCCACATAATGCCTCCATAACGTACAACAGCTGTCTCAGACCTTAGTGGCAACCTCCAGAGGCTGCTGACTATCCCACAGGTGGAGGGCTCCTCGGCCCCCATAACAGATTTTTTTTCCTCAACTTAACCTACAACCGCTAAATTTTTTTAATGGGTGATTGGGCCCTCTTAACGTTTTCATACATCTCAGACCTTCCTCCGTGAGAGATCTTGATACCGATAAATACCCCCCAAAAGAGTCGGCCTCCATGACGGCCATCGAAATTCCTAAGCTATAGTCACCATCTTTCTTGGGCACCAATGCGGCTTCCAGTTGTCACAGACCCCCCCCGTGGTAGTCTACCGATACCGATAAACACCCCAGGCGGAGCCCCCATAACGGACATCTTGAAATTCCTAACCTACAACCGCCATACTTTTTTCTATATATGGATGGGCCCCCATAATGCCTTCAGCTATCTCCCCCGGGACAACCTCAGAGCCTCACACCCCCCCAGTCGTAGAGCCCCCCATAACGGACATCTTGAAGTTCCTCACATACAGCAGCCATTTTGTTTTTATATATTTGGTTGGGCCCCAAAACAATCCCCATAATGTCCCAAGACCTCTCAGACCATTGTGGCAGTCCTAGAGACCACTGAACACCCCAGACGCGCTTCCCCAGACCCCAATATTTTTTCTCACTCAACCTACGGCGGCCATATTTTTTTCTATGTATGGTTGGGCCTCCCAAAACGATCCCCCGTAACGTTCCCAGCTGTCTCAGACCTCAGTGACAGGCCCAAAACCAGTGGCGGTGCGGGACTATGTGGCAGGAGTAACCGGAGAGCGTGTGGAGCTATGCCACTATGAGCCCAGATGGAAGTGGGCTCATAGTGGCATAGCATATCTACTTATATATGATTCTGAGAAAAGGTGTTCATCCATTCGAATGGGTAGATGATTATTAAAAATTCGATAGAGAGCTTCCGTTGAATGAAAACGATTGGTACTCAACATTCAATGGCAAGGGCCTTAAATTTGCTAAGAATTGTATGAGCACTTTGGATGTAAAAACATTGCTAATTATCACGATATTTACTTGAAGTTGAATGCAATTCTATTGAAAGACGTATTCGATAACTTCAGGAAAACTTTTTCACAAAATTATAAATCAGATCCGGTTTATTTCATTTCTGCACCGAATTTAGCTGATGCGGCATTTCTGAAAGAAACGGGTCATGTGTTGGAATCGATAAAAGATCAAACATTATATGAGACGAACGAATGCAGGATCAGAGGTGGAATTCCAATGATATCACATCGACACGCATGAGCAAATAACTGTTGCTTTTATGATGAGAAATACAATGAAATTATCAGAAAAACGAATTGAGGAAAAGGGTATATTCAATAGTAAAAAACACATTAGTCATATTATGTATCGCGATGCCAATGATTTATATGGACAAATACTATCCCAGCCACTTTCAATTGCTAAATTCATTGAATACAAATAAGATTATCCAGAATTGAGGAAATCAAAAAATAATACAGCTGAGGAAATCATTAAGCTAAAAGATGATGGAAAATATTCATTCATTGTTGATTTGGAAATGTCGAAAGAACTTCACGATTAATTTGAAGACTTTCCACTACTACCAGAGCATTAAACATCCGATTGTAATGAGTTGTCAGAATATCAAAGAGAAACGATTGAACAAAAGTTTGTGACAAATCCCAACAATGAAAAATTAATCAATACCTTGAAAATGAAGAAAGATTATGTGGTTGACTACATAATGTTGAAAGAATGTAAAAGATCAAGAAAAACACAAAACTACGTCAAGGGGATGTAAACGATTTCGAGAAAGATTTCTACAGGTTGATGAATAATTCCAACAGATGGAGACGTAAGATTGCGATGCGACATCAAATTGATTAGAACATTGGAGTCTTTCAACAAACATAAGATAAGATATGAAATGAAATGCATAAAGCACACACAAAGTCGTCTTCACAAAAGGTTCAATATAAATTGAAACCCAATTGGTAGACCGACAGGCGAAAAACAACTACTTCCCTAACAAATACTACGCAGAACGTTGAATGATATTTACCTGACAATCCATGCAAACTTCCATATAAATGGATATTGTTCGCAAATATTTCTTTCTGATGAGCTCGATTATGTTTAAATTCATGTCGTGTCCGCCTAACAATCCGCATACAGGTTTCAGGCTTTTTGGCCCTCATCGCAGTAGTCACCAGCCAGAGATCCGGAGAGCTCTGGCCGAAGCGAAACACAACATAAATAAAATCATCATCGAGCTCAAAACATATTTAGGTGCGTCGGAAAAGATAACTTTTAACCGGCGACACCTAGTGACAGAAAGAAACAATCCATACAATTCTCCTACCTCGATAGGATTCCCAATAAAAGATTCCTTCTCAGTAGGAGTGGCTCCTACTGAGGAGGAATCTTTTATTTAGTGAAACATCAAAACTTACCCAGGTATTATCGAAGAAATTTCCGAAAGTACGGCAAAAGATAAGATGTTCCACTGGAAAGTTATTGAACAATCTCAAACGAAGTGGAATCCATCACTTCCAGTTAAAGAATCAAAATAAGGTGAGAACGATACGAAGACAATCTCCAACGAAATGAAATACATCATCTCCAGTCAAAGATTCAATTGTCAATACGGCAACGGTACGATACGATAATACATTATTAGACCCTCTCAAACTGAATAAATTCCCCATTTCCAGTTTAAGATATTAGAAAATAAAGCCTCGAGAAGATAAGAAACGAAAAGGAAATGACAAGTGAAATACATTGATGTAGTCTGTAACCAGATATCACAAAAGACAGAGTAATTTTGTACAAATTTTAATTGAAGAAACTACAAAAAATCACAAAAATGATTCAAAATCAATCTCTCACATAAGATGTTGACGAGGTTTCCTTTTTGGAAGTACAGAGTTTCCACCAAGAATTACCAAAAGATAAACACTTCCTCAAAGTACAACTTTAGTCGACCCTTTTTTGCCACGTTCTACATCAACATATACACTTTTTCCTCAAAGGTTGACTTTTACAACTGAACGATAAGTTACTGCAAATATAAGGAAAAAGGCAAGGTGTATCGATATATATTTCAGTAAACCAAATGATACTCAACTGAATAGTAGACGAGTACTGAACCGAAAAAATACAGAAAAATTCTCAAGCCCCTCTCACAGAGCCCTAGCATGGAAATGTATTCTGAAAGTGGCCAGTTTTGAGACTTTTACTCAACATCTGGTGAAAGAATCCTTAGGCCCCTCTCACGGAGCCTTAAGAATAGATAAGATATATCAATACTACCACAGAAAAAGGAAAGATAAAAAAGGAGTATGCCCTCTCACAAGAAGTTGAGAGAAAAATATTTAGTAGCCTGAACCCTCGTACCCAGCACTGGAATATTTTTCATCAGATAAGTTTGAATCGTTATCAAGAAAGGCGAGTTTCAGATCCTCAACATGCCATCGTCCTAAGTCTTTGCCGTCCATATCTTTAAGCTCATAAACCAAGTTAAAGATAACCTTAGAAACAATGCAAGGTATAAATGTGGGAGCCAATTTTGCGGAATATTTATTCGGAGCTGAAGAAGTTACATGTTTCTTCCAAAGTCTGTCACCGACATGAAATTTCAGCCCTCGTTTTCTCAAGTTATACTGACGAGCATTCCGAATATAGGCTTGATGTAACTTTTTACGGACATCAACATGATTTCTCATTAGTAGTAAGAATGTTATTTTCATTTTCTGAAATTTTGCCATAAAAATCTGCTGTGATAGGAACGTTTCTAGCAAAATTTGTTTTGCTTATCTGATAGCTTGAGCAACTTTATAGATAGAGGTATCCCATGTTTTATAATTATCATGAATATAACGGCGAATGGATGTGACTATCACCTTATTGCTCTTTCAGCAAAATTAATTTGAGGGTGATATTTGGCATTGTACCAAATCTTTTGAACTCGATAATATGTCATTAATTTCTTAAATTCTTTGCTAACGAATTGGCTTCCATTGTTCACAATAAGAATTTGAGGCACACCAAAGATAAGAAATACATTATTTTCAATGAATTTCACGATATTTTTTGAGATAGCTTTAGACATTGGATGAACTAAGACATATTTGGTAAACCAGTCTACGACCGGACAATATTGGTACCATTTCTTAACATACCTATGGCCAGTAAAATAATTCTAAGATACGAGAAAGGGTTTTTGATATCCCTTAATGGGCAGCAGTTTCGTTATCATGATAAAATTTAGAAATTTCTTACCGATTGGCAGAAGGTACAACTATTTTCCAATCAGTTAGATTACTAACTAGATTGTGGTGAGAAAAGATATGTTTGTAGATGATACCGTTTTCGACACGGAATGAGAAATAAGCTTCCGGGGTTTTTTGATTTTCTGGATTATGAAGTATACCATACATTCGGCTGGTAGAGACATCGATAACGGAAATTTCGGCAACCGAACGAGATAAGGCATCTGCCACTACATTTGAGGAACCTTTCCGATGCCTAATAGTGAAGTCAAACTGGGGAAGTTTCACGGCCTATCTAGTCAAACGTCCAGAAGGGTTAGATAAGTTATGAAGATAGACAAGGGAAGCATGGTCAGTTTCAATAGTGAACTTGATTCCTTCGGTATGGCTTCGGAACTTTTCTATACGAAAAATGACAGCCAACAGCCATTTTCAGTGACTGTATATTTACGCTGACAAGTAGTGAGAGTCTTATTTGCATAAGTAACGTTCTTGGTGCAACATAGCACCTACGTCCGTATTCGAGGCATCGCACCGAATCACAAAAGGCTTCGTGAAATCAGGACTAGCTAACACAGGAGCTGAATTAAGACAAGATTTGATTTATGAAAAAAGCTTCCTCCGCTTTTGGAGTCCAAGTTATGGGTTGACTTCTCTTTCGACTATGGAGAAGATCAGATATGGGTGAACAAATAGAAGAAAAACCTTTAATAAATCGACGATACCAACTGACAAGACCTATCAACCTTTTGATTTCAGCGGTTTTTTTGGGAGTGGGATAGTTAACGATAGCAGAAACTGTCTCAGGATCTGCCCTTAAGCCTTGTTGGTCCACAACAAAACCCAGGTAAACAAGAGAGGGTCTAAAAAATTCACACTTATCCAAATTAACCGCATGTTTGAGTCGGCGAAACACCTCCATGAAGATCGAAACTAGGAGTGGCAATGATGATGTGTCATCAAGATAAACGAAACAAATTGGATCCAAATATGATCCAATAATGATATCCATCAAACGTGCCATATGTTTCAGATTGCTCAAACCAAAGGGAGAGACAGTGAACTCAAAGAGACCTCTACCATTCACTGCAAAAGCGGTTTGGGTCTAGACGACTCCTCTTTTGAAAGGAAGCCTCAGTCAAATCAATGGAGGTGAGATACCTAGCATCCCGTGATTTGTTCAAGATACTATCGATGAGAGGCATAGGATAAGCTTTCGACCATCAAAACAAACCCGGAAATCTCTAGAACCTTTCGGAACCAACCATAGTGGGTAACACCAGGGAGATTGGGAAGGTTGAATGACCTTGAGCTTCAACATCTCACCAATTTCCTTAATCGAATGCTCTTGCATGGTAGGGGACAAAGGATATTGCCGTTGAATAATGGGCTTGGCATCACCAGTATCAATACGGTGTATCAACAATTGAGTGAGACCGAGTTTATCAGTAGGAGCTATAGACTTGAAAAGGTCAGTGACTCCCTAAAGTTCAGTTTTCTGTGGACACGTAAGTTCAGAAAATGGCAGGATGATATTAACGGTACAGATATATGATTCTACAGAATACGATAAATTACTGAAGTTGGCTTGAATACGGAAGAGATGGAAAAAATCCATGCCCACCTTAGTAACACCATTTAGAGAAATAGGAGCCAAAATATAACCCAAAAAATCCTGAGGCTTACCATCAGCGGTAGTGACATGGGCAATAGATTCACATTCAATAGGGGTCTGGTATTGATGATGGGTTGCAGTGAAGTTCTGCCCGTTCTTGTACATATACATGCATAGTTCATATATGTATATACCCGCAACAGATAGTATTCGTAGCTCTTTAAAAGTGTTTCTGTATGATTACCTCCATCCGCTGTGGGCCATGATTCTGATAGCATATTTTTGTAACATAAAAACCCTCGCTGCAGATGCTCCTGTGCCCCAGGTGAGTATTCCATACCGTAGATGGCAGTGTACTGTTCCATAGTACAGATTCAACAAAACCTGTTTACTACAGTGGTTTGACATAAACCTCATTGCGTAGCAATTCCTACGGAGTTTATCGCAAAGTGTTTCTATGTGAGGGGTCCAGGTGAGTTTGTAGTCTAGCGTGAGGCCTAGCCCCTTTGTTGTTGAGCAAGATTCGATGTGCAACTCCTCGTTCTCATAAATGCTGAAGTTCTCATGAACATTATTCAGTGAAAACTCCATTAGTGTTGTTTTCGAGATATTTAGTGTCGAATGGTTTTTATTTGCCCATGTTACTACCCGCTCATATATCCTGAGTTTTCTCTGTCAGAGCTATAGTATTCTTATCCTTTATGAGGAAATTGGTGTCATCCGCGTAAGCAACTACATGTATTCCCGTGAGACTATTCAAGAATTCCATCAGGTCATTGGCATATATGAGGAAAAATAAGGGGCCAAGTATTGAGCCTTGAGGAACGCCCTGCTCAATGGTTACTGACTGACTGACTGTTTTTCGAATCACTACTTTCTGGGTCCTGCCCTGTAAATATGACTTCATCAGTTTCAAGGCAGTACTTCTCACGCCATATCGTTTCATTTTTTGGAGTAGAAGTGTGTGATTTACATTATCGAATGCTCTGGAAAAGTCTATGAACAATCCACAGATGTTTAGTTTGCCATCGAGAGCATTTATGACGGTTCATGGAAGTCATACAGTGCAGTTTCAGTACTTCTGTTCTGCGAGAACCATGCTGGTTTGGAGAAAGCAGTTCATTAGCGGAAGAAAAAGGTATCAACTGCTTCTTGATATTCAATTCGAGAAGTTTTGAAAAGCTTGGAAGTAAACTTATTCCTCTGTTGTTCTCGTACAGATTAGGATCTCCTTTTTTAAAAATTGGTGTAACGAGTGCAGCTTTTAATTTTTTGGGAAAAATTCCACATTCCAGCGCTAGATTCATGATGTATGTCAAGGGTTCACATAGTTGAAAAACACATTTTTTCAAAATATTTGAGATTTCGTCATGACCACATGCGTTGGAATTCTTCAGAGTTCTTGCAAGGTCTAGAACGTCATGCCCAGTTATGGGATGCAGAAAAATGGAGGTTTGGCAGATTTTTATGTTATTTTCCAAAAAACATATCAATAACTTCTTGCTTGACAGCATCAGAAAAAATGTTGTTGAAGTTGTTAGCCATGTCAATTTCATGGCCATCACCTTCATTAATTATAATACTATCGGGATTTTTAACTTTTTTCTTAATTTGATTAGGAATTTGCCACAAAGTTTTTGATTTATTTTTCGAGTTGGCTATTCTATAGTCAATACCCTGTTTGTAACCATCTTTGAGTTTTTCTCTGTACGTTTGCGTTACTTGCCTTCTTATACCTATCTACGTATCTTTCATCAACTCTTGCACAGTCCGAGTATAGAGATACTCGGCTTTTTAACTTTCGAATTCCTGGTGTTACTATGCTTGGGTTGTAATTCTTTGTTTGTTCGCGGAAACATTTCAGAGGAAACGATACTTCAAAATAATGGTGAACTAAATTATGGAACATTTCGTAAGCTTTATTTGGAAAGGTTTAATTGTAGACATTTTCCCATAATTCATTTTCTAGATAGAGTTTGAAGTTATTGATATTATTCTCCGAAAAATCTCTACCGTAATTTGATGAGCTTTTTTCCAGTTTTTCATTTTTTATAGTTGGAATTCGAATGATTTGGGTGAAGTGTACTGTCCCTACTAATAAAATTATCCAGGCATGTACTTGAGTTAGCAGTTACCCCTGTCAAGGGGAACAAATTAACAACAAATTTAATGCAACATAAAAAAGTTACACCCCATAACCTCTATAAAAATAATTAAAAATAAAACTCGACATGTAAATTCTATTGAAGAACTTAAAGAGGTTGATTTGTTGAAAATATGAACAGGATTGATTTGTTGAAAATATAAACAGGATGTTCATAAAATCAGATGTGGAATCATCTGCGACTGAAAGATAAACCTTAGTCACTATCTTCCATCGTCAAGATAACGTCTTGTGGGGTATTCATTTTAATCGTGGATTATTTAATTCACAGAAAAATCTTTCTATCAATATTCAATTGAGAATGTTTCCCTTTTATAAACAGGATTTCATAAAATCTGCGAATGATTTCTGGTGAGTACTCTCTTTTGGAAAACATTCTCCTTTGCCTCATTCATCTTTATGAGTTCTTAATTAAGACTGGAATAGAAAATAAAATAACTATCTGAATAAAAATGCAAATTTTCAATTTCAGATTTCAGATGTAGTTCAATTTCCAGCGTGGCTTTAGCAGGGGAAGTAGTTGTTTTCTTAGACATTCAAACAAATAACTTCTTTTAATCGTGGATTTTTCAATTCACAGAAAAATCTTTCTATCAATATTTAATTGAGAATGTTTTCCTTTTGAAGAGGTTATTAGGCAATATTTATTTAATCAACCCTGTATATGGTTCAATATTCAAAAAAAAATATTAATAGCTTCCAAGATTTTGAAAACTTATTTTTAAAGCAATATCGGGGAAAAAATGCACAGTTAATTATTGGAGACAAATTACAATTTGGAAAATTTGATGAGAAGCGAAACCTAAATTATAATAATTATGCAATACAAATGTTTGCAATGGTCCAATATTTTGATCTCATCATGAGAAAGGAAGAAATTGTGGGAAATATTAGTAGGCATTTTAAACAAGAAATATTTGAGATCATAAATATGCATGAGATTAAAACTATGGAGAGATTGAGTCAGTGTTTATTGAAATTGGAGAGAACATTATCATATAGAAATTGGGATATCAATAATCAACAGAGGAATTTTCAAAATAATAACTATCAAACAACTAATCAAAATAATAATAGATATACAAATAATCAACATAATAATCGATACATGAATGAAAATAATAATAGAAATAAAAGATATTATAATAAAAACTATAATAATGATAGAAATAGAAATTATAACAGACAAAATAATAATGAATGAACCTAGGAATTGAAGGTATCAAAATATTAATTATAATTACAATAATAGTTATAACAATAATAATAGAAATAATTATAGTAACAACAATCAATCTAATTCACAACAATATCAAGGGCAAAGGACGTTTTTCAATAGGCAACCTCAAAATAATCCTTTTATGAACAATAATCAAGAAAATAATCAAACAATAAGGGTATGTCTCAATAGGAGAAGCCAAAGTGCTGAAAATTTACATGAAAGAGAGGCACAAAATAACAGACCTATGGACGATAACCAGATAAATGTTCCTTCAACAAGTCAGACAGAACAAAGTGTTTATTAAATAAACTATATGCAAAGCTGGACAATACAAACTATCAATACCCAACAGAATTTCTAATGACACACGAAGATATGCAAAATGAACAATTTGTAGGTTTAATAATATTAATAGGTAGTATAGGAAACAAAATGGTAAAAATTTCAATTGACATAGGTTCAGAAGCATCATTGATAAAAGAAAATAATTTAGAAGATTTTATGAAAATTAAAAATACCATGGTAAAGATGCCAAAAACAAATTAAGTAGGAATTAAGGGGAAAAAACTAGCAGAATCAAATCAATATGTTAATTAAATAAAATATTTATTAAGGTAAAGATGAATATAAAATATAAAATGTAAATAAGTAAAATGTTCTATTCAAAACTGTGATTTGGTGTCCTCTTGATCATAGAAGAGGACGTATGCTTCTCCACTCACGATAGATTTTGGTGATAGCGGTGATATTCTCGAGTCATTGTACTCGTGCCATGTGCCTGCATAAGGATGCCTACAGTAAGCCGTGTAGTGTCCATTAAAAGTTGTTCCGCTATGGTTGGATACAGCGTACAAGTTGTAGCGACACGGAGCTGCGTTATCTACTGCATAAATATTCATATCTAATCCATCGAGAGGAAAGTCAATGAAGACATTTAGTTTTCCTCTGAATCTCTCCATCTGCGAAAATCTTTTCAAGTGAATTACTAAAATTTTGGGGAATTTATGTATAGATAATGACTTCGTGCATTTTCTCCTTTCCTTGCATTTAGAACAAATGGGTTTTTCGTCATCATCCAATATTTCTTCCCTAGTAAACAAGTCTAAACATTGCGACAGTCTGAGTTTGCCAGTACTCTTTGGAATAGGAAGTGAAAGGTCCCAGAATGGGTCAAAAGTGACGGAACAATGGCCACAGAAAGTACATTTCAACGATGATTTCAGTCGACCAACAAAGTTATCGACAATTTTCGAGTTGTTCATTCTAAGATATCTTGACCAAGACTCTTTTGCCTTTTCATTATCGCTCAAATTTTCATCGATTTCTATGAACATAGGCTTAGGCCTTTCTCTTACTCTGTTTACATCTTCATGAAGACCTTCCAATAAATATCTGAAGAATTCCTTGGCATCCTGTTGAGCGTTACCCATAAAACGAGGTGCAAATCTTTGTATCTGGCTTTTCAAAGAAACAGTGTTAACCACCACATCAGACGAATCTTCTGACCAAAGTTCTTTTACCACTTCTTCAAATGCTTTTATCAAAGCACCCTTCATACTTGATATGCTTGTGTTGATATCCTTCAAATGTTCCTTTTTTCTCAGATACTCAAGCAACCATCTGGTATTCGATAAACATTGTATTGCACTATTCATAAAGCAGGTATTGCCAATGTTTTTCAAACCATTAAGACCAAGAGTTTTGGAGCTCCCAGGCACAAGTGGTTTGATGGAATCAGAACTGAGGGAGATGCGCTCACTGCTATCTTCAAAGAAATAGTCTCTTATGCAATGATTTTCTCTATCATTGGATCGCCGCAATAAGGAACTCGGAGATAGATGATAAAAGCATTGAATTGCAATTATTAGTTGTTAAAGATATGGAGTTTGATGTAATTATAGGTACTGATCAATTAGAGAAAAGTAAAGGCAAGATTGATTATGATAATAAAGATGGTAAATGTTTTGAATTTTTTGAAGAAAAACTTGAAATAAATGAAAATTCAAATATTTTGTGTATAAAAAGCATGAATGTGTGGTATGAAAGTAATGATGATTATAAAGATGAAATAAATGATAAGGAATATAAATGTAATGATAAAAATAAAGGGTATATAAATGAATTATTAAATGAATATAATAAGTTGATTATGTATGAGTCAAGAATTGCAAAAGAGTATGTACACAAAATAGAAGTAATAGAAACAGAGAAATCCAAATCAAAAAATTATCCAATTTCTTATAAGCATAGAGAACAAGTGAAAGATGAGTTAGAAAAAATGGTAAAACAAGGAATAATAGAAAGAAGTACATAAATCCTATCGTAGTAGTTGTTAAAAAAAATGGTGAACTTAGGTAACTTAGATTGCTTTGATGCTAGAGAATTGAATAGAATTACAATACCACAATATGAATCTCCATTAAACATAGAAACTAACAAATGCTAAAATGCTAAATAAATAAAATAACAAATGCTAAAATAATTTTGAAATAGATTTGAAACATAGTTTTTGGTTAATACCATTACATGAAAATTCTAGAAATCATATAGGTTTTTGCATAGAAGGGTTGTTTATAGATTTTGTGTAGTTCTATATGGTTTTCAATCGGCCTGTCCAGCATTAGAAAGAGTGTTACATAAAATACTTGATAAATATGAAAATTTTGCATTACATTATATTGAGGATATTTTAATATATTCTGACATTGAAACAATACATAAAGAACATTTAAGAAAAATATTTCACATACTAGATGAAACAGGACTCAAGATAAATATTGATAAGTGTGAATTTTTCCAAGGAGAAATTAGCTATCTAGGTTACAAAATGAATGAAAGAGGTGTAGAAATGGATCCTGGTAGAATTAAAACTATCAAAGAGGCCATATAATTCAAAAACTCTTAGATAATTTTTAGGAATATTAAATTATTTTAAAAAACTAATTCCAGACTCAAGCACTTTTGAAAAAGAATGTCAAATAGAAATGGGGAGGTGAACAGGAAAAACCATGTTCCGAATTGAAGGACATGTTCATACAAAATTGAAAAATGTTCCATCCAAATTATGATGAACCTTTCATTCTAAGAACCGATGCATATATGCAAAGATTTGCAGGAGTCTCAAGTCAAATTTAACAGGGAAAAGAAGTTCCTATATCTTTTGTTTCACGAATAACTAAAAACCATTAACGCAACTATAGTGTCACGAAATTAGAGCTTGCCAGTATAATATTCTGTATTACAAAATTGGGATTTTATTTATTGGGATCAAAATTTTATCTAGAAATGGATCATGAAGCACTCATGTCTATCGTAAATTGCAAATATGCAAGTAATAGAGTGCATAGATGGGCATTATTACTTCAAGAGTACAAAATTAAAAGTAAGTATATACCAGGGAAACAAAATTTAATATCAGACACTTCAAAAAGAATGGAGATAGGAAAATCTCATACTCCTCGACAAGTAAAAATAGGGAAAAATGTTTTTAAAAGTAAAGTAGGATTATTTTCTGACATTTGAATTATACAAGATCAAAATAAAAACGCAGAAAAAAGAGGAACAATATACAGAAATGGTATAATGGTAAATGGTAAATGGTAAATAATGGGAGTTATACGTGATAACAAAAGATTTGGCAGAAAAAATAATTAAATATATACATGAAAAATATCTACATATAGGAATTAGGAAAACTTGGTTGATAGTCAGGAAAAATCATATATGTTAACAAGATTTAGAACTAACTAAAAAAATAATAACTGAATGTCAAACTTGCCAATTAGGTCAACATAAAAATAAAGTAAATAAAAATGAAACCTAAAGTATCATCACAAGAAAACCATTTCAAATCATTTCGATAGATTTTGTTAGTGATTTAATACCAACTTTCAACAATAATAAATATATATTTGTAATTGTAGATCATTTTTCTAAATTTATAAAATCATATCCAACTAAAGAGACTAATTTCAAAACTGTTAAAAATTTATTGACAAAATTCATTGTGGAAATAGGAAAACCAGAACATATTATTCTTGATAATGCTACATATTTTTCAAATGAACAAATGAGACATTTTACACAATATGTTGGAATACAATTGAATTTTACCAGTATTGGACATCCATCATCAAACCCTGCTGGAAGATATATACAAGATGTGATAAAATATTTGAGACTGACATCCAAGCACTATTATTACTGAAGAATTTACATTATGACAGGAAGAATGCCTGATAGGGAATGGATAGTGAATGACAGAAATTGTGAATGTGAATGTACGAATTCAAAGAAATTCCAACAAATATATTTAAAAGCAAAATAAAAGGGGCACAAAACAAACAAAATTCAAGAAGGGAGAGTTAGTTATAATAAAATCTTTGAAAATACCTGACAAGAGAAAAGGTATATGTGCCAAATTATTAATGCCATTTGAAGGACCATATGAAATAGAAAATTGTATTGAGAGGAATATTTAATATTGAGAATATTTATCAATTTGAAGTATTAAGAATAATTATATGTTGTAAATATTGTTATCTTTGAGGAATTTTCTGTCTTGAATTCAAAGGACCTCCAAAAATAGTTGGTTTTCCGAAACAAAAGAAGTGGTATTAATAATTTGTAAATAATTAAATTGATATTCAAATTTCACCAACTAGTATAAATTAAGGGAACTTGTTATGTTGAATATTTAAGGAGTTGAAATAAGAATAATAAAGGAAGAAAACACCCTTAAATAAAAAAATGTTCGCATTTGGTAATCTGTGCTATGTTATTTCTAAGATTCTACTGTTTTTCTGAAACCTTATATAATATTAATCGATACCTGTTTTAAATAAAAATGTTCTCTTTAGAAAATTATGCCAATTGCATGTAATTTATTACATGCAATTGGCATAATTTTAAAATTTTAGAAATAAAAAATTTACGAATATATTTTGAGCACAGGCAGATAACAAGATATTAAAAGTTCGAACATCCTGTATACGAAATTGGATCTGAACACAACAGACAATGAGATGCCAGGAAATATATTGATGCAAAATTAGGACATTTTAAAATATGAAAAGCAGAAATGTCAAAAGAATGATTTCAGACGTAAAACATGTCAATGTCAGATCATTTTATCATTCACCTAATTTAGTTTTTATATTTGGTTTTTATCTCAACCTGTTCTATTGGTGTTTATAAATTATATTTTCCACAAAACGAATGATGTCGGATGTGACGGCGGCAATTGATTCGGAAGCTCTGGAGTTCCAGTGTGGAATATGTGGAAGGAGATTCAAGAATGGAAAAGGTTTGAATATTTATAAAAAAAGTATGCACCGCTCTTATGATAAAGGCTCGGTTTCGCAAATGTGTGATGGATCTTTGACTTGGAATGAAGGTTCTTTTTCTAAAAATGAATCTTTCTCTGACAGCCTAAATTCCCGTTTGTCGTTCCAAAAGTTGAACTCCCATATTATAAGAAGGATTCCAAAATCAGCAAGAATGAGCGCTGCTGAAGCATTGTGCAGAGCAATTGACAACTGTGTTGAGTATAACTCCTTAGAAGCCTGGGAAAATCTGTTTTTTTTCGCATATAAGTCTTTCTATCTTCCAACATCCAATAAAAATCGTAAAGAATCTCTAACGTCGATCATAAAAAGTAATATAAGAAACAATGATATTCCACAATATATATCTAAAGATATTCAGTCATTACCACCAACCACGAACCTTGCTAAGTGTGTGATCAATAAAGTCTCTTGCCAAAGCTGTGAATTCCTCATATCTTTGACAGGAAAGCCTTCATTGGTTCGCTAGTTCAAAAAAATATGGGCTCTGGTGGCTATTCTTACAGACCTCATTGCCGTCATCTGAGTTCGATCTTTGACTTTTATGGAAAGACAGAGGCTTGTGGTCTTAAAAGAATAGACCTACGGCTTGTTTTTCGTTGCAAAAATGAAGAAGAAACTTTAGGTGAATTATTTCGCCCTATTCAATTCGGTTTTGGAACCCCAGGAGGATGTGAAGCCGTTGCTCACGCTGCTCGTCGATTTTTAAATCAACATCCAGATCCTGCCTCCACAGTATTCCTGAAAATAGATTTTCAGAATGCTTCCAATATGATTCATAGAAATATCCTTTTAGAAAGAATAGAAGACAAGATTCCGAATCTATATCCTTTCATAAGCCAATGTTATAAGAAACATACCTTTTTAAATTTTGGAAATAACACTATTTTATCAGAAAGAGGTGTCCAGCAAGGAGACCCTTTGGGCCCAGCACTCTTCTGTTTATGCATTGATAATTTAACCAAATCAATCAAAGCTGATTTCAACTGTTGGTATCTTGATGACGGCTCCATAGGTGGTAAATCTGATGTAATTTTAGAACAGTTCAAGAAAATAATTTTTCAACATCAGAAAAAATTGGTCTTAAATTGAATTTTGAAAAATGCGAACTATATTTCTTGGACGACCTGAAAGATGACATACCAAAAAAAATTTACAGTTTTGCTCCTGGTATGAAAATTATGAATAAAACCAACTGGACCCTCCTTGGTGCACCCATGTCAGAAGAATCTTTGGCACAATCCCTGAACCAAAAGACTAAATCTTTGAATTTGATGGCATCCCGCATGGATTCCATTCCGAAGCATATTGGGTATTTTCTTCTGAAGAACTGTCTAGCTATACCCAAATTGATATATACATTGAGATGTTGCCCGACTTGGCGCTGTCAAAATGAACTTGATCTCTTCGACTCAACACTCCGTATGATTTTGGAGCAGATTACTAATAATAATTTCAGCCTTTCCACGTGGCTTCAAGCAACACTTCCCGTAAATAAGGGTGGTCTGGGTATACGACAAGCATCTTCACTTGCTTTACCAGCTTTTCTTTCTTCGTTGAACAGCATTCAACATCTAGTTGATCAAATTGTACCTGATTATTTTTCCAGTGTGTCCGATGTTCACTATATAGAGTGTGAATCTGTATGGTGTTCTAAAACTGGAACCTCTGCACCTGATAATAAAATTTCCCAAAAATCCTGGGATCTTCCTCTCATCGAATTGTCATCTAAACAACTCCTTGACTCGGCTGTTAATTCTCCTTCTGAAAAGGCTCGACTGAAGGCAGTTAGTACGAAAGAATCTGGAGCTTGGCTCAACGCTCTTCCAGTTGCATTCCTTGGAACTTTATTAGATGATGAATCTTTCAGGATTTCTGTGGGTTTACGTTTGGGCTGTTCTATTTGTGTGAGTCATAAATGCAGATGTGGATTTATCGTCAACGAAAAAGGGACGCATGGATTGAGTTGTAGATTCAGTTCCGAGCGTTCGTCTCATCATTCAACAGTAAATGACTTAATCAAGCGAGCTTTATCAACTGCTGATATTCCTGCTGTCTTAGAACCTTTGGGAATCATTTGTGATGATGGTAAGCGTCCAGATGGGATGTCTCTCATCCCATGGAGTCATGGAAAACCTTTAGTCTGGGACTTCACTTGCGTAGATACCGTTGCAGCATCACATATTGATTCAACATCCAGAAATGCTGGTGGGGCTGCAGATTCTGCTGAAAAGTCCAAATTGAAAAAATATTCTACTTTAAAAGATCAATACATTTTTTATCCGGTAGCAATTGAAACCTTCGGTTCATTTGGTAGTTATGCCACCGAATTAATTAATCATATTGGACAAAAAATGATCAATAAAACAGATGATCGAAGAGCAAGGACTTTTTTGATACAACATATCAGTATCGCCATCCAAAGAGGAAACGCAACGTCAATTCTGGGTTCTATTCCTGCTACTCAACGTTTGGATGATATATTTATTCGTCCACAGAGAATAAATATGTCAAGTAGTATCCATAAGTATATTATTCGGAGCCAAATACCTGGAAAGTATGATTTGGATTCAACCACTTCCAAAAAAATAACGCGATCTACCATATCTTTATCTAACTCGATTTCAAGCAGCCTCCAATCGAGTTCCTTATTGCGGCGCTCCAATGATAGAGGAAATCATTGCATAAGAGACTGTCCCTTTGAAGATAGCAATAGCGGTGAGCGCATCTCCCTCAGTTATGATTTTATCAAACCACTTGTGTTTGGAAGCTCCAAAACTCTTGGTCTTAATGGTTTGAAAAACATTGGCAATACTGCTTTATGAATAGCGCAATACAATGTTTATCGAATACCAGATGGTTGCTCGAGTATCTGAGAAAAGACGAACATTTGAAGGATATCAACACAAGCATATCAAGTATGAAGGGTGCTTTGATAAAAGCATTCGAAGAAGTGGTAAAAGAACTTTGGTCAGAAGATTCGTCTGATGTGGTGGTTAACACTGTTTCTTTGAAAAGCCTGATACAAAGATTTGCACCTCGTTTTATGGGTAACGCTCAACAGGATGCAAGGGAATTTTTCAAATATTTATTGGAAGGTCTTCATGAAGATGTAAACAGAGTAAGAGAAAGGCCTAAGCCTATGTTCATAGAAATAGATGAAAATTTGAGCGATAATGAAAAGGCAAAAGAGTCTTGGTTAAGATATCTTCGAATGGACAACTCGAAAATTGTCGATAACTTTGTTGGTCAACTGAAATCATCGTTGAAATGTACTTTCTGTGGCCATTGTTCTGTCACTTTTGACCCATTCTGGGACCTTTCACTCCCTATTCCAGGGAGTACTGGCAAACTCAGACTGTCACAATGTTTAGAATTGTTTACTAGGGAAGAAATTTTGGATGATGACGAAAAACCCACTTGTTCTAAATGCAAGGAAAGGAGAAAATGCACGAAGTCATTATCTATACTTAAATTCCCCAAAATTTCAGTAATTCACTTGAAAAGATTTTCGCAGATGGAGAGATTCAGAGAAAAACTAAATGTTTTCATTGACTTCCCTCTCGATGGATTAGATATGAATATTTATGCAGTAGATAACGCAGCTCCGTGTCGCTACAACTTGTATGCTGTATCCAACCATATTGGAACAACTTTTAACGGACACTACACGGCTTACTGTAGGCACCCTTATGCGGGCACTTGGCACGAGTACAATGACTCGAGAGTATCACCGCTATCACCAAAAAATATCGTGGGTGGAGAAGCATACGTCCTCTTCTATGATCAAGAGGACACCAAATCACAGTTTTAAATAGAACATTTTACTTATTTACATTATTTATTTTATATTCATCTTTACCTTAATAAAGTATATTATAAGGTAGTTAGAAATGTTTTGTAAAAAAGAGGTGAAATTAATAAAAAGTGCAACAAAAAATGCGTGACATACATAATATGAAGAAACGTAAAAAAAATTAATTTAATATTTTGTATCTCCATGTTCCCTACCATGAATTCAGCTTTTTCTATTGATTTTTTCTGAAAACACTCTGGGATATAATCGATGAGTATTTGATAATTTTAAATTGAATATGCATTGATCAGACTATAACACCCTATCACCATCACCACCAAACGGCCTAATTATTTAATTTAGATTCAAAAAGAATCCAGATCACTATTTGGGGTTATTCTGGTACTACTGGTGGAACCATATTGAATGCTATTATATTTCCTATTAAAGAATTTGATTCGGTCAAAGTTAGATTTTCTTCGAATGATAAATTATTGAAAAGGGAAACATTCTCAATTGAATATTGATAGAAAGATTTTTCTATGAATTGAAAAATCCACGATTATTTATAAATATTTTCTATATTTCACGTTGTTCTTAAGATTATTCGTCTAGAAAAGACAGTAATTTTTCGCGAAGAACAGCCCTGAGTATGTCCACCAAAGTCTTTATTCAGAGGGTTCAGTTAAGGCAAGAAGGATATTTGGCACTTACAGGATTTTGAAAATTCAAATCCGTGTAGTCTCCAGTTCCTCCTTCGTTGATTCTACGTAGCCTTCCAGAGGTTGGGTCGTTCGTGATATCCTTGATGGATTTGTTCGATTTGTGCTTAAGGGGTTGAAACTCCACGATGCGAAAAACGTATTTTCAGGTACTGCACAAATCCTATCACGATTGCGCCAATTGAGTACTTTGAATGAGAAACGTCTCTTTCATTCGTTCAAATATATAGACGATTGTTTCTAGTGAGAGTTAATTAGAATGAATAATATATGTTAAAAAATGGTTTGCTCCAAGAGATCCGAGATGGGGAGATTCTTGGAATAGTGCCTGGTCAACGAAGCTTCATCAGCAGTATCCATGAGAATGGATATTTCATGGAAAAGGTCGCTACTTAACTCGAAGACCCGCATGATCCAGACAATAGGTTCTAACCGTTCAGAATCTCTCTTTTACAGATCACTTCCGATGGAAACGTCACTTCACGTTTTTTATTATGGGGATTCATTATTCATCCGTTACATGAATGCCATAGTGAAAAACTTTCACTCGATTATTCAACATAAAGAAATTGAGCTATTTCCGTTATAGACTGCTCAACGGAGTCCGAATATCTGAGGTCATCTACAGTGGATGTGAAACTCGATATTGGAGATAAAAATGGATTTTTCGCCAACCCACGAGCCTATTGCATCATAATCAATCACTGTATAATGGAGCATCTGCCCCTGAGTGAAATAGTCCGACATCTATTTCAAATTGAAAATACAAGCGCTACTCAGGTCATTTGCAAGTAACACTCTGAAAGATAAAGAAATGGAAAATTAAATATTCTGCAGAATTATACTACTGCTCTTCCACCGTACCTAGGCAATAATGAGAAATTCCATACAGACGACCCACCACCACCAGTTTTCCCAGGAGAAGGATCGCTCTGAATTAATCACAGGGGCAATAACATTCGTTGCAGTTTGATACATTTTTTCGCATATGGATATGGGTGTCTCAGTAACTGATATGCCCGTTAAAAAAGCTAGCAAGCAACCTGAGAAGAAGTGTACCTGACGGAAAACTGTATTTTTCATTCCGAATAGATGTAATTTCATTACTATACCTTCACGAAGAATTATACCTGTATGGTTTGAAAAAATCAAAGTGTTCGAATCATATGTTTTTTTTTCATTTAGCTTAGAGTTGAATTGATTTCATTTGGTCCTCTTTCGACAGTGGCAGTGCTAACATCAAATTATATCATATTGTCAAATGTTTTTTTCGAATATTTTGTATATCAATCATCTGCATAATGTGAATGAAGTTTTCATTACTTTCGACATTGTCACTGGACACAGAAACAAAGTGGATGAAAATGCTTCCGTTCCAAGTCAATGAAGGACTTTTGCCTGTTTTGAGTGATGAAATACGGAAAAATATTTTTTTTTACAATTTGATACTTTTTTTCATGATCAATTGGAAAAGAGCTACATACTTCACCCCCACTAAACTACCACAGATATGTGCAGAATCTGATTAGAAAACATTTGCGCGAATATCCAAATTCTCCATTAAATTTCTATGAAAAACGTCAGCATACGAGAAGAACGCAATATAATTCATCACATGTTTGCGTGGACATTTGCCTACAAGAAATCACTAAGTAAATTTTGTAAGTATTGAAAAACTTTGGAAAATACTTGAAGCTATTCTGGATGAAACTTCAAATGGAAAAATTGCATATAAAATTGCACATGAAAAATCGTGCAACTGAAACTCACATCTCTAGACGTTCAACTTTGAGTTGCGTAACATTGTTTGAGTGGATCTGAATTTGGCACCACTTGACGCCGTGTACTGTCATGCGCGACGCAACCCTGCGCGCTGGTGCCCTCCGCTGGCCCGACCCCGCTCTCAAGACCGACTCACATACAGCGACTCCAAACCCCGCCCACGTGGCCAATAACACTTTACCACCACAAAGCCGACCACCCGTAATTTGTAATTGTCCGTTTATTTCCACTTCACAAAACCACACAATCACTACGACAGTTTTTTTTTTTTTTAATGGCTTTGACATTTTGTCATTCGGCCAGTCACAAGTTGAGTATTTTTTTTATGTATCATTTCATAGTGTTCTGGGTAGGCCTTGTTACTGACTCCATACGCCACCTAGGAGCAGCACTGTTAATTTGAACGCAACAGCGAATCGTCGAGGACCATCCTCGGCCCGGCTACGAAATTTAACATTTAATTCTCTCAAATTAAATAGAAAAATTTCCGCCCTGGCCGAGAATCGAACTCACGACCTTTCGATCATGAGTCGGACGCTAACCCACCGCGCCAATCCCCCCACTACGACAGTTGGATGAATTGATCACAATTCACTCTCCAAATCAACTGATAAAACACCTATCTCCCCGCACGTTGTTACTTCAATAATGGAATGTATTGTATATATTCGTGTATTAAACTAATTTTCTTGAAATCTGACAAGACAAAAATAATATCTCAAATCTATTCTTTATTTATCTGTCAGTGCCTATCCTCACACAACATAGGCGTAGGCACTGGGTCAAACTGGGCGTCAACATGCCCCATCTCATTATCACATAACTGTGTGGGCATTACCCCTCTGGATAACAAATCTGCTGGATTCTGAGTAGTGGAAACATGGTGCCATTCATGAGATTCTGTCAATGATTGAATTTCACTAACGCGGTTTCCATAAATATTTTCAAACTGCTAGATGGCATCCTCAACCACCCTAAAACAATATTTGAATCTGACCAAAATAAACATCTGGAGAAATTTACCTTTAGAGATTTTAATACCTTATCTGACAGACGCGCCAATACTAAAGCCCCACAAAGCTCAAGTGGTGGAGTTGATATTACCTTCACAGGAGATACCTTGGACTTCGCACAAAGTAAACTGACAGTTATGTTCCCAATATTATCTACTGTTCTAACATGAATGCATCCACCATACGCATTATTTGAGGCATCCGAAAACCCATGTAATTAAGTAGTGATGGGATTGATACACATAACGTGACGTGATATCTTCAATTCATTCAGTACCTGTAAATCGCTACGAAATTCATGCCAAGCCTTTTCCAAATCGTTGGGAACCCGATCATCCCATAATATCTTTTCGCGCCATAAATGTTGTAAATTGATTTTAGAAATAATTGTACATGGACTTAAGAGTCCGAGTGGATAAAATATTTGTGCAGTGTGTGAGAGAATCATTCGTTTTTGGTTATAGACTCACCTTTCAGTGGCTCGTTTATTTTATAGGTCAAGTAATCTGATTTACATGACCAAGTCAACCCCAAAGTTTTAGTATTTTCATTCTCACCAAACATAAGAATATTAAAGGGCTCAGTGGATTTATCTACATATTTCAATATTTTTGGTTCGTTTGAAAACCATTTTCTCAGATCAAAACAACCTGATTTGAGAACATTTGATACCTGTTCTACGATGTACGAGGCGTGTTCAAGACTATCGCTTCCTCCTAAAAAATCATCAACATAAAAACTGTCGCGTATGATTTCGGCTATGTCCGGCATAGAATTTTCACATTCATTTGCAAGTTCAAACAAACATCGGATACTTAGAAATGGCGCTGCCGCATGTCCGTAGGTAACGGTATTCAAATTGTAAACCTTAAACGGCTCCGATGGATTTGCGCGCCACAATATTCGCTGTAGAGGTCTCTGGGATGGTTCTAACACCACTTGACGGTACATTTTTTCGATATCGCTGATACTACATACCTATATTGGCGAAATCTCAGTGATAATGATAAAAGATCACTTTGTAAAGTGCTCCCAACCATCTGAATATCATTTAAAGAGACTCCGGAAGTTGTTGGAGCTGAAGCGTCGAAAACTACTCGAAGTTTGGTAGTCACGCTCTGCTCACGTAGTACTCCATGATGAGGCATATAATAGGCGATTTCGTTTCTGTCTAAACTCTCTACTTCGGTCATGTGCCCTATTGTCAAGTATTCCGTCACAAAATCAACATACATTTGCTTGAATCTACTATTTTTCAAAAACTTTCGCTCTAGTGCCCAAAGCCTCCTTTTTGCTTGATCAAATGATTCTCCTAGATTCTCGATAGAATCTTTCAAAGGCAGCGACACCATAAACCGACCATTTGATGAACGCCTCACGTTTTGTTGAAAATGAATCTCGCAATCATTTTCTTCCTTTGACAAAGGTTTCTTGGCAGGACACTCTTCGATTTCCCAAAACCGCGCGAGTTGTTTTTGAATATCAAGACTACTAAAGTTACAACATAATTCGTTGTTTCGCTTAACGTTTTCAACCGGCCCAGAGATAATCCAACCAAAACGAGTTTTTTGCAAAACTGGACCATTGGCCCCCAGACTAATCTGGTCGGTGCATAGCAGATTATAAAATAAATCTGCGCCAATCAACACATCTATTTTTTCCGGTTTATAATAAGTTGGATCTGCTAATACTATATTTTTGGGAATATTGATTTCAGTAGTGTCAACCTTAATACTTGGAATATGTCCTGTTATTTCGGGTAGAATCAAACAATAAATTTTTGTATGGAAATCGTTATGAACAGAATGGATTCCTATCTCACATTTATGGGTTAGTTTCAACATATTCTGACTCAAACCGAAAACAGACATATTAATTTCTTCCTTTCTCAGGTTCAGTTTTTCAGATGAACTCCTGGTTATAAAACTTGACTGGGAACCCGAGTCTAGAATGGCCCTGACTATGTGGGTATTTCCTTTGACATCAAAAACTTTTACATGAGCTGTAGACAGTAATACGTAATTTTTCGAATTCATTGCTGTCAAAGTAGTCTGCGAATCCCTTTCAAGCTCTGAACTTTGCGGTTCGACATGCAATAAAACATTATGTTTTTTATTACATTTTTTGCAATGTCCCAACCGACAATATTGACTGTAATGACCCCCTTTCAAACAATTGAGGCACAACTTTATACTCTTTATTTTTTCTACACGGTCAGTTATTGTCATTTTTAAAATTCCTCGCAATTTGAAATAGTATGTTCCCCCTTACATAAAGCGCAACGAATGTTGCTTGTGAGTAAACCCTTTACATTCGAAGAACCTCTATTATACTTTGACGATCCATTGCCATTCCTTTGATTCGAACTATAATTTTGTTAATAGTTCTGTTCGCGATTTTGTTCGAGGGTTTCCAGTAAATCCGCGCGACCTTTGAGAAATTCTTTAAAATCACTCCACTTCGGAAGTTCCTTCGCGCATTTATGCTCTTCCCATTCCCTACTCGTTACATTGTCTAATTTCATTGCCACTATATGTATTATTAAGGTATCCCATTGATCGGTGGGTTGTTTCAACTTTGACAAAGCACTTAAATTCTTCGAGACTGTATCAATTAACTTTCTAATTTCCGCGGACGATTCTTTTTTAATGGATTCCAGGGCAAATAATGATGATACGTGGTTGTGGACCAACAAACGCGTATTATCGTATCTATCGCATAAAGTCTTCCATGCCAATTTATAATCATTACTAGAAAATTCCAACGATCGCACAACTTCGGCAGCCCCACTACGAAGCGAAGCTCTTAAATAATGAAATTTCTCAATTTCCCCTATACAATTATTCTGATGAATCAAACTGTCAAATGTGTCACGAAACTCGAGCCATGTTTCGTAGTCGCCACCAAAGTTGGGGAGAGCTATTATTGGTAATTTTACCGGAACATGTGGTAATGCATTACCTATTTGAATGTTTCCTACTGATCTAACCGAAACATTGTCAGATGCGACATTATTTTCCCCCGAAGTTATTGATGCCCTAGCCTTGGATAATAAACCCTTTGCTATTGAAGTTACTGCGAAAAAACTCGATTCGAATGATTCACGTTCAGCAAGTTGCTCTTCATGGTTATTTGTAGCAAATTCGAGTGCTTCTTGTACTCGATCAAAATCTTCTAATAACGGATCAATTCGATTGATTCTCTGATCGAGCTCTATTAAATCAACATCATTTAAAACGGATTTATTGGTTGTTTGTTCTTCAAACGTTTTGAATAAAGTTAACTTTGCTTTCAAACCTCCTCTCTTTCTTTTTGATGTGGATATTTCTTCCTCAGTGGCCATTTCAAACGATTTAATTACAACGTGAATCAATGCTCGTCTAATATTGAGGGAAAGGAAATGGAATGTAATGACTCACCCTTCTGATCTCACGCCTGCTTCAGTAATACAGCTGTAGTATGCAACTCTTCCAAGAGGACAAGGACCGGCGCTGAGTTCTCGACTGCGGTGGCCCACTGTACAATTGCACTTTTCACCTTTATCAAATTGATATTAAACTAGTCCTTTCCATTTACATCGGTTCGATGGACCATATGTTACTTCAATAATGGACTGTATTGTATATATTCGTGTATTGAACTAATTTTTCTTGAAATCTGACAAGACAAGAATAATATCTCAAATCTATTTTTATTTATATCTGTCAGTACCTATCCTCACACAACATAGGCGTAGGCACTGATTTAAACTGGGCGTCAACACACGTGATGCATTGATAAAGCTCGGTACTATAGTATTTCTAATCCCAATTGGACCGACATAAAAAGTTTCGAGAAGGAATTCTTCCACACGACAGATTTTTTTATGATTGTACCAGGAACGCTCTGAAAGTAAAAACACTGGTAGTATATACATTTTCCATCTGCCGGGCAGTGCATATGAACACTCCTCATAGTGCTCTTATTTTTATTGCCGTTCCAATTGGGATTAGAATAACTATACTAGACAATTCTGAAAGGTAACCTTCAAATTCGTTGAACTTTCGGGAATCCGTCATTACATCACCGGGTTGTCGAACGATAACCAATGCATTGCGTATTGTATCCGTTTTCTTGTAACAATATTTTTGGGCTTGTAGACAAACAGGACTCGGATGATACCATTAGAAAACCGTTTTCAGCGCCAGTACAAATCTCAAAAAAAAAAAAATTTCAGTGGAAAATTGCGTTTCATGTTGACGTTTCCTATCCTAAGCTTAATATATTGAAAATATTTGTTAATGTAAGTAATCGCAAATTTGTGTATGTCCTAGTAATAAAATTCTGCCAATATGAGGAGGAATATGTGAAACGTAAACTCATGCAGCATGAGTAAAATAAATGAAATTTCTCAGAAGGAATCATTCTTTTGGATAATGACATTGATATCACTTCATGGTTTGCTGGAGTCCATGTTCTTTATTCATCCTCTACTCCATCTCTCATCTTGATTATTCTAATTCATTCCAATCTATCCCATAAGCACATGTACGTCCATTGAATGTTCAATGGACGATGAAAATGGATATTATGGACGTCTATTGAACATCCAGTTACATACAATGATATGTCCAGAAAATGTCCGAACCTCACTGGGTTCAACATCTTATGGACGTACTTACAGGATGTACAATGGACGTACTCACATGTACGTTAACAATGTACCCGAAGGTTCAGATTACTACATCCAATGGATGTCCGTATTTAACAAATCCAATGAATGTTCATTCGACACGTCCAGTGGATGTCCATACCAAACGTTCAAGGTATGTCCATCCAAATCGCCCAATGGATGTCCAGTCATAAACGTAAATAGAAAACATATTCAGGTACAATCAAATTGGGATAAGCAGTTTTTTCAATTGATTTCAAACAGTTGATAAAATGCCCAGTTTTATATATATATATATATATATATATATATATATATATATATATATATATATCTGTGAATGATTGTTGGTATTTGAAATGAAACTCACTATAACATTAAATAATGAATAATGTTTTTAATACTGAATAAATAAAATACATAAATTATGACCATTCTGAAAAAATTAAAAACTCATATAAAAAAGAAGAACTGAAAAAATTCAAAACCTATATAAAATATTGAATAACTTGGGAAAAAACACACAAGAGTAACAACTAACATTCTTTCCTTTCATTGGCTCTTCGAAGCCATTTTGAAATTGCTTCTTCGACCTCCTTGTGATATCCTTTTTTGGCATGTAGAGCAGCTTCAGTAAATTCAGTTCAATCAAATTGTGCTGCTGTCATAACATGTTACCATACTATATATAATACTGAGATGTATATATGTGCAGATAACTGCTCAAATGATCAATTATCTCAAGTTTATTCCCTTGAATAATCAAATGAAAGTACTTTTTACCCTAATGAAATAAACAGATATAAAAAATTAATTTTCAGTGTATTCAAAAGGGGATTATTTTCAAGATTGAAAATACAGCTTTGTCATTTTTACATTGATTTAGTTTCAAAGCTGATGAGAACTTCACAATTAATACAATAAGAACCTAGTACATTCACTTACTTATGACTAAATGTGACATCTTCAAAACCCTGAAGGAGCTTTTCTGTTTTCTTACATACAACTGGTGGATTATACCGCCAAAATGCCGCTGACGGCCATTGTATGTTGAGGGTTATATAAGGTTATATCAAGCTTAGAAGTGATTCTAATAGCTACCCATGAGTATTACATTGATGATAATGTGATTTGTTTTGAAGCATGTACATTTTGCCTGTTTCCTCGATTCACCTCGTTACTATCACTTGCTCAACACACTACCTCACACGTAGTTCAACAACTGGCCTAAAGCCTAATAGCTAATAGGGTAATAGGTTCTCCGTTTTCCAAAAGCACTGTGAAATTCACAAAATGAAAAACAAAGCCATGCCCATAAACCAAGCAGTTGAGATCCTATTCTAACCTTAAATCTAACGTCATTCTTTGGAGGATGATGGGGTGGGCCGAGGGCGTCAGCGTATAGCGGGAGAAGGAACAGTAGCGCCAAATGGAAGTTGCTAGTTTTCATGCAACCAAATTTTGTATTATATCCATGTGAAATATTTCGTGAAATTTTGAACTAAAATATTTAAAACGAAATAATAGAAGTATACGATGAATCACCATCAGATGAAGAACATTTTTATTGCAACATATATTTCAATCATATAAAAGTTTGCATATTTCATATTTCATAATCAAATGCCACAGACAAAGAAGTAATGTGACCATCAATTGATTTTTCAACGACTCAATAGGGAACACGCATGTGCCTTTTTTCTAGGATATTTTGATTCGTACATAAAGATTACCACCTATAAAGCTCTGCAACAAACTTCATAATTCGAAATTGAAAACGTCAATTTTTCCATCAAATTCAAAAACGTACTGCTAGCGCCTCAGATGGACGTATATATCGTTCAAACTTTTACCGTTATAGTTGCTTCGAACTGTCAACTATCATTTCATCCGCCTTCGTTTCACTAATACTTGTATTGTGAGTTGTACTAATATTTTTTTTATTATAGTATATTCAAATGTTCTCAAACATTACATTAAATTCACATTTCTGAAACAACCACAATTGGCGCTAGTGTTTGGGGAAAGTTATTCAAGTTTTCGAGTTTGAATTGAGGAGCACCTTCAAACTAGAAAATTGGGACAAAATTTTGGAATTTGTGTGAAAATGTGATTTTTGAGGGTCTAACTTAGGTAAAGAAGAATTAAAGTATTGAGACGGAATCTCCCTTTCTTCTAAAGGTGGGTTTTCATGCGCATACCTAATTTCGAATTTTCCATCAAATTATCAATTAGCCATACTATAAATGAAAAAGTTAATAATATATAATCGTATAATTTGTGCAATGAACGATGGATCCAGCTTTGTACATCCTATGGTCATTCCGGCATGTACAATTTGATCCAAAAATAATCATCTAAGTGGAATCACAGAAAGTACGATTTCTTAATGTACAAATTGAATTCAGTTCGTTACATCTTATTAACGTTCAGGCATGTACAAATAGGGATGATCCAATATAGTTCCTCCATTGGATGATCACAGACGTACAATATGTGTATGTACAATTGGATCCAGTTCTTCACATCCTATGGACATCC
This sequence comes from Gonioctena quinquepunctata, assembly GCA_018342105.1. Lineage (NCBI taxonomy): Eukaryota > Metazoa > Arthropoda > Insecta > Coleoptera > Chrysomelidae > Gonioctena > Gonioctena quinquepunctata. Next base: position 97,611 of record JAFIRS010002634.1, on the reverse strand, counting down.
AGAAATGTATAAGTATGATTAATTCACGTTGATCTAATAATTTCCATCCAGTGGACATACAATTTCTGAATGTAGAAATAACATTCAGTTCTGTACACCCTATGGATGTACAATTATGGGTGTTCCAAAATGTTTCAACATTGTACATCCAGTGGACATACATAAAAGTGCAATTCCTGAAGTAGAAATTTAGATCCTGTTTTGTACATCCACTGGACGTCCATATAAGCTCCATGGAAGTTTGGACTCCATTTGGACCTGAAATGGACGGCCATTGGACGTTGTGTGCTCCATGGGATGTCCTGTAATAGTCGGCAATGTAATGAGTACGCAAAGTGAGGCTTTAACGGACGAATCGAAATGTTTACGGACAATGCGCCAGCCGAGTCCGGAATATGAAGCCATTTGCGTGCGTGTTGCATACAACATTTTTTTCTATTAGCTTTTCAAATAGAATAGAAATGCCACACATCTATCCTCGCCGTGCATACATTTTAAAATACCATCCATAGGGTATAGTGTAAAGAAGTTGGACAAAAATCTAGCAAGCGATTGTTTATCAATGACACATTTGTTGAATACTTGGTCAAATATTAGTGTTCATTTTTCCTGGAATAAGTATTCCAAAGTAATATTCTGAAGAAATCGTTAGTACAAAATTTCAAGAGTCTAGTTTATTGCGTCTCCTGAAACGTTTTCTGAGTAAACAAAAGTCTTCTGAGTAAACAAAACAGGTCCGCTACAGTGGTGCTACAATGACTTCAAGTACACGCCCGCTAAAATGGCATTTGCGGACTGTTTGTACTATCCAAATTAGGCATTTTGTGGAGAGTGTAGAAAAAAAGACATTATTATGAACCCAACATGACTGCATACCGTCTGACAATCTCAAAAATAATATCTCACGTGACACTATGATAGAATGGAAGTATATGAGTAACAAATTGTTTTCTCAAAATCTACCTATTACCGACCTTTGATGACCTTAATGAGACAATAAATTATTCCACAGTTAAGAAAACATCTCCAATGTATTTTTATCAGTTTTCAAAACCCTTCATTTCTAATTGGTTGTCCAAGATCCTACAGTAGAAAATTACAGAAGAACATTTCTTCGTGAACATAACTTTATTCATTATAGAACATGCAAAACAAAAGTAGCACCCTGAACAAATTATAATTAGTTGATATATCGAAATATTAACATTATAAAAACATGATTACTTTTTTCAATTTTATCATCAAAAATTATGATCATTGACATCAATCCCGATAAATTATTTTCCCGAGGCAAGTGGTTTATAGTAATTACATTATTGGTGAAGGTTACTGATGAAAAACAAAAGCTAGAAACCTCCAGTTGTAGTTGCACTTTCTGCGCTCTCCCCATTCCTGGTGAGGTACAGATATCAATATTCATTCTACACATTTTGACAGAATATTTGCGGATCTTGAACTTGTAGAAATCATTCATTTGTTTCTGTGTGATAGAAATGCCTGGTTCTGGTAATCTCTTCATGGTTTCAGGGTCGAACTGATTACACATTCATCATAAGCATTCCATCATGAGTATATGAATTCTTTAAGAATATAAGTATTGATAAATTGTAAATTCTGTTGCTGTTAGTGAATGAAATAAAACATATTCGGAAATGAAATGGACCACTGTCAAATGTTTTCACTTGCTACTGTTCATTCGTTTTGGACAAACCTTACATTCGCAACTTTGAATTTTGTGATTGTGACTGAGACTGAATGCTGCAAAATAAATTGTGCTATGTCTCAATGCGCGTCAGTAGGAAGGAGAAACATTCTACAGCAGTCTAGTTGAATTCTTGATTATATCTGTTATATTTTGTGTTGGTCCACTGGCTCGAATAGCTTTCGTACCAATCCATTTAGTCCTCGATTTTATTCGAAAATCTGTATTCACCGTGGTTGAGGATTGAGAGGACCATTATAGCCCATGCGCCTTAAATAATTCGTTGGCTTATTGCTCGGCATTTATACTCCACACTTGGGCTCTAATTCATTCTCCTCCACCTTAGTGTATAATTTAATTTAACAGTGCCCTTACCGAGTTGGAAAGGATTTGGATGATGATAATTATGGTTAAGGTTCCTGGCTTTCATGCCACATTCCAAAATAAATAAGATTATAAAAAAAAAAATTTTTGGAATTCTATCAAGATTTCACCAATTTTCAATGTATGACTCAAGATATTGAAAAATACATAGTCAAGCTTGTAAATCATTACTACCCTGGTACGATTTTCGAATTTTATGAATAATTTCCATTCGAGGAACGCCTTCTGTTTTAAATTATATTTTTTGTAGCTTTCGGATAAATAGAATAGAATCTCCCATTCGAAGCATAGAAGGAGACTGTGGGGAGTCGCTGACTATTTATGATGCAGCTTGGCCAGATGATTCAAGAATTGTTAAAACTTTCTGTGATACTTTTTCGAAAGCAATGGAAAAACATGATTTTATTTCCACTGGAAATGCAATGCTCGTTAAATTTGAGAGCAAAACTGGAAGTTACAGCGGGTAAGTAGAAATTATTGAAAATTAAATTGCAAAGCATTATGGTTTCTCAATAGATTTTTTTCTACACATTTATTTGTTATCATCCTTGGTGAAATATTCCCAAAGCAATCTCAAGTGTGATCCAGGTAACAAAATCATTTCATAATTCTCTAAACTCAGTGCGATTATTTTCTGCTCCAAGGAAAGCATTTGACAGCGGTCTTATCAGAGTTTGATGAACATATTTTCCCATAGAATTCTCCAGATCATACTCAGAGTCAACAAGGAGAAGCTTGTTAGCTAATACGAATTTTCTCATAGCCTTAACTGTTCTAGTTGTTTAAAAATTCGATGAATTCCATCATTTTCTTATTCCGCTTTTCCCGAATCAATTTGAGATACGACATTTCTTCGAGATTTTAAACATGTGGACTGATTGAATGAGATAAAAAAACTTTTTCGGTAACAAAACAACCAACATTTATCCCGTACCACTATTATGCTGGTCTCATTGAAAACCAATATTTGTGTAATCCTTCAAATTCAAGGTATGTATAATACAGACTCAAACTCCATTCATAATACCTATCAATTTAGAAATACTTTGGATATTCCCCATTCATGGGGAAGGGGTAAAATTGAGTGCATGATATTTTTTTTGTAATTTTCTGTTCAAACATAAATGCTACTGAAAGATAAGTGCCATGTGAAGTGGAATGAATAGAAAAATCGAATTTAAACGGTTTTCTTCACATAGAGGATTCAATATAAAATTGAACCAGAAAATGGTAGATCTCAGGTGAAAAACAACTACTTTCCTGGCAAATGCCATGCAGAACGTTGAATGATATTCACCTGAAAATCCATGCATACTTCCATATAATATCAATGGACATTGAATGCAAATGTTTCTTTCTGATAAGCTCGATTATGTTCAATTTATGTCGTGTTCACCTAACAATCCGCATACCGGTTTCAGGCTCCTTGGCCCTCATCACTACGGAGTAGTCAACCAGCCGAAGGTCCAAAGAACTCTGGCTGAAGTGAGACACAACGTAAACAAACCATCATCGAGCTTGTAACTTGTAAAGATAAACTTGTAACTTGTAAAGATAAATAAACTTGTAACTTGTAACTTGTAAAGATAAACTTTAACTGGCGGTACCTAGTGACAGAAAGTAGTTGTTTTTCACCTGAGATCTACCATTTTCTGGTTCAATTTTATATTGAATCCTTTATGTGAAGAAAACCGTTTAAATTCGATTTTTCTATTCATTCCACTTCACATGGCACTTATCTTTCACTATATGCTAGACGGGCTTGCCACTCCTACTGAGAAGGAATCTTTTATTCAGAAACCTATCGAGGTGGGAGATTTTCGGAGTGTTTCTTTCTGTCACTAGGTACCGCCAGTTAAAGTTTATCTTTTCCGGCGTACCTATAGGTGTTACAAGCTCGATGATGGTTTGTTTACGTTGTGTCTCACTTCAGCCAGAGTTCTTTGGACCTTTGGCTGGTTGACTACTCCGTACTGATGAGGGCCAAGAAGCCTGAAACCGGTATGCGGATTGTTAGGTAAACACGACATAAATTGAACATAATCGAGCTTATCAGAAAAAAACATTTGCATTCAATGTCCATTGATATTATATGGAAGTATGCATGGATTTTCAGGTGAATATCATTCAACGTTCTGCGTGGTATTTGGCAGGAAAGTAGTTGCTTTTCACCTGAGATCTACCATTTTCTGGTTCAATTTTATATTGAATCCTTTATGTGAAGAAAACCGTTTAATTTCGATTTTTCTATAAATGCTACTCTTGATCAAGTTGGTGTTCCTATCGTGTTTGAGTTTATACGAACATATCAGATCTCGAGTTATCTCGGGATCTGATATGTTCGTTCTTTCGCAAAATTCCTTGAGAACGTCACCAAAGAAACCAGTTTCTATGTATAAATCAAAATTCCCAACAACGATAAAATAATAAGATGGACAGAAAAAACCCAACCTTTCATGACTTCTATACTTTCTGATTCATCTAGTCAAGTAATTGAAACATTAAAATATATTAGTGTTACTTTCCATATTTTGACATAATAAAGATTATGTTGTTATAACACTGGTTATGATTACTTTTCATAAAAATGATCTTACTGATGAAACATTTCAGTAGTAAGTTTGTTTCATGTTTTATTATCACAATCACGTTTGAGGGGGTGAATAAATATTTTTTCACACTGTTTCGTTTTGTCTTTCAGTTTCGAAAATAGATGCCAGGTTTATTGGTATACAAATGTCAACTTCAAAGAAATTCTCCAATTTTGATTTTTTTTTAGTAGCGCCAGAAAAATGAGGTAATTGCTGCTATATATTTGATTATGATTATGACCTTTCTCTCCACCAATAATAATGTTGAACCTATTTGTTATATTTTGTTAATGATTGAAGGAGAAGATAATATGCTCCAAGGTGAATTGATGGATAAAATCGTTGTATTAAATGAACTTGGTTTATGATAATTTTTACGCTTATTGGTGTAATTCTGGTGGAAAGAAGTTGGATGAAGGTGAATTCAATCAATTTTGATGTTGCATAGTAAGAAAGACAACAATAATCCGAGGAGTAATTGTTAATCAAGCTCATTTTATTGAACAATTTAAAACTCAGAAATGACCGTGAGAATGGCCGATGTGACATATGACACTGATTTGTTTCAATAAATTTGTTGTTTTGAGTAGATAGGCCACAGGGCTATGACCTGTTATCTGCAGAGTTTGGAGCGGCTCTGGAGGCCGCCATTGGATATGAAGGGATGGCCATGGATGGTTCATTGTGAAAGAGATCCGTGAGAGGAAGAAATCGTGACTGCCTATTATTGGGTATTCCATCATAGGTTGAGATGAAAGGACGATCCGTGAGAAAATAGTCGAAAAAATCGTGGCCGACCGTCAATACAAAAAACCGCCACCATTCTACCGCCAGCCAATAGCCGTCATAAAAAATTGTCAGCTATTATACGTAACCAAAAGCCGCCAACCATCTTGGGGGGTGGAAATAGATTGAAAAGCAGTAGATTGAAAATATATTGAGCCCTGGTTAGAATCTAGGTTCCGAAACATTTGAAGTTGATACAAATATGAAGAACCTACTGTGAGGTGAGAACTTATTGAAGTTAACTCCCCAATGCCCTTCATCTCCATCAACTACAACTATTATCGAATGGCATGTAGGAAATTTCCAAAGAAACGCCTATGATGCATTTGAAGTCGTCGTAAAAAACTATCGATTCGGTGTTGCGAACTTAGTCAAGACTCAGCATCTATGATGCGGCGGATATGCATTGTTTATACAGGCATCCGAACGATTACCTGGGGATGTTGAAATATAGGTTTTTTCAAGAAAAAAATCAAGATTATTCGTCAGTGCCGATAACGATTCTAAAGTTCCAGAAGGGACAATAATTGCGTCATACGTTAGAATTCTTGGAATGTATAGGACCATAGCGTCAGTAGGATAAACTTTCACGACATCCTTCGTTTTACTTTCGCCTCGGTGTGTGTGTCCTCAACCTGGGTAATTGGCATTTCTTTCGGCTGGAATTGAGCGAAATTCTTTGGATTTCCATTAACTAGGCGGATTTTTATATACTGGGTGGATACTTTGAGTTAATTGTAAACTTCATTGGGGGATTTGTTAGGAATTCAAAAGAATTTAACTTGCTACTATAATATTACTTCCAGTTTCAGGTAGGTTCATAGAATAAAAAATCAGGAGTATGTGTTTTCACTGGTTTTGAAACACTTTCCTTGTTTTGGGATTTGATAATGGAAACGGAATATTCCTAGTTGACCTGATAACACAAAGTCTAGATTTCTGCTAGTGGTTGGAGAACCCCACCTTGACGAGTGTAGACTGGAAAATATGTGAAGGTTAACTGATTCATTGTAACATTCCTTATACAAGATAAACCATCGATTTTAACATTTTTATGAAGTCAAAACCAACCTCATTGGTGAATTCATTCCCCTCTTCTGCAAACCATATTTTCAGAAATATATAGAAACACAGAACTCGGAGAATTATTTAGTTGAGCAATAGTCACAGAATAATTTGGATCAGAGACACACAGTAATTTTGAATAATATCATTTGTAACTAGTTTACGAAATCTTTGTATCAATTTTCATTTTAGAAACACACAGTACAGAGAAAAAAAGTTAGATGTGTGACTTCATGTCAGTTGGACAGAAATTTTATTGTACATACTACCGAAAATATTGTATTTGGGCGTTTCCTCACGGAATAAATGGCGTAGTTTACTTCTGAACGAGTGGCCAAGAGGACGGCGGGTTTCCGTTTGGGTCACGACAATTTCAAAATGAAAACGAGTTTATGTGTCAACTATTAGGGCGGATCTGAATGGTACCCCTTAATAGTACCCTTATTTCGATAACTTTTGAACGGTTTCATATTAAACAATGGCACAACAAATATTTTGAATGGTATTATATTGTTCAACGGAATAACAATTGCGATGAGTAACACTGAATACGGTCAATGGACGGTCATTACTCGAATGATTTTTTATTTTTGAATACGTTTCAAAGCTCAATTAGGTAGAAATTTTAAATCCATACAGTAATCCAATTTTTTGAATTGATGCGGCCGATAGTTGAGGAAAATCCATATCGAAGTAAACAAAAGACACTTAATTCACTGAAGATTCTCACTACACTGGGTCACAAAACCACGACACGTGTTTCACTATACAATAGCCTTTCATAGCCTTAACAAGAGATTATACCCAACTCATTTATTTTCAATGACCATAATTATAAAGGGTATCATTTATCGGATTCGGTGAACTGATAATCAAGCACTAACCTAGAAATTTCCATTTTGAAATTGGATTACTTCGTCGATGTTCAAAAATTTCTAATGTTACAATGATTATATAATTACTTCCCTTACATATTTTCGCATTTGTATTATTTTGAATATAAAACATTATCATGGTTCGTCTACGTCCTATCGATGAGAATCTACATTTTTGGTAAGGCCCATGGAAATTACGATGCAGCAATGATCATCCAATAACTCGGTGGGGGGGCATGAAAAGCCGCACTTATGCTTGACATTTCAGATGCACATTGTCAAAAAATAAATCAACGGAATGATAAAAAAAATTACATGGTTGGAAAGGGAATTGAACTATATTTCCAACGATGTGCCACATGACACCCCATGCTATTCAAAATATTGAAGTTGATGTGCCCCCGCCCTCTATCGGGCAATCGCAATGGCTTTTATTCCAAAAATAGTATCGGTGATATTATACAATACGATATTTTTTCATTGTTCTACGTCAAACCGTTCAAAAGTTATAAGGGTGGGGGGGCGTGGAAAGCCGCAAAGTCACATATCAACGAAAAAAAAAATTGATGTTTGGGAAGAGAATTGAATTATTTTTCAATGATGTGCCACATGGCCCCCCCATGCTATTCAAAATTTTGAGGTTAATGCGCCATCTATCGGGCAATTAAAATGCCTGTTATTCCGAAAAGTAGTATCGGTGATATCATACAATAACTTCTTTTTTCATTGTTCTACGTCAAGCCGTTCAAAAGGGGGACGGGGCTATAAAAGCCGCAGTATTATGAATTTGCATGTGGATGTTTACATGTTGAATGGAACTTGAAGTTTCACAACTATGGGATAGGTTGATTTCTCTGACTGAAATCCTAGAAATACAGCATACCAAACTCTCTGATTTAGGATCAGCTTTGATAAATTGTCAGTGTATTGAAATGGCTGTAGAGGTCTAGAACTATTGCTAACGTGTTAATGGTGTGAAACAAGAAGTCGTTATCTACAGTAAATGAATGAATGCATGAATGACGTGGGGTATTATGACGAGTATCAGCAATAAGATCAGCAAGGAGTCTATTATAATTTTCCACATCCTCTCTTGGACTGCCTCAAAACAGCACCCTAGATATTGAGTATTTGAGATCTCTTATATGAAATAGGATATCATGTTGAGCTCCTCAAAAGCAGTCGTACCCTATGGGTGATCAGAGCACAGTGTTCAGTCACGATACCAATGATATGTACTATATAATGCATGATACTAGATTGATACTTGGATGATTTTTTTTTCGACCATGTAAAATAAACCAAAAAATATAATTATATATAGAAAAGAATTCAGGTAACAAATATCATTTCAGACCCCATTCAATCAACAAATCTATTGGATAAATCCGAAGGTAGCACCCTAATACGTTCAAGCATGGGAAATTCATCAAACTAAAAATGCATAAGCAATGAAATCATAATAGAACAATTGCCGTAACTACTGCATGTTAATTATTTCATTATAAATTTTGTTTTTGAACTATATTCACTTCACAATTTGTGATACGCATTTCGTGAATTATTTGTTTTTTCTCCCGCTCGAACTCTCACCTGAAAAGACTTTTTCTCCATGATGAATAATTTTGTTTTTCTGAAGCAGAACTTAGTTTTGGGATAGATTGGTGTATTGAATTGAAATTGTAAACAACTGCTGCAGTTTAATTTAAGTTGAGTACAAATAAAAAAATGTGTGTTTTGCTATTTAATATTCCTTTTAGGACTATAATCTTCTGATATTTCATCACGCAGGAGACTATTCTCGTACTAACGAGAATAGTATGTACTAACATATATTCAAATCATTCAACTGAAATTGATTGAATAAATTTGTGTACCACACATCATTATTGAGAGTACAGACTGAAAATATGTTCAACGCAAACATATCTAAACCTGGTTCTGATATTGTTATCCAATTCACAATGAAAGGAATAAAAATGTTAATTGAGTAGAGAAAATATATATTATTTCGATGATTCTGCACCTCATAGAGAAAAAAATAACTTGATGTGTTGGAAATTGGAATTATTTCATTCAATTAGTTCACGTGAATTGGAAAAAACAAATGATATGAAAACCGAATTATTTTTTCATAAAAAATCAATCTGTAGAAATTTTAGTTAGAGTTTACTTCGAACAACTTGATCAAACTAATTCTAAGGATTCGTGTTACACCAAATTCATATCGTCATTGAAATGAGATGATCCGGAACGATCATCTGAGCTGGATGGTTGAAATATATTTGTCAATAATTATTGATCGAAATCAAGTTTTTTTCATTTTCCCAGATTACATGCATGACGTTTCTTCGAAATCTGGAGAAAAAATATTTATTTTCATGCGGGATGAAACTTAAAATGACGATAAAATCAAAAAGAAGACCCTGGATTATTTTTTTTTCAATATACATTCAAAACAGATAATAAATATATCAAATTATTGATAATTTCCACAAATAGGGACCTTAAAACGAGTTGGGGTGTCAGCAACCGCCTAGAACATGAAACCGAACAAATCAAAAGTCGGAAATAGGATAATGGTGGGTTTCCCCCATTGGGAATCATCTCATTCATAAAATCTGAACTAGAGTATTAAACAAGTGATATTTTATTGAATTGTCCGATTTTCGCGAAGCAATTGCAATTCGGGAATATTTTTGGTACGAGTGTCTATAACGGATTTAATTCACCTTCAAACGACTTTCTTATTCCTAAAATTCGCTGATTATATAAATATTATGAATTTTGTTCGATAATTTTTATAAATTTAATAATAATGTTTCTATTTGTATACCAATTCAACATGAAAAAGTATTATTTACTGGTATAAACTATAATGGAATAATTCATAATTGTCAAGGTGTGGTTTGAGAGTCTCATTATTATTATTATCTGTTGAAGTCTGATGATTATGTACCGAATGATTTTAAATCATATTCATGCATATAGGGATGAATTCGATTTCAATTCCTCGCAACTGAAATGATAAAACATTGAACCTCCAAATGAAAAAACCCAAATTTAATATAAGGAAAATTGAATTGAATTGAATTGAAAAAATACATCGTCTCCGGTAATGTTCATTATAAGTGCCACTTTCGAGTTATCTTATTCTGAAAATTCATTGAAATTTAATTTAATGTTTTATAAATTTTTCATATTCCACATGAAAGAATATAATTTAATGGTATACACTATAATGGAATAGTTCATAATTTTTATAATGTATTGATTTGTTGAAAATATAAACAGGATTTTCATAAAATCAGATGTGGAATCATCTGCGACTGAAAGATAAACTTTAGTCACTATCTTCCATCGTCAAGATAACCTCTTGTGAGGTATTCATGTTGAAAAGAGAAACATTCTCAATTGAATATTGATAGAAAGATTTTTCTGTTAATTGAAAAATCCACGATTATAATGTAGTTTGAGGGTCTCATTATTATTATTTGCGGGAGTCCTATGATTATTTACCGGATTATTTGAAGTCATATTCATCCGTATGGATTGGAAGTATCTTCCTATATGAAGATACTTCCAATTTTTGGCTTGCAACTGAAAGGGGTAGAGAATTAAACTTACAAATAATTTTTATTTGAGCATTCTCATAAATCTTCCACTTCAATCCATATCAATTCCACATGAAAAAGTATTAGTTGCTAATTTTCATGGTGTGGTTTAAGAATCTCATTATTATTTGCTGGAGTCTGATAATTATGAACCTCACGTTTTCAAATCAAATCAATCCATTTGGAAAGAGACTTCTTAATTTGTTTTTTTTATGTTGAAAATGCACTCTTATCAAAATCATAAGAGCAACTAAATGATGAAAAAATCAAACAATTAAATAAAAATACTTGATTCAATATAATGAAAATTGAAATATTTCATCGAAAATACATTGTCACTAGTAAACAAGGTCGCTGATATGTATGGAAACGGTCGTTTACCTCCTAAAGTAAGGTAGGCAGCAAAATATTTCAGGATTTTTTTTTTTTTTATGTTCTGGTTCCCACGAAAAGGGATATCCTGTAATGTTCAGAGAACATCGTGGGAACCTAGGGAAAGAAGGTAGGAGTTGGTGTTCTTCTTAAATTTCTGAAGGTTGTATGCCTCGGGAAACACCTCCCTAGGCAATGAGTTCCAAAGCCTCGCTGTTCGTTGGATGAACGAGTCTTTGGAAAGTGATGTTCTGCAGGTTTCCAAAGTGACCACGAAGGGGTGTGATGACTGAACTTGACGGATTAATCTCGAAGAGACTGCCAAAGCAGGAACGATTGTTGATATTTCAGAAGAGCATCGCCCATGAAAATATCTATAAAATAGAGACAAATCGCCAACTTTTCTACGGTGTTCCAGACAAGTGAGCGAGTTTGTAAGCGAGGCATCACCGACGAGACGAATTGCCCTTTTTTGGACAGAATCCAATAGCCTCAGGATATGTTTAGGTGCCGCACTCCAAATATGGGAACAGTATTCCAGGACAGGTCGGATCTGTGCCTTATAGATCATAAGCAGCTGACTGGGGGTGAAATAGCTCTTGGCACGAAACAGAAAACCAAGTTTTTGGGATGCATTTTTGGCAATGGACCTCACGTGATTTTCCCAGGAAAGGTTATTGCTGATAGTAATACCAAGCATCGATATGGATGGCTTCAGTGGTATGGTTACTCCTGACAAAGTTATGTTAGGCACAGTGAGATCGGCTTTTCTAGAGAAAAGACATGCTTGTGTTTTGTTTGCATTGAATTCTACCAAGTTATTAGATCCCCATTCGAGAATTGTTGCCAAGTCCATATTTATATTATTAACATTTCTACCTCGTTCATTTCTGGTTTCACGGGCTGATATAGGGGCCCTGGAAGAGAAAGCGGTATGGAGGGTACTATCATCGGCAAAGCTGTGTACTGGACATGAAGTTGCTTTCAACAGGTCGTTGATGTGAAGTAGAAATAGTGTTGGTGCGAGAATGGATCCTTGCGGAACACCAGCATTTATGAGTAGAGTGTCAGATGAGACTCCATCGACCACTACATGGAGAGACCTGTTTGAGAGAAAACTAGCAAGCAGAGAACACAGCTGAGGGGGCAAGCCATAAGACGGAAGCTTGGCGAGGAGTCCCTGGTGCCAAACTCGATCGAACGCCTTGAAGATATCTAATGCCACAGCTAAAGTTTCTCCATGCTTTTCAATAGATAGCTGCCATATATGTGAGACGTAAGCGAGCAGGTCACCAGTTGATCTCTGATGGCGGAAGCCATATTGCCTATCGTTGACAATTCCTGAGTCTTCCAGATATTTCATGAGCTCGATGTTGATGGCTTTTTCCATGACCTTTGAAATAATAGATAGCAGTGCGATAGGTCTGTAGTTGCTAGGTAGGGCCTTTTTGCCTTTTTTAGGGACTGGCTGTACTCTTGCAATTTTCCAATTGGACGGAAATACCCCCAAATTGTAAGAGTGGTTGAACAACTTGCAAAGAACAGGTGTTAGTTCGGGGGCACATTTCTTGAGAACAATCGGCGGGATTCCGTCAGATCCACAGGCTTTGTTGGTGTTGAGACCCAGCAAAATCTTTCTGATAGTACGTTGGCGAAAGGTGATCTCGGGCATGTGACTGTCAATAGGTGTAATGTTCGGGGTTGTTTTCCCGATGAATCCAGAGTGGAATTTTCAGCAAATAGGTGCGCAAAGATATTGGCTTTCTCCTGGGCAGTCGTTGCTAGTGTTCCATCTTCTTTGGTTAGGGGAGGAAATGAGCTGGAAGTGAAATTTCTTCCCACAGCTTTGGCGAAAGACCAAAATGAACGGGATCCGTTAGGACATTCAGCAAGTTTTGATCTTATTTTGGCTTTGTGGGCATCTTTTGAGCATTCTATTGTCTCTTCACATATGCCTCTAGCCTCGACATATGCTGCTCTGGTCTCAGGGCCCGGATTTTTTAGCCATCGATGGTATGCTGCCTGTTTGGAAGCCACAGCTCTAGAGCAGTTTCTATTAAACCAGGTCTTATCGGATGATGTTCTTCTTTCGGTATTCGGTATGTAAGTTTGCATCCCCAACATGCTGATTTCAGAAATTGTCTCATCACATCGTGTTGGATCTACTGAAGAGAAACAAACTCTCTTCCATGGAAACGCTGAGAAAACATACGAAGACCTTCCCAGTCGGCCGAATTGTAATGCCACATGAGACGGGGTGGTATTGTGCAGCTCGATGGTAAATGGAAAGAGCATGTTGTGGAGATGAGGGTGTGGTCAGAGTTTCCAAGTGGGGCACAAACTTCTATTCTATATGGGTCAGGATTGGTGGTGAGGAAAAGATCTAGTGTATTGGCAGACTGGTTGTTGACATCAGGGATGCGGGTTGGTAGCTCGACCAGTTGTTCTAGACCATGAGTGATGGCGAAGGCCTCGGCTTGACGACCTGCATCATCTGTTTTGTTAGGAAATTTGAGCCAGGCAGCGTTATGTACATTAAAATCTCCCATGATTATGGTTTCAGCTGTTGGATGGTTCTCCTGAATGTAGTCCAGTTTGAGTGATAAAAACTCAAAGAGGTCGTTATATGAAGGTTCATTAGGTGATAGATAAAGGCAGCAGAGGAACTTAGTCAGTTTGGTATCAGATAGCTTGAACCACATCACATCAAAGTCTTTCGGTTCCAAACTCTCTTCACGCTGGCATGAAAGGTTAGCCTTGGCGTAAAGGCAAACTCCACCTTTGAACCTGAATCGAGAATGGAGTTCGTAACCAGGACAAAGCATATGGACCTTGTTGGTGGACGAGTTTACTTGTGTTTCTGTTAGAGCCAGAATATCCGGTTTTTCCGTCTGTAGGTGATGGTGGACGTCATTGATGTTCTTGTTGAGTCCGCGGATGTTGCAAAATTAATTTTAATGTTGAGTCCCCTCGAGTACCTCTCGCCCGGAAATCCGAATGGAGAGGTATTTTACTTCCGGAGTGTTTTACTCTAGGAGACTTCATCATTATTACTATTGTTCATCATTATTACTATTACCTGAAAATAAAGAAGGAATTGGGGAAAAGGAAAGAGGGAGACCGGAAAGTATCTACCGAACACTGAAACATGGAATGGTCCATTTCACAGCACACAAAGTCGATATGGTGGTATTTCACCGGGCGATGAGACCATCTTCCACCTACGGTTATCCTTTTAGTCGCCTCTTACGACAGGCAGGATTTACCATGGGGCTATTCTAAAGCCGACCCCATACAAAAGCTCAAGGGTTTTTTGAAATCTATTACAATAAAAAATTAAGTATACAATATCAGTCAGTCATATCATAAATTTTACCGTTTTCAAAACATCGAATTTTGAAAATAATAGATATGCCAGAAAAAAAAAAGAAAACCAGTTTAAATGAACAAAAATTTTTTTAAATTATTTTTAAAGTGTTTACCATTCACCACCTGACAGTAATGAATTCGCTGAACAAAATTTTGTTGTGAATTTAAAATCATGTTGGGAGGAATGGTGGAAATTCAATGCCCTTATCCTTTCTTGCAACCCCACAGAAAAAAGTCAAGTGGGGTCATATCGGGAGATCCAGCTGGCCATTCAATTGTTTCCTGCGTCCTATCCATCTTGCAGGAGAAGTTTCATCCAGATATGCCAGTACCACACATCCAAAATGTGTAGGAGCCCCATCGTGTTAAAAGCATATTTGTTAGGTCGACAAATTGGGATTGTTATTGTTTGGGAATGATCGTCCACGCTCTGGAATTATATGCTCTTGCAAAAGTAATAAATAGCGTTCAGAGTTCAAATTTCCGTTCATAAAATAGGGTCCTATGACGTGTACGCCAATAATGCCACACCATTCACTTTTTGTTGTCGTTGAGTGTGAACTACCTCCATCCAATGTAGATTTTTGTCTGACCAATACCTACAGTTGTGTCAGTTTACGTGCCCGTTTAAAACAAATGTAGATTCGTCAGAAAACAATATGTGGTTGACAAGGTTAACATTTTTGTTCAATTCATCCTTGATAGCTTCACAGAGCTCGATTCTACGATCAAAATCGTATTCACTCAATTCTTGAAACAACTGAATTTTATATGGATGGAATTTCTGCAATTTGCAAATTCTTTGAATGCAATATCTTTGCATGTTATGATTTAAAGCCCTCTGTTGTGTCTAAACTTTTTTTTCCCAAATAAATCCTTGAATTCATTTTGACATCACATGGAACTGTATTTATATATGGTATGAAAATCAGTGGTATAATATAAGCAATCGATAATATGATTTATATAAAAAATAAGTTTAGAGTTTGCATTTTACATCTATATCCCATACACAATATTTTGGGATATTTTGTCTCCAATTACAATGATGGATAACTGCACTTCGCTCTTTTGATGATCAATATTCATCAACTTTATGGAGATTAGTAATAAATCAGAGAGTTTGGGTGGGTTGCATTTTTAGGATTATAGTCATAAAAATCAACATATTTCATTCTTTGAGAACTTCAAGTTCCATTTACCATCCACATGCGAATTTATATACGTATAATAATTTTCATTATCATTATCTTTGTCATAAAAACCAATGAAACAAGTGAATCGATGGTAGTTATCATGTGAATATATGCCACATTCGAATCATTTTTTTTAGTCCAAAAACAATTTCTAAAATTTATTTTAACACCACATGGTATTGATATATGGGGTATTTTGTTTTCCACTAACTTCGCTCTTTCGATGTGGGAAAATCAATGTTCATCAACTTTGTAGAGACTACTATCGGTGAATTTTGGTGGGGGGTTTGTATTTTTAGGATTATAGTTATCAAAATCAACCTCTCATACTTGAGAAACTTCAAGTTCTATTCACTACATGCAAATTTATATACGTGTCAAGAATTCGATGTCTTGATTGTGACGCAAATGAAATATAGTAGAATTTTCATCTGGTGTGAAAATGCTTAGCTTACACACATTTTTAATACAGAAAAAATCAACTCTTCTTTTATTCAACCATGAACGTTTGACATAAAACATATAGAAATTTTTTTTTCAGGAATAGAATCGCCTGTACAAGAATTCAACGGAGCTTTCTTTTTAACACATAACTCTCATTTTACCAATAAATCAGACGTATTGGTGGGCTGTATTTTAGCATTTAAGTCATCGTTATCGTTATCGTTATCGTTATCGTTATCGTTATCGTTATCGTTATCGTTATCGTTATCGTTATCGTTAATCGTTATCGTTATCGTTATCGTTATCGTTATCGTTATCGTTATCGTTATCGTTATCGTTATCGTTATCGTTATCGTTATCGTTATCGTTATCGTTATCGTTATCGTT
This sequence comes from Gonioctena quinquepunctata, assembly GCA_018342105.1. Classification (NCBI taxonomy): domain Eukaryota; kingdom Metazoa; phylum Arthropoda; class Insecta; order Coleoptera; family Chrysomelidae; genus Gonioctena; species Gonioctena quinquepunctata. Next base: position 80,826 of record JAFIRS010002634.1, on the reverse strand, counting down.
ATCGTTATCGTTATCGTTATCGTTATCGTTATCGTTATCGTTATCGTTATCGTTATCGTTATCGTTATCGTTATCGTTATCGTTATCGTTATCGTTATCGTTATCAGTATGTCCTAATATAATCAAAGTTATATGTTGGAATTTTATATCACTTTGGATATAATCAGACAAGAACAATATTTCTTATGAATAATATGGTCTGTACATGAATTCAACATATGCCCCTTTTTCACGTGACTCTTAGTTCCCTGTAAATATAGCATATACATTTACAATTTTTTTTCCTTTTTCCTTAAAAATTATTAATTTTATGCATATTTACGTGTAATGGTAGTAGTGTACCTACCTATGTTCTTGCTCAAATGACGTCAGTTAACCCAACCTACGGGTAGTGTACGTGGAGGGGGGGGGTCTACGTTGGGTTAGATCATGATTTTCGGCATTAACCTAACCAAGTTATGACTGCAACTGAAAGAAAAAAAAAACGAAATTCACAGAGTGACTCAAATTATGGCGGAATTTACGAATTTCCATACATTTTGTATACAGGGTGGACCAAAAAAGTCTCCGGTTCGGCTAATTTTCAACGAGCTAAGGTGAATCGATGTACTCGAACCAATTTGGCACTTGAAAAATGTATTTGTACTCCAGCATACCGAGTGAGGTATCAAATTGGGGGAGACCACCCACAGATTGTGAATTCATCAAGCTCTTGCCCTTCCAGCTCCATCGTAGCACAATAAATCGCCTATTGGATGCTTTGACTTACATCAAATAACAAAACCAATGCTCAATTCGTATCGACCGCATCGAGCAGAGTCCAAATCCGTCAGAAAACAAAGAAATGTCGAAACTCAGGTTCGAACCAGGGACCGCCAGATCTCCACTTTGATAGGGGAAAGTTAAGTGGCGTCTCAACGTCAAAAAACATAATTAATAATTTTTCGATGTCAAAAGGGCACTAGTGGCTAACTTCTTTATTAGTGGGAGCACAGCTTAGTGCGGGTACTCTAATGAAACAACCATTACTGGAGAACGTGATATGAAGAGTCTGCGAACATAGCATGCCCGGTTCATCAAAAAACAAAGAAATGTCTAAACTCAGGCTCGAACCAGGGTCCCGTCAGATCTTCAGTCTATCGTTCTTCCAACTGAGCTATTACGAATAATGAAATAATGATGCGGAAAATGATCATTTTTGAACTGTCTACCAAAGATCGACAGACGTAGACTAGAGAAATTTGGTAGACGGGTTAGAATGCAATAGATCAGATTGGCGAATGATGATCTTGACAAAAGTAAACAAGTTGGTTGTCTTTTCCACATCTCCACCAGAAGAAACATGCAATTACAAGCTCAAGATCATTTTTCAAGATCAAACCGAACAAGGTGCAGATGAAGGGAGCGCCTGTCGATCACCATAATCATCCCGAATCGACGAGCAGACTAGTGAAGAAGATTCTCCTAAAAATTATCATAATCTTGTGCATAATATTGTCATTTATCATCTTTATTTCATGGAAAATGTTTGAAAAGGCTGTAAAAATCCGTTTTTCCCAAGCTGAATAAAATCCTAATATATATACGAATTTTATTTGATTAGTATTTCATAATCATGCTACAACTTGGGAAACGTAACACTCATTATCAAAAAGTGCAGAAACCAATTATTCATAACAGCTTTATCAGCAAAAAGTCAGGGTCAATGTCCTGATGATGAGGTGAAACTCAGCAGATAGCTAATTATCCACAATGACCGGAAATGAATATCCATCAGTTATTGCAGATAAGGAAATTGGATTATCTCTATTCATGCACAGCTTTGTCAGCGGATCCAGGTCCTGATAAAGAGGTCAAACTCATCAGAAAGCCATGTATTCACAATGACCGGAAATTGATAGCCATTATTAGAATTATTGCATTTTCGCATATCCATTAAGAGTGTTGCAAGGATAACGCGGCCCGGCCACGTATGCCCGATAGCTGAAGGGGGGAAAACGCTCTGAATACCAAGTGAGTTGTCGAGTTGAAATAGGGGACAATTATTCATAAGCTCTCTGCGACTGACTACCAGTGATCTAGATACGCATCAACTCTTTCCTGAATACCAGTGTTTGAGTTATTCATCAACCACGCTCCTTCAAGTACCTCTTGAAGCAGTTGGTACTTTGGTTGATACAGCGACTTTGAGTAGACGTTAACGTTGTCGAATTCTGCACCATTCACACTGAACGGTAATGATAATGTTATATTTGTCTCGCCACATACGCTCGGGCCGAAGATGATGGCCCATAAGGAGTGTGGCAATAATGCACCATGTATTTTTGTGCGTTCGGGCGCTCCGCTAAAATAGTCCAAGTTTTCCATGGGTTATAATTTTTCTTGTTGAACAGTCCCCATATTCTGATCAGAATCCACACACTGTCCGTCATATATACTCTCATTTGTCCTCATTTATATATTTTTATTCACCTCCATTTACCCTAATTTTACTTCCATATATACCCAAATTTATCATCATGTATCTTCTTGTATTCTCCCCACTTCCTTTACTTTCATTAACCTCCATATATACCCCCGTTTACCAACATTTTATATATACCCTCATTTACCATCATTTACTCTCATTATCCCCCATTTACGATCATTTACCTCCACATATCCCCATTTACCATCATTCCCTCTCATATATACCCCCATTTACCATCATTCACCTCCATATATACCCCCATTTTCCTTCAAATATATCCCCATTTACCCTCATATATCGTTTAAAGTGCTTTTCAAAAGTCCGCTTTCCCCCTCTTATTTTTGGAACGATCATACATGAACAAGTGAAATTTGGAAACTGAATATTAAAGGTTGTAAACTTCCCTACTATTGATGATAGATGACGAAATCGTCAAAGATGAGGTCACGAGGCCATTGTGACCAATAATTTTAAATAGAACCCTACGGCAAGCGACACCTCTTTTAAAGTGTATCGAAAAAACCCATTTAATGATGGTTGGTTGGTTGAAAGCTAACGAGCCAGAGACAGAGTTGGCACTTAGTTTCCCTTGACACTGTGGCCAGCTGGGGTCTATTGTATCACTCTGTCGTCAGTGGTTCCTCATTCAAATAGGTTTGTGCCTTTAATTAGGTTTAGAAGCCCGTTGATGAGGTTCTTCGGATTCATGCCTGTTTCCGGGCTGATTTTTCCAAAGGTTCTGTGTCGCCTACTACTTAGGGCGCCACAGTCGAAGATACTATGAGAGGCTGTTTCCTCCTCTTCATCACATAGCCTACACTCCACGGTTTCCCTGCGTACTCCCATGGTGTTTAGCTGTTTTCTTAGGCCGCAGTGTCCAGTCAACAGGTTCAGAAGATCAGCCGTCAGGGTCCGGTTTGCATGCCCTACCATGACTTTGCTGTGTGTTTGCCCGACAGTTTGATCCCGATATTATTGGTGTCTTCTTTTTATCCACTCGTCGATCAGGGTCCTACATCGGTTTTTGCTAATCCCATGTGCAGGTTCTGGCCCTGTGAATAGCGTTTCAGATGATTGTCCAGCTAGCTGGTCCGCTTTGACGTTGCCTTCGATGCCTCTATGACCTGGCACCCACATCAAGGTGACCTTGTGTTTTGCCAGCTCGATGAGGTTCTGGAGGCAGTCTCAGACCAGTTTGGACTTCATCTGTACAGAGTTGAGTGCTTTGATAGCACTTTGACAGTCAGATAGAATGTAGATGTGTTTTTTCCCATAACCACTTTCTAGATTCTTCTGAATGATAGCATGTGTTTCAGCTTGGAATATCGTGGAGCATTTGCCAAGTGGTATTATGAAATCCCTTCTTGGCCTTACCCCATGTATTCCCGCTCCCGTTCCTTCAACTGTCTTTGAACCGTCTGTATACCAGACTATGTCCGCAGTTGATTGTGATTCTTTACTCGGGGCCCATCCAGATCAATCAATTCGTGTTTCGAATGGTTTTTCGAATGAGTATAGGGGTTGCATGTTGTCTGTAATCATTTCGAGTTCTTCGATGTTGATTACATGAGTGATTCTGGTATGTCCAGTTGTTCGGATTCTCCAGTTTTTTGTTTGTTTCAGTCTGTTTGCACTCATCCTGGCCTCTCCAATGACATGTAAGTCAAGGGGTTCGAGGTTTAGGATGATTTTCATTGCAGCTGTTGGAGTGCTATTCATTGCACCCGTGATACAGAGACAGGCAAGCCTCTGGATTTTCCCAAGGTTGGTTTTTGCCTGTCTTTGATTTGTTTTTGGCCACCATAAGAGTGAGCCATAAGTTATCCTTGGTCCTATTACCGCAGTGTAAAGCCAGTGCATGGCTTTCGGTTTAAGCCCCCAGGTTTTTCCAGAAGCTCTCCTGCACATCATGAAGGTTATCTTGCTTCTGTTGATTACATGTTAAGGATGCGGGTTCCAGGTTAGTTTCTTGTCAAGAATCAGCCCTAGATATTTCACCCGCTCCACTACTCGTAATGTTTCACCGAATAGTCTAGGAGGTATGAGATCTCCCATGTTTCTTCTCCGGGTGAAGGGAATTAGTGTTGTTTTGTTCGGATTTGCCCTTAGGCCTCTCTGTTACACCATTCCTCTACTGTCCTCAGTGCATTTTGCATTAGCTCTGAGGTTGTTCGAGTATTCTTGCCCTTGATGAGGATGACCAAGTCATCTGCATACCCTTGAGAGTAATACCCTTGGTTATTCAGAGAAATTAGCAGTTTATCTACAATCATGTCCCACAGAAGGGGGGAGAGTATGCCCCCCTGTGGGGTACATCTGGAAATATCAACCTGCTATGTTTCCTCGAACATGGTGGCTTGGACCAGTCTATTGTGAAGCATTGAGTGTATCCCCCTGCAGGTGATTTCGTCAATGCCTCTTCGAGTGGCCGCAGAGACCATACTTTCAAAGGAGGTGTTGTCGAAGGCTCCTTCGATGTCTAGAAAAGTGCGTAATGCAATTTCTTTGTTGGCTAGAGACTCTTCAAGCCTTGAAACAAACTGATGAAGGGCTGTCTCGCATGATTTTTCTGTTAGATAGGCATGTTGGTTTAGATGTAGATGCCGTTCTACAAGAGCGGTTTCCCTTATGTCTCTATCTATCAGTTTTTCTAAGCCTTTCAGAAGAAATGACGATAGGCTTTGTATACCTTTGCCTGGTCGTATGAGTCCCGTCCAGGTTTTGGAATAAAGACCACGGTTACAGTTTTCCAGGTTTGAGGTAGCCTGTACAGTCTGCACAGTTCTGGTGCTAGATATTCAGCTCCGCTCTGAAGTGGTATGAGAAATACTCCATCTGGGCCCGGAGACTTGTGAGGCTTGAAGGAGTTCATTGCCCACACCACTTTTGAATGAGTTACCGTTCGCTTAGCCACTTCCCAGTCTGCCCTTTTTGCCCTCAAATGAAAGTTTGCAGGGATTTCATATCTGGGGTTTTGATTTGTGGTGTTAATGGATCCTGTGAAGTGTGTATGGAGCAAGAGTTCTATAGTTTCCTTCCCAGTGTTGGTGTGATTGCCGTTGGGTTTTTTGAGAGTCCCCAACGGATTGATGGAAAGGATGCGGTGGTCTTGCTCTTTCTGAGGTTTGTTCTCACAGAACTTCATCCATGACTTTCTTTGTTCCCCTCTGATTTTTTTGTTGTATTCTGTGAGAGTTTTGGAATAATCCTCCCAGTCACCAGTTTTTTTCGCACGATTGAATAGTTTGCGCGTTTTATTTCTAAGATATGTGAGTTCGGTGTTCCACCAGCTCACTTTACCTTTAGTGGTGTTGAGCTTCAAAGGGCAGTTGTTATGATATGAAGTTATTGTGGCCTCCTGTAACATTAGGGAGTTTTGCTCTATTTCATGAATTGTATTTGAGTAAGGTTTGACATTTTTAAAATTTGTGAGATTTGCCCTGAGCTCCACCCGGTACCCCGGCCAGTTGGTTTTTCTGGGATCCCGACACATTACTGCAGGTTCATTGGCATAGCCAATCTCCACATGTATGTGTCGGTGATCTGAATTTGAAGGTTCCTCAGATACTTCCCATTTGCCGACGTGCCGAACTACCAAAGAAGAGCCCAAAGTGATGTCAATGATTTCCCGTCTGTTACGGGTTACGAAGGTTGGCTCATTGCCTCTATTAAGTACTTCCAGGTTACTGGAGACAATAAATTCAAGCAATGACTTACCTCTTGTGATCGTGTCGGTGCTCCCCCACACTGTGTTATGGGCGTTTGCATCGTCTCCGATGATAAGCTGGAGTTTGTGGTTCAAAGTGTTTAACCAAGGCCCTTACTTGTTCTGATGGTGGAGGGTTTGTTGTGTCATAAGGCATGTAGACGGAGGCTAGTACTATGTTTCTCTGTACTCCATCCTTGATGTAGGTCGTCTTGATTGCTGTTATATCCCTGTAACAGAATTCTATCAGATTCAAGACTTTCAAATCATTCCTGGCAATAATGAAGGATCTGGCGTTTCCACAGTTTAGATTATAAATAAGCTTACCCTTGGATGTTCCGAGGCCTGATACTCGCCCTTTGATCAGCCATGGTTCTTGTATTAGGGCCACGTCGGTGTTGGCCTGTGCAAATATTCTGCACATGGTTGCAGTAGCAGCCTCACTATGCTGCAGGTTGGCTTGGACTGCCCGCAGAATCAGAAATGTTCCTGTTTTGGCTAACTAGCTCGAAGTTTACCTGCGTTAGCCCCAGTAATGCTTTCATTTCCCTGGCTTGCAGGTTCTTCAAGGAGGTCTCGTCGTTTTGAAAGACAAGAGTTAGACCCGAGGCCTCCTCTTGTCTCTTGATGACAAGCCATTCTTCAGTATCTATTCCCATGTTCTGAGTTTTGATGAGCTGAAGAATCTTTTTGGTTTCCATTTCACCAAATGGCTTTGGAATCCATACCACACATCCACACCTTGGAGGTATTCAGGATGTCCTTGGCTAGCCCTACTTTTAGAACAGCCCCCTTCCAAGGTATCAGTCCGGGGATACTCTCGGGTAGCCAGGATTTGGCAGTTTCCTCCGAGCATGTTAGGACCAGCACGCCCTTGTGGACGTAGCTGTTCCTGAAGTTCGGACCCTTACCCGGCTCACACTTGGAAATTTCTCCAGAGCAACAGCCATCTTCAGACCTCTTGTGACCTCCCTATAGCTGCCCTGCTCTTGGCAGAGACAGCCACTGGTTGGTCAGATCTAGGTCTCTTCACCCTTGCAGTGCTCTCCGTGGAAGAGGGTTGACTCCTCTGTGAGCGGTCCCTCTTCTTGTTTGGAGTTTCTGGCTGCCTTCTGCTTCCAGCGATGCCGGAAGTTTGTTCAGGGAAGCCAGTTTTCGCTTCTGGGTGTGGATCGCATCGGTTGCTTCGGCGTTTCCTGGGTTTAATTTCTTCCCCAGCTGCCTTGGACTCCGCGATCCGCACCTGTCTTCTAGCAGCTCCTGAGAGCTTTTTACGCGCCAGAGGTAAACAATTTACATCTGACGCGACGTGCCTTAGGGTAGGTGTTTCTGGAGGTTTAGCGGAACTGTCACTGTCTCCAGAGAGTTTCCTGTTCTCTGTTTCCGGGAGTTTCTCAGTAGGTGTTCGACCATCGGCTAATCCCTCCTCGGTTGGGTTTGCGGTTTCTGGTGCCGAGTGCAATTCAACTGGAATCTCCTCGACTCTCATACCCGCTATCGGTGTTGAGTCTTCTTCAACTGGAAGTTCCCCAGGGTTGTTTTTCTTTGTGGTTTCCATTTTGTTCCCACAAGTGTAGGGGAAAGGGTCGTCCACACCTGCGGTGCCCCCTGCGCAGGTGTGAGGCAGATTACTCTGGGAGGTCGCCATGTATCCCAGAGGCTTCGTTTGTGATACCTGACTCGCTCAGGTATCATCCATCCCTCGGCACGGGTCGCTTGACGCCTTGGATTGAGCCATGTTGTGGTGTCATTTGGTTTGAGATTGACTTAGAGATCCGCAGGTTTTGACCATTTCTGGTCATTCCCACTGGATTTTTCTTGTCAACCCCGTTATCCAGCGAAACCACTTGGAGGTAGCCACCTCAGTTTCCGCAACCCATCTTCATCTCTCGTAGGAGGTGAACATGTGTTGACGCAAACTACTCGCCTATTTAATGATACTTATTTTGTTTGTGTTTATCGCAGTTTTGGCAACGCGCTTTTAGAAAAACGCAAAGCTGTGATGAATTAATTCAGTTAATACCAAAATTCCAACAAGCTCCGCCTCTGCATAGTTGTCAAATAAGCTGACGTTTTTGTTAGTCTCCCTAATCCGACGTTTTTGTAATTATTCAAGTTTTTGTACATTTAATAATTTGTGTATTGTTGATCGAACGATTAACTGTTTCGGCAGTTTTAGGTACTTTCAATATTTTTGTACATTTCAATAATTTGTTGAACTGTTGTGGGCCGAACGTTTAAGTGCTTCAAGAAGCGGAATGGGACGTGCTTTAGTTGATAAAGTAGCAGCGATCCTAATTCTTGGTGAAACTAGACAAAATATTCATGCAGCAGAACGCCATTTTCAATGAGAGGTTTCCCGATCGCCCCGTTTCGAGGACTTATGTGAAGGAGCTTTTTCGTAAGTTTAAAACAACGGGTAGGATTAATGATGTGGAACGATCTGGCAGACCACAAATTTCTGATGAGAAAAAAAATTGATATACTGGCAGAAGTAATAGTTAATCCTACTTCTTCAACAACTCACGTTGCATCTACCTATGAAGTCAGTCGAAGTACAGTACACAGGGTGTTGAAAAAAAAAACAAATTTCATCCATACAAATTAAAAATGGTTCATCAACTGTCAGACGACGACCCAGACCAAAGACTAGAATTTTGTGAAAATATGGAAATTGAAATTAACCAACAGCCAGACTGTCAGAACAATTTGTTTCAGTGACGAAAGTACTTTCTATCTGAATGGAAATGTAAATACACAGAATGTGAGGTATTGGAGTGACGCAAATCCTCACCTTTTTCGTGAAACACATTCCCAATTTCCCCAGAAGGTGAATGTTTGGGCAGGTATCCTGGTAAACCACATCGTTGGGCCTCTTTTCTGGAATACTAATTTAACTGGTGAGGTTTATCTGGAGCTGTTGCAAAACGCAATAGAACCGTTAATCCTTGAAATTTTGAAAGAAAATCCAGATGAATTCGGCAATTTGGAAATAACATTCCAACAGGATGGTGCTCCTCCATACTATTACGGTGCAGTAAGACGGTATTTGGAGGAGGAATATCGTGGTAGATGGATGGCGACGAGGTTCAACGGAATGGCCAGCTCGATCACCTTTGGATTTTTTTCTGTGGGGGTACCTTAAATCGAAGGTTTACGCCACTGAACCTGACATTATTGACGTTTTAAAACAACGTATTGTTGCAGAATGTGAGGCTGTTTCCGCAGACACATTTGCAAAAGTACGAGAAGAGTTTAAAAATAGGATATTTCACTGTCAGGAAGTAAATGGAGGTCACTTCGAGCAATTTCCTGAAGTAGATACTGATTCTTAAATCTGTAATTAATATCATACTGAATGGAATTTGAATTTTAATGTTCACTAATGAGCCATTAGAACTGCCATAAACACAAACAAAATAAGTATCATTGAATAGGTTTTTTCGATACCTTTCGCTTGCCGTAGTGTTCCATTTGAAATTATTGGTCACAATGGCCTTGTGACGTCATCTTTGACGATTTCGTCATCTATCATCACTAGTGGGGAAGTTTACAACCTTTTATAATCAGTTTCCAAATTTCACTTGTTTATGTATAATCGTTCCAAACGAACGAACGAACGAACGAACGAACGAACGAACGAACGAACGAACGAACGAACGAACGAACGAACGAACGAACGAACGAACGAACGAACGAACGAACGAACGAACGAACGAACGAACGAACGAACGAACGAACGAACGAACGAACGAACGAACGAACGAACGAACGAACGAACGAACGAACGAACGAACGAACGAACGAACGAACGAACGAACGAACGAACGAACGAACGAACGAACGAACGAACGAACGAACGGAACGAACGAACGAACGAACGAACGAACGAACGAACGAACGAACGAACGAACGAACTAATGAACGAACGAACGAACGAACGAACGAACGAACGAACGAACGAACGAACGAACGAACGAACGAACGAAGTAGGAGTTGTGCGGTTCGGATAACGCTCCTGATACAAACGTCTAGCCTCATATGCATTTCCGTTAGCAAGTCCGTATGTAAAATGTATGTCAGCATTGTTAAAGTTCACCATTTCCCAAAAAATAGTCACAATAATAATAAATAAAACTTTTAAACGATGCGTCAATATATTATTTTTGACATGACAGCACAAAAAAAAACATTGGAATAAACTCACCAGCCTACTTGATAAATGCTACGAATCTGACCAAATTTGAAAGTTGACTACCATCGATTCTATCGTTTCATTGAGTGTTGTGACGAAAATGCTGATGATGATAACAAAAATTATGAACTTTCACACATCAGATGAAAATTACCACAATGTTCCACGTGAACGTCACAATCATGGTATTGAATACTCTACACATACAGTGCGGATTTTGATAGCCTCTCCTATTATTTTTTGAACGGTTCGACGTAGAACAATGATAGAAAAGGTTATGTATGATATCACCGACACTACTTTTGGAAATAAAGGACATAGATGGCGCGGGGGGTACAACAACTTCAAATTTTTGATAGCATGGGAGGTCCAAACATCCATTTTTCTCATTTCGTAGATATGTGACTTCGCGGCTTTTTATGCACCCCCTTATATTTTTTAACGGTTAGACGTAGAACTATAAAAAAAAAGTATTGTATGGTTTCACGAATACTACTTCTTGAAATGAAAGACATTGTAATTGCCCGATGATGGCGCGGGGGCACATCAGCTTCAAAATTTCAAATAGCATGAGAGGTCATGTGGCACATCGTCAAAAAGATTATTTTTCCAAATGTCTAATTGTTTTTTATCATTTCGTTGATTTGTTTTTTAACAATGTGCATTTGAAATGTCAAGTCGGCGGATCTAAATGGTAACCCCCAATGGTACCCTTAGTTTAGATTATACCCAACACATTAATTTTTGATGACCATAATAATAGGGTATCATTTATAGGATTTGGTGAACTGATAATCAAGCACTAACCTGGAAATGCCCATCATGAATTTGGATTACTTCGTCGATGTTCAAGAATTCCTGATGTAACAATGATTATATAATTACTTCCTTTCATATCATCGCATTCGTATTTGAAGAAGAGTTTCTACAGTATTATTTTGAATATAAAACATTATCATGGTTCGTGTACATCCTATCGATGAGAATCTGCATTTTTGGTAAGGCCCGTGGAAACTACCATGCAGCAGAGATAATTTTCAAGGATCATCCAATAACTCGGGGGGGGGGGGGAAGAGGGCATAAAGAGCCGCACTTTCAAAGTTATAAGGAGGGGGGGCGGGAAAAGATGCAACGTCACATATCAATGAAATGAAAAAAAAAATGATGTTTGGGAAGAGAATTTAATTATTTTTCAATGATGTGCCACATGGCCCCCATGCTATATAAAAATTTGAAGTTATTGTGCCCCGCAATCGTGCAATTAGAATGCCTTTCATTTCAAAAAGTAGTATCGGTGATATACAATAACTTCTTTTTTCATTGTTCTACGTCAAGCCGTTCAAAAGTTAACAGGAGGGGAAGGGGCTACAAAAAGCCGCAGTGTATATAAATTTGCATGTGGATGTATACATGTTGAATGGAACTTGAAGTTTTACAAGTATGGAATAGGTTGATTTCTATGACTGAAATCCTAGAAATACAGTCTACCAAACTCTCTAATTTATGAACAGCTTTGATGAATTGTCAGTGTATTGGAATGGCTGTAGAGGTCTGGAATTATTGCTAACGTGTTAATGCTGTGAAACAAGTCGTTATCTTCAGTAAATGAATGAATGCATGAATGAGGTGGGGTATTCTGACGAGTATCAACAATAAGATCAGCAAGGAGTCCATTATAACTTTCCACATCCTCTCTTGGACTGTCTCAAAACAGCACCCTAGATATTGAATATTTGAGATCTCTTATATGAAATAGTATATCATGTTAAGCTCCTCAAAAGCAATCGTACCCTATGGGTGATCAGAGCACAGTGTTTAATCACGATACCAATGATATGCATAATACTAGATTGATACTAGAATGAATTTTTTCTCGACTATGTAAAATAAACCAAATAATACAATTGTGTGAAAAATCAATCAATAATGATTGAGAATTCCTTTAAATTTTAATTTCATCGGATATATAGAAAAGAATTAAGGTAACAAATATCATTTCAGACCCCATTCAATCATTCATATAGAAAGATACTTCCAATTTTTTTCTTGCAACTGAAGGGGGTGGAAAATTAAACCTTCAAATAATTTTTATTTGAGCAGTCTTATAAATTTTCCACTTCAATCCATATCAATTCTACATGAAAATGTATCAGTTGCTTATTTTCATGGTGTGGTTTGAGAATCTCATTATTATTTCAAATCATATCAATCCATTCAGAAAGAGACTTCTGAATTTTTGTGTTTTATGTTAAAAATGCTTTTTTATAAAAATCATAGGAGCAACTAAAATAATGAAAAAATCAAACTATCAAATAAAAACACTTGATTTAATATAATGAAAATTGAAATATTTTATCGAAAATACATTGTCACTAGTATACAAGGTCGCTGATATGTATGGAAACGGCGTTTATCTCCTAAAATGAGGTAGCTAGCAAAAAATGTCAGGATAAAAAAGCTTAAGGGTTTTTCGAAATCTATTACAATAAAAAATTAAGTATTCAGTATATCAGTCAGAAAGTCATGACGAAACAAAGTAGCGTCTTCTTTATTGGAACACTCATATATCATTCCATATTTCAATAAGTACTTCTCAAAATTTCCCAATGAAATTGATATGACACATCATATCCTAAATTTTACCGTTTTCTAAATATCAAATTTTGAAAATAATAGATATGCCAGAAACAAAAAAAAAAGAGAAAACCAGTTTTAATTAAAAACAATTTTTGGTAAATTATATTCAATGAGGTTTTTAAATTGTTTACCATTCACCACCTGATAGTGATGAATTCGCTGAACAAATTTTCGTTGTGAATTTAAAATCATGTTGGGAGGAATGGTGGAAATTCAATGCCCTTATCCTTTCCTGCAACCCCACAGAAAAAAGTCAAGTGGGGTCATATCGGAAGACCTAGCTAGCCATTCAATTGATTCCTGCGTCCTATCCATCTTGCAGGAAAAGTTTCATCTAGATATGCCAGTACCACACATCCAAAATTTGGAGGAGCCCCATCGTGTTAAAAGCATATTTTTTATGTCGAAAAATTGGGATTGTTATTGTTTGGGAATAATCGTCTACACTTTGGAATGATATGCTCTTGCAAAAATAATGAATATCGTCCAGAGTTCAAATTTGCGTTTAGAAAATAGGGTCCTATGACGTGTCCGTCAATAATGCCACACCAAACATTCACTTTTTGTTATCGTTGAGTGTGAACTTCCAACATCCAATGTAGATTTTGGTCTGACCAATACCTAAAGTTTTGTCGGTTTACGTGCCCGTTTAAACACAATGTCAGAAAACTATATGTGACAAGGTTGACATTTTTAATTAATCAATCCTTAATAACTTCACAGAACTCGATTCTACGATCAAAATCGTATTCACTCAATTCTTAAAACAAATGAATTTTATATGGATGGAATTTCTGCAGTTTGCAAATTCTTTGAATAGAATATCCTCGCATGTTATGATTCGAAGCCCTCTGTTGTGTCTTATTCAATGGATTTTCCACCGCATCCAACATGGCTTTCAAATAATTTTTTTCATTATAATAATAAAATAATTATTTCTTTATTTTCTCAAATTAGTTTGCACACCAACAGCGTGATAATACAAATTAAAAAGAGTAGAACGTCAGTCAAATACGAAGAATAGTCGACATGAAACAACATGAAGAATACAAAACCTACAGATAAAATGACAAATATAATAATACACGTCATAAATGAAATAAACACGAATATGTATGAATGAAACTAACTTTTAATATATATAAATGGAAACATATACGTCACATGGAAATGTGTAGCAATTTTTTGACAATAGTAGTTCCTTCAATTTTTTCTTAAAAAGGTATATATTTCCTGAAACTCCAATGTCATCGGGAAGTTTTTTATAGAGTTTGCATCTCTGATATTGAAAACTCTTTTGATAGAGTACAGTGCTATGTTGACTGAGAAGGATTGAGTGGGCATTACGTATACAGTAATTATGTGCTGATATATTGGCAGCCAGTTTTCCACATTTTGGTCGATCTTTGACACCTCCAGTTCCATGAGAACGCTGCACTGTTTTTGAAACGGTTGATTCAGAAAGTAGTTCCCGATCGGAATGCAATTCATCAAAAATATCTACTTGATCACAACTTCGTCTTCTATCACCATATCCTATTATCATTTGAATTTCAATACGCTCGGTTTCACTTGAACGTGCTATTTTCGCGCGTAAATTATTCTCACTAAATGTATTTTTTTGACATGTGTTGTCAAGATCATCACTGTTAGACAAAAGAACGATGCGGCTAGGCTAGATACTTTCGAAGGTAACTTGATTGACTATCAACTGAATGGACAAGAATATTTTTGTATGATTATAAGAAAGTTATTTTCAAAATTCGATATCATAAAAACTGTTGAATTTAGGATATGATGTGCTCCATCAATTTCATTTAGAATTTTGAGGAACATTGAAATATAGAATAATATACAGAAAAAACAACTTGTTTCATTGTGACTTTTTGAGTGATCCTGTATACTTAATTTTTCTTCATTGTAATAGTTTTCAAAAAACCCTGCAACGTTTGTATCCCAACATTTCTCGATAGCTATCTTACTTTGGGAGATAATCGACCGTTTCCATATATATCAGCGACATTATGATGAGAGCCATTTTGGAGTTAATATATTATGGAATCAATTGAGAATGATGTCATTTTGGGTCTGAGTATTGGAAAATGGTTCAATCAACGGCTTTAGCACTACTTTGTAATTTTTTTTTCCGCTCTTACTAACCTAATCCACTATAAGACCTATGCCTAGGCCTGGTTACTAACCTAAGCCACTATACGACGTATGCCCGTGGGTTGGTATAGGTACCTAACTCACCAGGGGACTTTCTGTTGATTAAATAATTTTTTGATACCCAGACCAAAAATAACATAATTTTTAATTAATTTTCAGAATGAAAACTCCAAAGTGGCTCCTATCATAATGTATATATAATGTAAGCTATTGACAATGTTATTTCGATGGAATCGTTCAATTTTCATTACATTGAATTTAGTATTTTTATTAGGTTTGATTTTTTCATCATTTCAGTTGTGCCCATGATTTCAACAAAAGGGCATTTTCAATATGAAAGACAAAAATTCATGAGTCTGTTTCAAAATAATCAGACTTCAGCAAATAATAATGAGATTCTCAAACCACACCATGGAAATCAGTAAATGATACTTTTCCGTTTGGAATTGATGGGCTAATGGAAAATTTATGGAACTGCTTGAATAAAAATTGTTTGAGGGATTGATTTTTCACCCTTTTCAGTTGCAGGAAAAAAACTGGAAGTTTCTTTCTATATGGATGAATATGACTTTGAGCATTCGGTACATAATCATCAGACTCCCACAAATAATAATAATAATGAGACGCTCAAACTATAATATAAAAATTATGAATTAATTCATCACAGTTTGTAGCAGTAAATGATACTGTCTCGTGTGGAATTGATATGCAAGTAAAAACATAATTGTAAAAAATGTATGATACTGATTAAACAAAATTTCAATTGGTTTTCACTGTACTCTATCAAAAGAGTTTTCAATATCAGGCATGCAAACTCTATAAAAAACTTCCTGATGACATTGAAGTTGCAGGAAATATATACCTTTTCAAGAGAAAAGTGGAGGAACTACTATTGTCAAAAAATTGCTACACTGTAGAGGAGTTCCTGTCGTGATTTGCCATTTTTATGTGACGTATATGTTTCCATTTATATACATCTAAAGTCAGTTTTATTCATACATATTTGTGTTTATTTCATTTAAGACGTGTACGTGATGTTCCTATATATATATCCAGAGCTTTATTTATTCATATTTGTCATTTTATCTGTATGTTTTGTATTCTTCATGTTGTTTCATGTCGACTATTCTTCGTATTTAACTGACGTATTACTCTTTTTTATTTGTATTATCACGCTGTTGGTGTGCAAACTAATTTGAGAAAATGAAGGAATTATTATTTTATTATTATTATTATGAGAAAAATTCTTTGAAAGCCATTTTGGATGTGGTGGAAAATTCATTGAATTAGACACAACAGAGGGCTTCAAATCATAACATGCGAAAATATTCCATTCAAAGAATTTGCGAACTGCAGAAATTCCATTTATATAAAATTCATTTGTTTCAAGAATTGAGTGAATACGATTTTGATCGTAGAATCAAGTTCTGTGAAGTTATTGAGGATAAATTAAATGAAAATGTCAACCATGTCAAACACATATTGTTTTCTGACGAATCTACATTTTGTTCAAACAGGCACGTAAACCGACACAACTATAGGTATTGGTTAGACCAAAATCTACATTGGATGGAGGAAGTTCACACTCAACGACAACAAAAAATAAATGTTTGGTGTGGCATTATTGGCGGACACGTCATAAGACCCTATTTCATATACGGAAATTTGAACTCTGAACGATATTCATTACTTTTGCAAGAGCATATCATTCCAGAGCGTGGACGATTATTCCCAAACAATAACAATCCCAATTTGTCGACATAACAAATGTGTGGTACTGGCATATCTAGATGAAACTATTCCTGCAAGATGGATAGGACGCAGGAGACAATTGAATGGCCAGCTAGGTCTCCCGATATGAATCCACTTGACTTTTTTCTGTGGGGTTGCGAGAAAGGATAAGGTTATTAAATTTCCACCATTCGTCCCAACATGATTTTGAATTCACAACAAAATTTTGTTCAGCGAATTCATTACTGTCAGGTGGTGAATGGTAAACACTTCAAATACCTCATTAATTATAATTAAAAAAAATGGTTGTTCATTAAAACTGGTTTTCTCTTTTTTTGTTTCTGGCATTTCTATTATTTTCAAAATTCGATATTTTGGAAACGGTAAAATGAGCAACTGATACTTTTTCATGTGGAATTGATATGGATTGAAGTGGAAAATTTATGAGAGTGCTCAAATAAAAATTATTTGAAGGTTTAATTTTCCACCCCTTCCAGTTGCAAGAAAAATATTAGAAGTATCTTTCTATATGGATGAATATGACTTCAAATAATTCGGTAAATAATCATAGGACTCCCCCAAATAATAATAATAATGAGACCCTCAAACTACATTATAAAAATTATGAACTATTCCATCATAGTTCATACCAGTAAACGATACTTTTTCATGTGGAATTGATATGCAAGTAGAAACATTTTTGTAAAAAATTTATAAAAGTGATTAAACTTTTAAAATTTTAAAAAATCGAAATTGGCACTTATAATGAACATTACCAGTGTCAATGTATTTTTTATGAAAGAGTTCAATTTTTATTTTTAATTAAATTTTTTTATTTATTGAAAAATTTAATCGAATTCAATTCCTATATGAATGGATATGACTTGAAATCATTCGGTACATAATCATCAGATTCCAAGAGATATTAATGATAATAATAATGATGATGAGACTCCCAAACCAAACAATGACAATTATAAATTATTCAATTATAGTTTATACCAGTGAATGATACTTTTCAATGTTGAATTGATATACAAGAAGAAACATTACTAGTGAAAAATGTATAAAACTTATTAAACAAAAATTCATAATATTTATATAAGCGGCGGATTTCAAGAATAACTTTTGAAGGGGAATAATATCCGTTATCGCTACTCGTACCAAAAATATCATTAAATTTCAATTGCTTCCCAAAAATTGGACAACTCAAAAAAAAATTACTTTTACTCCGATTCAGATTTGGGTATAATCCATGGGATAAGTACGATAACTCCCAATTTATTCTGTCTCTATGGGAATGGTTGATACCTTTTTTTTTAAACCCATCAATATTCACTATTCCGACTTTTGATTTGTTCGATTCCATGTTATAGCGGTTTCTGTAACCCCATCTCATTATAAGATCTATATTCGTGAAAATTATCAACAATTTGATGAATCATCTGTTTCGAATGTATATTAAAACAAATGAAATCCAGGGTCTTTTTTTTTTTCATTTGTCGTTTAAAGTTTCATCCCGCATGAAATTTTTTTTTTTTTTAGATTTTGAAGAAACATCATGCATGTATTTTGGAGAAATGGAGAAAACTAGATTTCTATCAATAATTATTAACAAATATATTTCAACCATAACTCCACATCAAGTGTCAGATGATCGTTTCGAATCATCTCATTTCAATGTCGATATAATTTTGGTGTAACACGAAAGTTGTAAATAATATAGTCAAAGTTGATGTCTCAACAAGCTCACTCTCATTGCGAGATAATCGAAAATTTCATGCAGTTATCAATGAATAAAGTCAGTTTTATTAATTAACTGTCGAAGCATCATTATTAAATCAAGTCTAGTATCTACGTCAAACTTCATTAAATCTATTCAAATTCCGGAGAAAAGAAACTAGAGAAATCCAAAGTGCGAAAGTAAATATTTTGAAAGGGATAGAACATCTTTTCGTAAACCAACAGAAACTGAAAATGTCTACGCAAATAATTCCTAAAGGGTGCGCAACTGGTTCCCTGAATTATGAGTAAGTACATTGTGTAGTTCTATGTTGGGAAGGTTGACACTCCTAGACCCTATTATTAGGGAAAGTTCACTTTAATCATTATCTTGTTTACAGGTAAGCAATATACCTTCGTTAATAGTATAAATGCTGAGCATATAGAGTGAGGATAGGGTAAATGATTGAAGATTTGAAGACTGACGTTAACTAAACTAAATTCCTCCATAATCTTGTTTTTTTTTGTATCTCTTTATTTTATTTTGCTTGACATTCGTTTGTATAACCATGTCTGTATTTAGAAAATTGTTTGATTATATTTATCCATCTTTACACCTCACAGTGCATTATTTTTCCTGAATTCAAGAGGTCAAAAGGTCTGTAAATTTTAATTACAAATGGACAACCCACGTTCCACAATCTCACAGTGTGTTGAAGTATGCTAAAGCCGCTCTTCGTAAGATCTTCTGCGTTAATATTTTTTTTCTATCAGCAACACTCTGTACAACTAAGTTCATTCTTTCGTACTACCTGTGGTTGCAGTTGCGGTGTGTTGATAAATAACATCCTATATACGGCCAGACACGATATTTGGTTGGTCAAATGTAGGGTATTTATTGAAACCCAAAAGCAGCCACGTTGTTAGTAGTCGAGAATAATTTACAGAAAAATAACGCTTATTTGTAATGTTTGCAAAGGACGTCAAACTCAAATTCATCCGATGCGAATAAGAATGAAAATATGGTAAAAATTATTTTCTCGTGAAAATACTTTCAGAAATTGTGTGGTTCGAGTAACCACGACATTTGGTGTCAAATGTAGACGGAAATAATTTGGATTAAATTACCGCTTATATAGGGTTTTTCACAAAAAAAGGCTCAAATTAAAATATCGTTGGTAAAAATAATTTGAAAAACAAGAAAATTTTCTCTCTAGAGTGGAAAATTACAGTGTATATATATATATATATATATATATATATATATATATAGCGTTTATGCAGATCTACTCTCTGAATTCACCTGGAAATAGTTGAAATAGTTTTGATAGTCAGAAGTGAAAATGTCTAATATGACTCCCCCACCAACGGTATCCTCTTCGACAGCTCCTCCGATTGTGCAGGTTCTACCCATTCCGAAACCTACTACTATCACTTCGGATAATGCACCTTATTATAATGGGCAATCGAAAATCAACGACTTCATCAGAATTATTGAAGATACGGTCGCGCTTGCAAACTGGACAGACTTACAAATGTATCAATCGTACGTTTGAAATTGCGAGGAATTGCCAAACAATTGATAGACGCGGACAGCCAATTAAGAACTACCGAAGTATGGAATGACCTAAAGAAAGGCTTGCACGAACAGTTTGGCATAACTGATATTACCGGGATAGGACAAAAATCAACTACTAGAGTGTCGACAGCGTCGTTCAGAAACCTGTCGCCAGTACTTAGCACGTTTGAAGGTGTGCGCTGCTAAAATTTTGGTCTTAACAGGGGTAGCTGATGTAGATAGAATATTGTTGCAACGACATGAGCAGGACATAATTACGCAGTTTGCAATGGGATTGCTTGACCCCATCAGGAAACGTATCTAGTCCAGGTACATTGAAATCAGCTATTGACTCTGCAGACAAGAAGAATCAATTGAAAACCTTACCAAATCAACGGACATAAATTTTAATATAATAACAGCGAACGAGCCACCAATAAATGTACCCATATGTCAGTATTGCCGTTACAGAAGACATGAAGTTCGAAATTGTAAACTGAAAAATCAGATCTGCTATCGCCGTGATGAAAAAGGACACCTGGCCTATAACTGTCAAAATAGAACAGGATCAAGAAATGTTGATAGAAGGAATTTAAATGGCAATACGGTTCGCAATCCACCTCCGTTGAGAACCACAAACAGCCACCAGTACGTCAATATACAACACATAGGAGTATCGTTGGCCCACATTAGTATCACACGCGGTATGAAAGTTAAATATGAAAAAAGTTTCAACTTCGTGATGAACAGGGGAATTCTATTCCATATATAGAAACCGTTATTTTACCCATTAGGTTGGATGACAGGAAAGTAATTGACCACGAATTTATTCTTATTGATACCGACCATTTGAGTACTGAACGGATATTAGGGTTAGATTTCTTGAAAAAATACCATGTAAAATTAGATTGGAGAGCAAATAAAATGTATTTGATGGGAGAGATTATTGAATTTCGTCATGAACACAAACATATATATCAGACGGAAAATAATATGGATAAGTGGTGCATAGAAAGATTTGAAAATATGGAAAGGAAATGTAGGGAAACTATTGACAGTATGGATAAGAGGATGTTAGAATTAACCACTACAATGGAAGAATGGATGGAAATAAATTTTCAAGAAAGCTATTTTTCTTGAGGGAGTGCACACCCAAAACGAATTGCCGACTTGAGACCGATCACCTCAAGGGGAAATTTAGTGGGAAATTCAGAGACATTCCATTCAAAAAATGAAAATACCGTCAAAAAAAGGTAGTATTGCAAAAATGAATAGAAAAAATTCGTAAGAAATCGTCCCGAAAAAGGAAAAATAACAATCGGGAAGGAGAAAAATTCCCATAGCTAGAAAATAGGCATGAAATTATTTTAGAGAATAAAAGGTTGAGTAACGTTGAACCCAGAGCGTCCTGTATATTGGAAAAAAAATTATTGGCAAGATAGTGCTAGGATTTTGAACGACATTCGAGGTAAAGGAGCTGGATCGTCTAAGGATGACATGCCTTCTACCAGTACGATGGAAAAATATTGATTCAAAAGGAACTACTTCCTAAAAATACGGTAGCATGCCATGGAAAAGCGATCAAACCTTTGCAAGAGAATAATTTGTTAAACGATACCAATTTGATAGAAAGTAAAGAAGAAATCCGCCTGTGGAGGGAAATACTAAGAACAAGAAATATAAGGAGAAAATTTATACAGAGTGTAGTGGATTCATGGAGAATAATGTGACCTGTAGTTCAAGGAAAATTATTGCTGTAGATGGGAGGGAATGATCGTTTGAAGGAGAGAGCAAATTCCCCTGAAGGAAAACCTTTTTCTGCCGAGATATTAGTGACGACTAAACATCTAAAAAAAACTGGATTCGAAAAATAATTATGCTAGGAAAAATAATTATGCTAGGAGGATTTATTTACGGCTTAACCTTGCCTCCTAGAACTATGTCACTTTTATAGAGCAAATTCCCCTGAAGGAAAACCTTTTTCTGCCGAGATAGTAGCTAACGGATTGATAGCTAGATCAATAAGTAAAACAAGGACGAACTACCATACGTATAATAAATGTTCAGAGAAGTTTAGTATACCTTGAAAACATGTGATTGCTTGGATTAGAAGCTGACACAGACAAGCAAATGAAAATTTTAATGGGAAGGATCAGAATAGAATTAGAGAATAATTTTGAACAATTAATTGATGATCCAAAGGAAATTGATCAAATTATATATATATATATATATATATATATATATATATATATATATTCTATATATATATATATATATATATATATATATATTATATATATATATATATATATATATATATATATATATATATATATATATATATATATATAATTTGATCAATTTCCTTTGGATCATCCAATTCCAATTGTTGCAAAATTGTTATTTCGTCCTGAAGTTCTATTCTTCTGATCCTTTTTCCCTTATTAAAAATTTTCATTTGCTTGTCTGTGTCAGCTTCTAATCCCAAAGCAATCACATGTTTTCAAGGTATTACTAAACTTCTCTCTGAAACATTTATTATACTAGATTTTGTTCAATCTAGCTACCTCCGTTTAGCACTATTCGACTTTCCTTGAAACATTGAACTCACAGTGACATAGTTCTAGGAGGCAAGGTTAAGTCCTTGTACAAATAAATCCTCCTAGCATAATTATTTTTCCTAGCATAATTATTTTTCGAATCCAGTTTTTTTTAGATGTTTAGTATATATATATATATATATGGAAGAAGGTAGTCTCTTGACTGGACTAGTTGAAAAAAACTGAGTTTAGGAAACACAAAAAACCAATTTTATGTTTTCCTTTGAGGTTGCAGTCAATAGGAAATGGCCATGTAGAAAAGACTCTTTGTTAAATTGTCGAGCTTTTGAAATACTCTATTTCTTAAGACATCTGAGAAGAACAAAATCACATTGTAACAATGTTTTTTTTTATAACTATAACAAAACTCACTAACTCAAGGTTGCTAACAGGAAAATATTGGTGAACATAACAAATAATATCTTTAAAAATCAGTTTGTAAAAAACCTCTTCGACTACTTGAAAATCTCATGTTGAATATGCAGATTCATGTCGAATTTGATTGAAATACACACGTGGTGATCCCTGCAGTGGGTTGTCGAGAAATGACCGTGAACGCGGTCAGAATAATTGCATATCAATTATTAATCTAGCATCATAATGTTGTCCAATGAGGGAAGAGCACATTCGACGATATATATATATATATATATATTCTATTACAAGTTTTGATAATTTAATTTGATCAATTTCCTTTGGATCATCCAATTGCAATTGTTGCAAAATTGTTCTTTCGTCCTGAAGTTCTATTCTTCTGATCCTTTTTCCCCCATTGAAAATTTTCATTTGCTTGTCTGTGTCAGCTTCAAATCCCAAAGCAATCACATGTTTTCAAGGTATTACTAAACTTCTCTCTAAAACATTTATTATACGTATAGGTATTTCGTCCTTGTTTTTACTTATTGATCTAGCTACTATCAATCCGTTTATAGCTTCACTATCTTCAATGACTACATTTTCTGACGTTGAAATATTCTGAAACTTGGCCATAACAAGTGACATAGTTCTAGGAGGCAAGGTTAAGTCCTTGTACAAATAAATCCTCCTAGCATAATTATTTTTGTAGGAATGGTACTTTTTTCGAATTCAGCTTTTTTTAGATTTTTAGTCGTCACTAATATCTTGGCAGAAAAAGGTCTTCTTCAGGGGAATTTGCTCTTTCCTTCGAACGATCATTCGAAAATTCCCTCTCATCTACAGCAATAATTTTCCTTGAACTACAGGCCACTTTATTCTCCATGAATCCACTACACTCTGTATAAATTTTCTTCTTATATTTCTTGTTCTCAGTATTTTCCTCCACAGGCGGATTTCTTCTTGACTTTCCATCAAATTGGTATCGTTCAACAAATCCTAGCACTATCTTGCCAATAAATTTTTTCCAATATACAGGACGCTCTGGGTTCAACGTTACTCAACCTTTTATTCTTTAAAATAATTTCCTGCTAGAAAATAAGCTGTGAAAATTTTTTTCCCCCCCGATTGTTATTTTTTCTTTTTCGGGACGATTTCTCAAAAATTTTCTTCATTCGTTTTTGCAATACTACCTTTTTTTACGGTATTTTCATCTTTTGAATGGGATGTCCCTGAATTTCCCACTAAATTTCCCCTTGAGGTGATCGGTCTCAAGTCTTTGTATGAAATTTCATTTCCGATTAGTCGGCAATTCGTTTTGGGTGTGCACTCCCTCAAGAAAAATTGCTTTCTTGAAAATGTTTTTTCATCCATTCTTCCATTGTAGTGGTTATTTCTAACATCCTCTTATCCATACTGTCAATAGTTTCCCTAAATTTCCTTTCCATATTTTCAAATCTTTCTATGCACCACTTATCCATATTATTTTCCGTCTGATATATATGTTTGGGTTCGTGATGAAGTTCAATAATCTCTCCAATCAAATACATTTCATTTGCTCTCCAATCTAGTTTTACATGGTATGTTTTCAAGAAATCTAACCCTAATATCAGTTCAGTGCTCAAATAGTCGGTATCAATAAGAATAAATTCGTGGTCAATTACTTTCCTGTCATCCAACCTAATGGGTCAAATAACGGTTTCTCTATATGGAATAGAATTTCCCTGTTCATCACGAAGTTAATACTTTTCTTCATATTTAACTTTCATACCGCGTGTGATACTAATGTGGGCCAACGATACTTCGGCACCCGTGTACGAAAAATTCCATCAATTTCTAAAACTATAACATTTCTCTGGGCCTCACCTGTAGTATAGGTTAGTATCATTTGCATTGGCCTCCTATGTGTTGTATATTGACGTACTGGTGGCTGTTTGCGGTTCTCAACGGAGGTGGATTGCGAACCGTATTGCCATTTAAATTCCTTCCATCAACATTTCTTGATCTTGTTCTATTTTGACAGTTATAGGCCATGTGTCCTTGTTCATCACAGCGATAGCAGATCCGATTTTTCAGTTTACAATTTCGAACTTCATGTCCTCTGTAACGGCAATACTGACATATGGATACATTTATTGGTGGCTCGTTCGCTGTTATCATATTAAAATTTATGTCCGTTGATTTGGTAAGGTTTTCAATTGATTCTTCTTAGTCTGCTAAGTCAATAGCTGATTTCAATGTACCTGGACTAGCGGATAAGATACGTTTCCTGATGGGGTCAAGCAATCACATTGCAAACTGCGTAATTATGTCCTGCTCATGTCGTTGCAACAATATTCTATCTACATCAGCTACCCCTGTTGAGACCAAAATTTTGGCAGCGCAAACCTTCAAACGTGCTAAGTATTGGCGACAGGTTTCTGAACGATGCTGTCGGCACTCTAGTAGTTGTTTTTTGTCCTGTCCTGGTAATATCAGTTATGCCAAACTGTTCCTGCAAGCCTTTCTTTAGGTTATTCCATACTACGGTAGTTTTTAATTGGCTGTCCGCGTCTATCAATTGTTTGGCAATTCCTCGCAATTTCGAACGTACGATTGATACATTTGTAAGTCTGTCCAGTTTGCAAGCGCGACCGTATTTTCAATAATTCTGATGAAGTCTTTGATTTTAGATTGCCCATTATGATAAGGTGCATTATCCGAAGTAATAGTAGTAGGTTTCGGAATGGGTAGAACCTGCACAATCGGAGGAGCTGTCGAAGAGGATACCGTTGGTGGGGGAGTCATATTAGAAATTTTCACTTCTGACTATCAAAACGATTTCAACTATTTCCAGGTGAATTAAGAGAGTAGATTTGCATAAACGCTATATATATACACTGTAATTTTCCACTTTAGAGAGAAAATTTTCTTGTTTTTCAAATTATTTTCACCAACGATTTTATTTTGAGCCTTTTTTCGTGAAAAACCCTATACAAGCGTTAATTTAATCCAAATTATTACCATCTACACCTACTTACTCGAACCACACAATTTCTGAAAGTATTTTCACGAGAAAATGATTTTTACTAAATTTTCATTCTTATTTGCATCGGATAAATTTGAGTTTGACATCCTTCGCAAAAATTACAAATAAGCGTTATTTTTCTGTAAATTAACCTCGACAACTGACAACAAATGTCGTGGCGCTTTTGGCTTTCAATAAATACCCTACATCTGACCAACCAAATGTCGTGTCTGCAACTGCAACTGCAACCACAGGTCGTACGAAAGAATGAACTCAGTTGTACAGAGTGTTGCTAATAAAAAAAAAATATCAACGCAGAAGATCTTACCAAGACCGGCTTTAGCATACTTCAACACACTGTGAGATTTGTAATTAAAATTTACAGACCTTTTGACCTCTCGAATTAAGGAAAAATAATGCACTGGTGTAAAGATGAATAAATATAATCAAACAATTTTCTAAATACAGACATGGTTATACAAACGAATGTCAAGCAAAATAAAATAAAGAGATACAAAAAAAAACAAGATTATAGAGGAATTTAGTTTAGTAAATGTCAGTCTTCAAATCTTCAATCATTTACCTTATCCTTACTCTATATGCTCAGCATTTATACTATTAACGAAGGTATATTGCTTACCCCTGTATATAAGATAATGATTAGAGTGAACTTTCTTTGAAAATAGGGTCTAGGAATGTCAACCTCCAAAACATAGAACTACACAATGTACTCACTCATAATTCAGGGAACCACTTGCACACCGTTTAGGAATTATTGGCGTAGACATTTTCATTTCCTGTTGGTTTACGAAAAGATGTTTTATCCCGTTCAAAATATTTACTTTCGCACTAGTTTCTTTTCTCCGGAATTTGAATAGATTTAATGAAATTTGACGTAGAGACTATACTTGATTTATTAATGATGCATTGATAGTTAATTAATAAAACTGACTTCATTTAATTGATAACTGCATGAAACTTTCGATTATTTCGCAATGAGAGTGAGCTTGTGAGGCATCAACTTTGACTTT
This sequence comes from Gonioctena quinquepunctata, assembly GCA_018342105.1. NCBI lineage: Eukaryota > Metazoa > Arthropoda > Insecta > Coleoptera > Chrysomelidae > Gonioctena > Gonioctena quinquepunctata. Next base: position 53,643 of record JAFIRS010002634.1, on the reverse strand, counting down.
ATTATTTACAACTTGAATTACTTGTATACATCTTCGAATACTAATTTCGGAATAACCGAGCAATACTACCAATTTATACAGGGAGTTTGACCTTACCTGGGGAGAACCAACTGCAAATCTTATACCTACATCAACTCGAATTTTTTTATATATTGAACAATCATTCGAAAGATCTATGAATTTTATGTTAGCAGAGATAATTCAGCGGAGATGTCTGTTGAATACTTTGTTAATAGGAGCAATTACTGGGTGGGAGAAATGTTGGAGTTTTATATATTATTCGCACTGAATATGTTCCTATTTTATTTAATTGCATGGGAATAGTTGACTGTGAATTTGTTGTTGTTGTTTTAAGAAAAAAAATATATTGACAATTTTTTGACAAGAAAAAATATAATTTCATTTTCGTTCTTCGAAACCAGATATTTCCATAAAATAAGCATTCTTCCAGGTAAAGTCAAGATCATTTTATCATTTTATCATTCACCTAATTTAATTTTTATATTTGGTTTTTTTCTCAACCTGTTCTATTGGTGTTTATATTTATATTTTCCACAAAACGAATGATGTCGGATGTGAGGGCGGCAATTGATTCGGAAGCTCTAGAGTTCCAGTGTGGAATATGTGAAAGGAGATTCAAAAATGGAAGAGGTTTGAATATTCATACAAAAAGGATGCACCGTTCTTATGATAAAGGCTTGGCTCCGCAAATGTGTGATGGATCTTTGACTTCGAATGAAGGTTCTTTTTCTGAAAATGAATCTTTCTCTGGCAGCCTAAATTCCCGTTTGTCGTTCCAAAAGTTGAACTCCCATATTATAAGAAGAATTCCAAAATCAGCAAGAGTGAGCGCTGCTGAAGCATTGTGCAGAGCAATTGACAACTGTGTTGAGTATAACTCCTTAGAAGCCTGGGAAAATCTGTTTTTTTTCGCATATAAGTCATTCTATCTTCCAACATCCAATAAAAATCGTAGAGAATCTCTAACGTTGATCATAAAAAGTAATATAAGAAACAATAATATTCCACAATATATATCTGAAGATATTCAGTCATTACCACCAACCACGAACCTTGCTAAGTCTCTGATGGGGATCTCATATCTGCTGTTCGAATCTTGTCGTCATCTGACACTATTGCAAGTTTTGACAGTCATACTCTATCTGAATTACGTTTGAAACATCCAACTGATTCAGAAGTTGAATATACAGGGAGTGAAAACTTTATTCCATTACAAGTCAATGAAATTGAAGTTTCAAAAGCAGTGAAATCTTTCCGTACTGGATCTTCTGGTGGACTTGATTCGTTGAGGCCATCGCACCTTCAAGATTTGCTTTCCAAAAGTTCTGGATCCATGGGCGAAAAACTTTTGAGTTCTTTGACTTCGTTCTGCAACTTCTTACTCACTGGAAAAGTCATACAGGATGTGATTCCCATACTTTACGGAGCCTCATTGGTTGCTCTCAAAAAAAAAGATGGTGGCATTAGACCTATTGCCGTCGGCTTGATTTTTAGACGGCTTGTGGCAAAACTAGCTTGTTCGAAGATAAAAGAAACTTTTGGTGAATTATTTCGCCCTATTCAATTCGGTTTTGGAACCCCAGGGAGATGTAAAGCCGTTGCTCACGCTGCTCGTTGATTTTTAAATCAACATCCAGATCCTGCCTCCACCGTATTCCTGAAAATAGATTTTCAGAATGCTTTCAACATGATTCATAGAAATATCCTCCTAGAAAAAGTAGAAGACAAGATTCCGAATCTATATCCTTTCATGAGCCAATGTTATAAGAAACATACATTTTTAAATTTTGGAAATAACACTATTTTGTCAGAAAGAGGTTTTCAGCAAGGAGACCCTTTGGGCCCAGCACTCTTCTGTTTATGCATTGATAATTTAACCAAATCAATCAAGGCTGATTTCAACTGTTGGTATCTTGATGACGGCTCCATAGGTGGTAAATCTGATGTAATTTTAGAACAGTTCAAGAAAATAATTTCAACATCAGAAAAAATTGGGCTTAAATTGAATTTTGAAAAATGCGAACTATATTTCTTGGACGACCTTAAATATGACATACCAGAAAATTTTTACAGTTTTGCTCCTGGTATGAAACTTATGAATAAAATCAACTGGACCCTCCTTGGTGCACCCATGTCAGAAGAATCTTTGGCACAATCCCTGAACCAAAAGACTGAATCTTTGAATTTGATGGCAACCCGCATGGATTCCATTCCAAAGCATATTGGGTATTTTCTTCTGAAGAACTGTCTAGCTATACCCGAATTGATATATACATTGTGATGTTGCCCGACTTGGCGCTGTCAAAATGAACTTGATCTCTTCGATTCAACACTCCGTATGATTTTGGAGCAGATTACTAATAATAATTTAAGCCTTTCCACGTGGCTTCAAGCAACACTTCCCGTAAATAAGGGTGGTCTGGGTATACGACAAGCATCTTCACTTGCTTTACCAGCTTTTCTTTCTTCGTTGAAAAGCATTCAACATCTGGTTGATCAAATTTTACCAGATTATTTTTCCAGTGTGCCCGATGTTTACTATATAGAGTGTGAATCTGTATGGTGTTCTAAAACTGGAACCTCTGCACCTGATAATAAAATTTCCCAAAAATCCTGGGATCTTCCTCTCATCGAATTGTCATCTAAACAACTCCTTGACTCGGCTGTTGATTGTCCTCTTGAAAAGGCTCGACTGAAGGCAGTTAGTACGAAAGAATCTGGAGCTTGGCTCAACGCTCTTCCAGTTGCATTCCTTGGAACTTTATTAGATGATGAATCTTTCAGGATTTCTGTGGGTTTACGTTTGGGCTGTTCTATTTGTGTAAGTCATAAATGCAGATGTGGATTTATCGTCAACGAAAAAGGGACGCATGGATTGAGTTGTAGATTCAGTTCCGGGCGTTCGTCTCGTCAATCAACTGTTAATTACTTAATCAAGCGAGCTTTATCAACTGCTGATATTCCTGCTGTCTTAGAACCTTTGGGAATCATTCGTGATAATGGTAAGCGTCCAGATGGGATGTCTCTCATCCCATGGAGTCATGGAAAACCTTTAGTCTGGGACTTCACCTGCGTAGATACCGTTGCAGCATCACATATAGATTCAACATCCAGAAATGCTGGTGGGGCTGCCGATTCTGCTGAAAAGTCCAAATTGAAAAAATATTCTACTTTAAAAGATCAATACATTTTTTATCCGGTAGCAATTGAAACCTTTGGTTCATTTGGTAGTTATGCCAACGAATTAATCAATCATATTGGACAAAAATTGATCAATAAAACAGATGATCGAAGAGCAAGGACTTTTTTGATACAACATATCAGTATCGCCATCCAAAGAGGAAACGCAACGTCAATTCTGGGTTCTATTTCTGCTACTCAACGTTTGGATGATATATTTATTCGTCCACAAAGAATAAATATGTCAAGGAGTATCCATAAGTATATTACTCGGAGTCAAATACCTGAAAAGTATAATTTGGATTCAACCACTTCCAAAAAAATAACGCGATCTACCATATCTTTATCCAACTCGATTTCAAGCAGCCTCCAATCGAGTTCCTTATTGCGGCGATCCAATGATAGAGAAAATCATTGCATAAGAGACTATTCCTTTGAAGATAGCAGTAGCAGTGAGCGCATCTCCCTCAGTTCTGATTCCATCAAACCACTTGTGCTTGGGAGCTCCAAAACTCTTGGTCTTAATGGTTTGAAAAACATTGGCAATACCTGCTTTATGAATAGTGCAATACAATGTTTATCGAATACCAGATGGTTGCTTGTTTATCTGAGAAAAGAGGAACATTTGAAGGATATCAACACAAGCATATCAAGTATGAAGGGTGCTTTGATAAAAGCATTTGAAGAAGTGGTAAAAGAACTTTGGTCAGAAGATTCGTCTGATGTGGTGGTTAACACTGTTTCTTTGAAAAGCCAGATACAAAGATTTGCATCTCGTTTTATGGGTAACGCTCAACAGGATGCCAAGGAATTCTCCAGATATTTATTGGAAGGTCTTCATGAAGATGTAAACAGAGTAAGAGAAAGGCCTAAGTCTATGTTCATAGAATTCGATGAAAATTTGAGCGATAATGAAAAGGCAAGGTCAAGATATCTTAGAATGAACAACTCGAAAATTGTCGATAACTTTGTTGGTCAACTGAAATCATCGTTTGTGGCCATTGTTCCGTCACTCTTGACCCATTCTGGGACCCTTCACTCCCTATTCCAAAGAGTACTGGCAAACTCAGACTGTCGCCATGTTAAGACTTGTTTACTAGGGAAGAAATATTGGATGATGACGAAAAACCCACTTGTTCTAAATGCAAGGAAAGGAGAAAATGCACGAAGTCATTATCTATACATAAATTCCCCAAAATTTTAGTAATTCATTCGAAAAGATTTTCGCAGATGGAGAGATTCAGAGGAAAACTAAATGTCTTCATTGACTTTCCTCTCGATGGATTAGATATGAATATTTATGCAGTAGATAACGCAGCTCCGTGTCGCTACAACTTGTACGGTGTATCCAACCATAGCGGAACAACTTTTAATGGAGACTACACGGCTTACTGTAGGCACCCTTATGCAGGCACATGGCACAGTACAATGACTCGAGAATATCACCGCTATTACCCAAAATCTATCGCGAGTGGAGAAGCATACGTCCTCTTCTATGATCAAGAGGACACCAAATCACAGTTTTGAATAGAACATTTTACTTATTCACATTTTATATTTTATATCATCTTTACCTTAATAAATATTTTATTTGTGAAAAAAAATAAAAAATACAAATAAATAACACTATATATATATATATATATATATATATATATATATATATATATATATATATATATATATATATATATATATATATATATATATATATATATATATATCTATATATATATATATATGTTGATTCCGTTGATTTGTCGTTTTCTACCAAGTGTTGTTCATCCTTACACTTCTCTACCGTACTGATGAGGGCCGTGAGCCCGAAACACGTGTCTACGGTTAGAACGTTTCTCTGAGGGCTATGTCCATTAAATTCCTTCCATTTTGTTTCTATTTAGATTTAGATATAACGACTGAAAATAGGTATGAACAGTGGAGAATAACGGGGATCTTCAGTCAGCAGTGTTGAAATATGAAAAACTCTTTAATACTTTGGACCAAGCTTTCGTTTCAATTTTGAAACTCCTTCAGGGTCCTAAAATATGTAAATTACATTATTGAGAAAAATACTTGAAATGAAGGAAGTAATGTGAGTGGTTGATTGATGATCAGTTACTTTTAGAAAAAGAAAACGTAAAGTATGAAAACATTAGTCGGAATGGTGTTATAGCTTTGACGTTTCAAGTGACATTGAAAGATTTGAAATCATTACCTATTTGATTAATCGTCAGAAAAATATAAAATATTGTAGTGGGTGTAAATTTTTATTTTTTGAAAATCATCAGTTTTTATCTATTTGTGAAAGATAACTATAGATTTTACTAAGATTTTCGATATCTGTTTTTTTGTTTTCTCGAATGATATTTTATGGCCTGTTTCAATAGCCAATGCACATGATTTCTCATTGAGACTTATATCACTTCTATGAAAGATAATACCGTAGTTTAAAGTTCTTGAACTTGTACCAATATAATTCAAATCACAGTTATTACATGGTATGCTGTAGACAACATTTGATTTCTTCAAATCTGGTGTGGTATCTTTCAACCACCTATTTAAATTTCCAATAGTTGATATTTGTGAGATTTTTATGGTACTTTCATTTTTGAATAATTTGATTATATTTGATGATAGAATTCCTATATTAGGAATTGAAAAATAAATTATCCTTTTATTGTTATTTTTTAAATTTTGATTATTTGTGTCATCATTATTGATTCGTCTATCAGAGTTGGTATTGAAAAGAATTCTGTTTGGAAGTTTTTAGGGGTAAGAATTATCTAATAAAATATTTCTGAGAATTTTAAAATTTTTGTTTTTCAATGGAAGATGAACCAACATCTCGATTCTTTTTTTCATACAAAGAATCTAATTCATTTTCATTCTTTTTGAGTGGAAGGAATGATAGTTTATGTATCTTCCAGAGTTTGTTGGATTTATATACCAATCCAAATTGTTTTCTCTACGGATTATTCTAGTATCTAAGATCGGAATACTTTTATTTTTTTCGAATTCAATTGTGAATTGTAAATTTTTATTGAAGTTATTCACTTTTTTTAAAATACACATACACACACAAATGATATCATCAGAAATTTTTTTTTAAATTGAACTTTAAAGGTTAATTGTAGTAATATTTCTTCGAAAGGTGATCCATTACATAAAACAATTATGGGGAGTAGGTAGCCCAAGAATTGGTTTGTAGAAATTTCCTTCGAATGAAAAGAAACTTGATTTGAATATGAATTGAATAATTTCTAAAAATTTTGTTCGTGAAATATTACAGTGTTCTTCTATTTTACTCCATCTTTTAGTTATACTTTTCAACACCAATTCTATCGGTATGTTACTGAATAAAGAAACAACATCTAGACTTATCAAGACAAAACTTTGTGTGAGTTGTTTTTCGTTGATGCATTTAGAAAACTCGAAAGAAACTCATTTTCAAAGTCATATGGATCTGTAAGGATGTCTGTGAATAACTTAGTTATTTTGTTATTGGATGCATCGATAGGTCTGAGTTTCATGATTGGTTTATGAATTTTTGGTAAACCATAGTATTTTGGTGATATATAACTGTATATCCTACATTTTTTTGCTTTTTCTTCAGTGATCATTTTTGATTTTTTTATTTCTGAAATCAATTTATTTGCTTTTTGTTCAAAAAAATGTATGACATACAGTTCTATATCACCAAAATACTATGGTTTACCAAAAATTCATAAACCAATCATGAAACTCAGACCTATCATTTCATCTATCGATGCACCCAATAGCAAAATATCTGAGTTATTCACAGACATCCTTACAGATGCATATGTCATCGAAAATGAGTTTTATGTTAAAGATTCTTTCGAGTTTTTTCAATTACTCAACGAAAAACAACTTCCACAAAGCTGTCTTGATTGTTTCTTCATTCAGTAACATACCGATAGAATCAGTGTTGAAAAGTATGACTAAAAGATGGAGTGAAATAGAAGAACATTGTAATATTCCACAAACAAAATTTTTTGAACTCATTCAATTCATATTCAAATCAAGTTTTTTTTCATTTGAAGGAAATTTCTACAAACAAATTCTTGGAACACCTATGGGAGCTATTATCTCACCCATCATTGCTTCGTATATAATGGATGACCTTTTCGAAGAAATATTACTACAATTGACCTTTAAAATTCCGTTAAAAAAAATTGTAGATGATATTATTTTAACAATACCAATGGATAAATTCGATGAAATTTAAAGAAAAGTGAATAACTACAATAAAAATCAAAAATTCACAATTGAATTCGAAAAAAATAAAAGTATTCCGTTCCTAGATACTAGAATAATCCGTAAACGTCTTTCAAATTGTCTATATGTACTGGAAGTTGTATTGTATTTCTAGATTAGATTTCTTCATTTCTCGGTGAGATATTTAAATGTGCTTCTCAATAATAAAACAATGGTAAACTAGGTATATATCGCTTGCCAGGGCGTAGGGAAACAGCTGACTGTATATTAATTATCAATGGGAGTAGTTGTGAAAAATTTATTGAGATCGTGAAAAACATGGTGACGTAAGAGTTTCTTTAGATTAGATTGAAATTTGTACATGCCAGCGGTAACCTTCAAATTTTCAGGGAGTTGAATATATATGTTAATAGTGTTCGGTTTTACATATAGGCGGGTGAAATGAAGGATTGATTTGTTGTTGAATATATGTGCCTATAATAATGAGGTTATTGCGATTTTTGTGTATTAGAAAAGAAGTCTTATAAGTATATAGATTGACCAATGTGAGAATGTCGGAATTTTTGGAATAGTCTCTACAGTATTCTTCATAATCCTCCAAAAAAGAGCACGAATGGCTCGTTTTTGTATCGTGAAAGTGGTTTTGGCTGAAACCGTGGTGCCCCATAGTTCGATACCATACTGTAAGTGGGTCTTGAAATATTTGGCAGTTTCTACCTTTGATTGATATGTGGCGACCAGCTGAGATGTCTGTCAAAAAGGATTCCTAGGAACGTCGTTGAGTCTGCAGAATTGATTTAATTGTTTTTGGTGAAACTTGAAGCCTTTATTTCGGTACAGATTGACAGTATGCTATGTGTTTTATTAAGGTGAAGTGCCATTTTGTTTGCTAAAAATCAGTCTATTGTTTTTGTGACGGAAATTCCTCTTCATGAACAATATTATTACGCCACTGGTCCATTATTGATGGATCACTCCTTCAACTAAAGACCAATAAACGCTAAGGAAATCTCAGATCTAGGGTTGCTATATTTGATTAATTCTTTCTTGTTTAGTTGCTCGTCAAAGTAACTACTTTGATGTATAGGGAGCATCAATTATTTGGGAATTATTGAACCGAAATCGTTCTTCGAGAGCGGCTCCGAGAAATTACCCCTTTCTCTTTATACTTGGGAATGTGGAGCGTTTATCTAGGAAGCACGTACCGATTCTCAGAAAGATTGTGAAATAATGCACTTGGAAAAGCATTAGAAATATACATTTCATGAAAGTTACAGATTATTTCATCCATTCTATGCACGGATAAAATGATACAATAGTCAAAGAATAGTGGAGATTTTACATCAAGTCATTTTTTGTCAGTCTCGAAAACAAGTAGACTGAATATAAGTAAGAATGAAAAATGACTATTGATAATTATCATTTGATAACTATGGAACATAAAATATGGAGATACATTCAAATACACATGAATAATTATAAAGGATCCAATTTGCCCAAGCATAAGATACAGAAAAATATATTAATTCCATACCACCAGGTTTCAACACTTATTCACTCGTTACTGGTTTCACACGATAGTAGTTTAATTGAATTAATATTTCAGCTATTTCCGCGCAAGTTATTTATTTACTCCTGAATCTCACTGTATATTAGACTATGGTTGTATGATACTGTTTTTCTATGAGGTCATGAACATCGATTAGAGGTTTCCGTTGACTTATCTCGTTCTTGAAGCATTGATGAATAATGTTTAATTAGGGTAAACACTGTTTACATGTGTATTCACTTTGTGCAGTCATTACTCGTGCAGTCCGGAACTTGATTTGAATTTTCTTTCTCAATAGTTTCGCAAGTTTACTGCAAGATGATTATATTCATACACTTCTCATCTTTATTTCACTACATGGTAATCGAATGAAAGTTAACTTCCTCTGAGAGGACATGTTACTTGAGCGACGTCCGGGTACAGAATCAGTCCTGTTGGTAGCGTCGTCGCGCCTTTTATCATCTCCCCTTTCACGGATTGGCTTTGATCGTTCGCGGGTCAAATTCCTTACTTCGAAGTTATCTGCTACCTGTCATTAAAAATCAGCGGCTTACTAATTAATGGCTTGTTAGTGTCTCCGAAAGAATCTTTATATTTTTTTTATCTATTCCGTGGTAGTGTTGCACTTAGCGAGCTGTCACAACCTATAATTTATAAATTATTTTTGCTTACTAAGAAATTCCTTAGATATGCGTACGGGTGATGAGTTTTTAATAGCTCAGTGGTGAAGAAGGGTTACTTTTTATGTGCATTCCGAGTCTGGCAGGTGGCAAAATATGTTTAACGGGCCTTGTGTATCAGTTTGGTCGCGTATTTGATTTTCAGAATTTATTTTCATTTCTAGTGAATTATGTAGAGTTCATATTTATTGATATCGTGTTGTTTCTTATGCTTGAAAGTTTTTCTGTACTTATGGGGGCATGACAATATTACTGGTATCATCGCCGAACAGCTCGAAAGGAACTGAGGGTAACTACTAGCTATATCATTCATGTACAATAAAAATAACGTTGGCCCGAGAATTGAACCTTGTGGAAAGTTCATAGTATTTTTGTTCATGGTTTTCAATTTATCTCGTTAATGCTTTGAATGATTTATTGGTTTTTATGCTGAGGACTGCTTTTTTTATTTTAGAAAATTAATATTATAGAATAATATGAAAATATGAGTTCAAACCTTATTTTGAGTTTGCTAATATTTTGAAATTTTTACTTTCAGGAGACATTATTTTGGCAACGTTTTGATTTATTTTGAGATTTTTCTACTACTATGACGGTTGACTTGTGAAAAGATGGAAAGAAGTTCTGAGTTGTGCCTAACAAAATTACGTGCTAGCGGGTATTTTTGGTGTTTTGTTCGACAGCAAAAATGGTGCAAACCTGTGAAAAGTTGATAGGATCTTGACTTGACCATTATTTTTGTTACTTTGAACAATTCTTCACGTTTTATTATGGATTTTCTAGTAAAATTTTTCACTAGGAGGATGTTTCAAGACGAGCAGATATGTAAATGTGACAACAAAGATGGGGCGAATTTATTCAAAATGATCCTTTCTTAATTTGTAATTTTTTAATAATTATTAGAAAGCTAGTGATTCAAATATTTTACCATAATTTACCTACGAAAAAAGTTCATAGTAGTATCCAATTTGCTTGTTGATGTTTTGAAATTTATTGTTTTCATTTCGATATTAGGAAATGAATACTTAAGAATAACTCATGAAAATATCGTCAGGTACTGTGACCCTTGAATGGGGCAGATTTTGATTGGTACTTTCACAAAATATTGTTCTATGGGTTCGTTTTAGCGTTTGTTTTGGTGGTAAAAAAAGGAGATGACCTGTGAAAAGCTGATAGGATTTTTGACACGAGCCCGCCAATTTTCCGAAATATTATTTTGATACTTTGAATAAATCTGTACATTATAATAGATTTTTTCGAGCGACATTTTGGGTTTTTAGGAAATACAACTAGTTCTCAAAATGATTCAAAGAAAAGATGTGTGAGAATAGGGGCTAATTTTATTTGAAATAGATGCATTTTATTCTTTGATCAAAAATAGCGATTTTCCCCTCACGAGTCAGTGGTTTTACAGGTTTAATTTAGCGTTCTGCTGGCCATAAAAACTTCACTAATATTTTTAAATATTTATTGTGTTTCGATTTGGAATTCTCGAAATGAATAGCAAAGAATAATGTGCGGAAATATGTGTATTTTTTTTCTACTGCTGACGTTTGGAATAAATGTTCTGAATTTGGCTAATGCTCCACAAAATATTGTTTATCGTTAGTTTTTTATCGTTTGTTTGGTCGTTAAAACTGATTGGACCTGTGAAAAGTTGGTATGATTTTTTGACTCGAGGTTTTCAACTTTTCTGAGACATCATTTGTCACTTGGGACGCACGATTCTTTTCATTCAAATGACAGGGTCTTTCAGCTGCTAAAAGATACATTATTTAAGCTATGTTCTGCATGGATTTTTGTGTTATTGTATCTGTTGGCCTACGAAATGGGTGTGTTGGCTAGTACTCAAAATATCGTTTTATCATCTGTTTTTATCGCCTATTTGTCGTAAAACTGAGTTGACCTGTGTAAACGTCGATATGATTCTTGACTCGTAGTTTTCAACTTTCCTGAGACATTCATTATTCACTACATGGGACACACGACTCATTTCGAAGAATATTTCATAGGGGTTTTTGAAATGGATAACGATATACAAAATGCAGTGAAAATACTTTATTTACGAAAACCGTGTAATTTTTTGAAAATCTTTACTTGTTGAAAAAGTCTTTCGGTGGGATATATTGAATAAATTCCAGTTGAACTGTTCGGCTGTTACGACTTTCCTGGTAATTCGTTGTATTTGTAATATTCATCTTGATGGACTATCTTCTTCTTGGACTGGACTGGATTTGGAGAACCCGTGCACGTAGGCCTCTTTACCTGGGCCTATTGTGCGCCCACGTGATCTGAGAATAAGCTGGGCATGCCGATTTCTCAGACGAAACTCAGCAGTTTCCCCAGCTGAAAAGATTTATTAAATTTTTTGCTTTTCAGTGGATTTTTTCGTCGGTTTAATTTTTTGTCAAAGAGTTTTTATTTTTGAACTTTTTGTGGCTAAAGTCAACTAATTACTACCTACTTAATTTTTGATTACTTCCAAAATACTTACTTACCTTCAACTATTAACTGTTGAATAATATGATTATCTACTTTAACTATTTATTGTTATATAATATGAATTATTTTTGAAAGTTCTGGTTAGTTGATTTCATCACTTTGTATATAATTCCATTTTTTCATAGAATGTAATTATTGTGACGGATGCGGGAGGATCTGTCACCAGTGTCACCAATGTTCACCAGTGAAAAATCAATCATCCCCTATTTTACTATCCATAGAAGTGGATGATTCTATCTCAAATTGGAATATGATCAACTATGAAGTATTCCCTATCTAATAAGGAAAGAATCATTCAAATCGGAAAGCCCACTACACAGTTATGCCTGATAGAATCGGTTAACGAACCAAAATTCAGATCAATATCCTCCATTCTGCTATCCTTAGGGATATATTTTTCTGTTCGAATTCAAATGGGACCAACTTCGAAGTACACCCTATCTAAAGAAGGAAGAATCATCGAAATCAAATTGCTCTATGAAAAGTTATGCGTGATCATACATAAAAAAAAATATACGCGTCGACTAGAGAACCTCCTCCTTTTTGGTTTCGTCGGTTAAAAAGTAACTGAAATGATTCCAACTGAACAATAACATTTGAAGATGTTTTGTGAGGTGTTGATTTCACTGAAGTTTGCCCAATAATATGGGCTTGTATTGAAAACTGGCCGTTAATTCTTAGTTCTTCAACATACCTCAAATGTGGTGCTGAAAGAATTGATTACCATCCATCACTGTTTGAAATGGAAAGGATAGGCTTTCAAATCCTGTTGATAAAATATACATTTGTTTAACTCATGAATATAATAAATTGCCCTTAGATATCGACAATGTTACACATTTCTTCAGTTTTTCTATTTGAATTGACAGAAATTATCAAAACATGAGTTATCATCTAACTGTCAAAGATTTCACGAGTCCCGAAATGTCATGCACGTAGCCAACATATCTGCCGAATAGCGTAATGGATTCTGTGGTGTTGGTTTCTGCGAGTAGGTATCTGTTTTAGCTGGGGTATATCGGCCTTATTCACAGGTTCAGCGTAGTAGGGGAAATTTTTCTTTTTATTCTTTGTTGTCTCGACTCTCTCAACACCACTACGTCTTTCAGGGGGGAATAGCAGTGATATTTCCACGAGTTGTTGGCATTCACAGGCATATCAGTGGTTTATCGTTTTTATTAGCATTAGTTAGTACAAACAGTTTTAGTAACCCTTCTATTACAACGGAATTTCTGTTGTGTACAACAAGTTTATCGTTTCCGCATCCTACAGGAGTACATCCTATAACATACCCTTTATCAAAACGTAAACCACAAGTATCCGACTCAATCGTTGTATCACCGCTAGTAATGCGCTGTTTCAGCGATTTTAAAGAGTTTTCTCATTTTCTTTCCCAAAATTTCTTCTTCCATTAAATGTTCCTCTACGTCACACATCTTGATAACTACTGAATTGATTTTCTGGTAGCCCTCTATTTATGGCAGACTGAGACATACTGCGACATACTCAACGTTTAGACTGCGACATACTGCAACATACTCAACGGTTCCACTACTACATACTGCAACATAATCAACGTTTCGACTTGGATATACAGAGACACACTCAACGTGTCCACGGTGACATACTCATCATTTCGACTGCGACATACTTCAACTACTTCACGTTTCAACTGCGACATACTCAACGTCTTGACTGCGACATACTGCGAAACACTCAAGGTGAGATGGTCCAGGGATAGAACTCGAGGAACATCGGTGAACACAGGTGAATATAGGGCAACACAGGTAAACACAGGGCAACATAGGGGTCATAGGAGAACATAGAAAAACACAGGGGAACATGGGGGAACACAGGTGAACGTGGGTGGACACAGGGAAACATAGAAGAACACAGGGGAACATAGGGGAACACAGAGAAACATAGGGTAACACAGGTGAACGTGGGTGAACACAAGAGAACACAACGTTACTCAATGTAGGCCAAGGGTACCTACTAAATGGTACTCCATGGAACTCAATGTAACTCAATTGTGCTTAATGGTACTCAGGTATGTCTCGGGCTTACCCTTCAGTATTCAACGTTCAGACTGCGTTATACAGAGACATACTCAACGTTCCGACTACGACATAGAGGGACGCTTTAGACGGGGTTAGGCTGGGTCAGGTTGTGTCAGGTCGGGGTAGTTTGAGCTGGGTTGAGCCAGGTTGGGGGGTCTTAATGGGGTCTTGTAGGGGGTGAACGTTTAAACGAAATGTCAAAATGGCGTTTTAGTGTGATTAAAAACCGCAACCGTATGAAAAGCGAAATGGCGTTTTCGGTTGATGAAAAAGCCTTTCTCAGCGTCTCAAATATTCAAAATTATGAACTCAACAATGATGTAGTGACGTGAAATATGGGGTGAAGCATTATATTTTTCACAGGAGTATACGATTCCTTATGTTTTCATTTTAGGCATGTTGGGACGCTCTGCGTATTTTTTCTATCATGTATATTTTCATAATACACTATGCATATCGGTCCATATTCTGTATCCAATACAGAGTACAGCTACGTACTTTGACACCTTAAAGATATTCCTCAATGCTACTCATAATGTGCTTATGCAATTTATTCGCAGCGCTCATCTCGTGCCACACCTTGTATTGAACATTCGTCATAACACCGACGACGCACTTTCGTAAACAAGTGACGTCATCTATCTCACCACACAATGCGTACACATTACCGTCCTCTTTCCCATCTCAACTCGTAAACATCGACGGCTGCTTATCTAAACACCTTTTTGTATATACACATGAGAAACAAACGCGAAATTTCCAGCGAGAACGCTATGCTTCCTCATCTAACTACAATTCTTACTGCCTATTTAATTACGTATAATTCTATGAAAACAATTTTCCTTTTTTTATATAATTCAATGGTATTAACGATATCCAATAAGCTTGGTAACGCAGCGATAAAAGCGTTAGGCTCAAAACCCAAAGATTCTGGGTATGCATCTCAGTAAAAACTTTTTTTATTCAACTATATTTAGGTAGCGTCGACGGCTCATCGGTGTAGGCAGCGTCAGCTGGTGTACCCTCACCGTGCCCCTGGTGTACCCTCACCTTCGGCGGAACAGGCCGGCTGGCCTGTCTCGTTGGAGTGGGGGTACTTCTACTGTTAGGCGGAAATTAATCCCTTGTTCTGACACTTTCTAGCTACTTCAGACAGATATCCGACCAATCGAAGCACATAAAAAGATTGATCCAAACGTTGTATCCATCGGTAGGACTTCTTCCAGGGTACGATGTGGACGAGTAATATTTCTAAACTCTCGTTGAGCGTTGAAAATCAACTGAAGGAGCCTTTGCGATTTTGGTCTAGCATTCATAAAATTTTCCGGTAACTCACTTGGCTAGAATCCGTTATACAGCAGATGCATGTTATTTTCGTCAGCCGTCGAAAATTTAAAGAGCACTTATTCATAAAATTGCGCAATCTTGCATAATCTTACGGAAATTTTCATGCGAAAAAATCTGATTTTCTAACAGATAGTTTCCCGAATCAAATCAAATTCAGCATACACCAACCAAAATTTTTATCTCAGAGATGTAATAAAGAAGTTGAGAAAAATAAATTTGTAATGGCCATAACTGCCTCATCATCTCTGATCTAGATGAATGATATACCAAAAGAAAAGCATTTTAATCTACTTCCAATGTACTTCAATGTGCATACAGAAATAGGATCCGATTACCGGCTTACCGTAGTTTACTGTAGTTTTCACAGGGGTTTTTTCAATACCCTGTATCTCCATTGTGGTAGGTTTTGGCAGAAAGATACCGGTGGTTTTAATTCCTATTCATAATAACATGAAATTCTTCAACGTGCAACTGCGTATAAGAAGAGTTCTCATTTTGTCAAAATTAGTGAACATAAATCCTTACCCAAACAAAAATATATTTATTGTATTATTGAGGTTTTTTAACATTTTATTTCAGGTCATCCCTATACTACTGGGCTCACTATGATTTTTTTAATAATAGTAAACTTGGTGAAACAGTGCCTGAGACAATGTGCGATGAGGTTTTCGCCTCTTGGAAGCAAATCAAGGGTTGGCTGAGGTCGCCACTGAATACTCTGATCTACAAGCAATCACAAAACAATGATGATATCACTTGTCTGTACAGATTCGTTACGGATAGAAGACTTTTTGCAAGGATTATTTTGACTATAACAAATGTCTACTTCAAGGTATGTGGTTGAGAATTGCAATATTGTGGATATATTTTACGGCATAAAATACTTTTATTGAACTGACGGATTAGGCACAATCAACCTCGTTAGAATGACTCTAGGAACCCTATATCCAAATTGATACTTTCAATGAGCGAATATTGAGAAAAAAAATCAACATGAGATGACAGTAAGATGCCTGGAAACCCTGGTGTATGTACTGATTTGATTTTGTTTAGACTTTTTAGTAGAGATTTTCGCGTTCTACTTCGAATTTTTCACAATAGATGGTGACAAATTGACATAATTCAACGCATCAGATCTGATTCCCCATTACAAAATGTATTCGCCGACCTTAGGCAACCTTCACACTGATGCGGAATATGGATATGTCACTTATGGAACTTTCAACCAATTGGAAAATTGAAATGCTTTTTAATCCGATTGAGGTTATGATTTGTGAATTGTTATTATTGCAAAACTCAGCTATATAACATAATTCAAGTTTTCCATTTGTTGTTTTCGACCATTTTCTGTTAAATTGAATTCCCATTGCAATTTCAAATATTCAGCCTTTTATCTTCGTTCCTCTGCTGGATAACTGTATCCGCAAGGTTCAATTTCCTTGATCTGTTAAGAAAAATTAAATGTGTTTGCAAGGATGAACCTACTACCCAAATACATAAAAAGTCATGAAAACTCTTTCATACAAACTGTTCAGGAGTTTTTCTTAAATTCATGATGGTTGGTTGGTTGGTTGAAAGCTGACGAGCCAGAGACAGGGTTGGCACTTAGCTTCCCTTGACACTGCGACCATCTGGGGCCTATTGTATCACTCTGTCGTCAGTGGTTCCTCATTCAAACAGGTTTGTGCCTTTAATTAGGTTTAGAAGCCTGTTGATAAGGTTCTTCGGATTCATGCCTGTCTCCGGGCTGATCTGTCCAAAGGTTCTATGTCGCCTACTACTTAGGGCGTCACAGTCGAAGATAATATGAGAGGCTGTTTCCTCCTCTTCATCACATAGCCTACACTCCACGGTTTCCCTGCGTACTCCCATGGTGTTTATGTGTTTTCTTAGGCCGCAGTGTCCAGTCAAGAGACCTATTATTATACGAGCCTTCGTTCTGTTCAAGTTCAAAAGGTCAGCCGTCAGGGTCCGGTTTGGATGCCCTACCATGACTTTGCTGTGTATTTGCCCGACAGTTTTAAATTCATGATAATCCCTCTCTTATCCAATAGCTATGGAAATGAAGATAATTAACAGAAAATACTAGTCCAACTATGTTACACAACAATCGAAGGAATCTTGAGAAATGTATAAAACTATATAGAGTCAAAGGCTGAATTTCAGCGTTGGTAAAGTAAGCAATTTTATGCTTTGAAAATCTTTGAATCCCTTATATTCTCCTCTTTCTGTTTCTGGTTTTATCGGAACATTAAAAAAACCATTATGATGTAGTGGGACTGATTTATATATACATATATATATATATATATATATATATATATATATATATATATATATATATATATATATATATATATATATATATATATATATATATATATATATATATAATTTAGAAATAACGACTGAAAATTGGTATGAACAGTGGGGAATAACGGGGATATTCAGTCAGCACAAGTGTTGAACTCATGAAAACTTTGATACGATGGACGAGCTTGTTTCATTTGAACTTTCAGGTCCTAAAGTAAATGACATTATTGTGAAAAATACTAAATGAAGGAAGTACTTACAGTAATCTGAGTGGATGATAAATGAATTAACTTTAAAAAACGTAAAATATGTAAAAATTTGTCGGAATGGTGTTATATCTTTGACGCTTCGAGTTACATTGAAGGATTTGAAATGATAACCTATGAAAAATATAAAATATGTAGTGGGTGTGTTAATATTATATTCTTTGAGAATCATCATCAGTTTAATCCATTTGTAGAAGATAACTGATTTTGCAAGATTTTCGATATCTGTTTTGTTCATATTTGATTGATTTATTAATTTCGATCATTTCAGAAATAATCTTTCAGAGAAATTTTTTCGAATGTGTTGTGCTTTCGAATGATATTTATGGCTCGTTTCAATAGCATGTTGATATGCATGACTTTTGTTGAGTTATATCATTTCGTGAGATAATACGATTATTTAAAGTTCTTGAACTTGTACTAATATAGTTAAATCAGTTGTAATGGTATGCTGTAGACAACATTTGATTTCTTCAAATCTGGTGTGGGATCTTTTAACCTCGTATTTAAATTTCCAATAGTCTTGATATTTTTTTGTGAGAATGAAGGTTACATAAAAATCTCACAAAAAAATATTAAGACTATTGGAAATTTAAAAACGAGGTTAAAAGATCCCACACCAGATTTGAAGAAATCAAGTGTTGTCTACAGCATACCATGTAACAACTGAAATTTGAACTATATTGGTACAAGTTCAAGAACTTTAAATAATCGTATTATCTCTCACAGAAGTGATATAAGACTCAACAAGAAGTCATGTGCATTAGCTCAACATGCTATTGAAACAGGCCATAAAATATCATTGAGGAAGCACAAGTTTTACATTCAGAAAAAAAATTATCTAAAAGATTATTTCTTGAATTGATTGAAATTAATAAATCCAATCAAAATATAAACAAAAAAACAGATATCGAAAATCTTAGCAAAATCTACAGTTATCTTCTACAAATGGATTAAAACTGATGATTCTCAAAGAATATAATATAAACATTAACACACCCACTACATATTTTATATTTTTCTGACGATTAATCTGTCATTTCAAATCCTTCAATGTCACTCGAAGCGTCAAAGATATAACTCCATTCCGACAAATTTTCACATATTTTACGTTTTTTTTTTCAAGTTAATGTTCATTTATTATCCACTCAGATTACTGTAAGTACTTCCTTCATTTTAAGTATTTTTTTTCACAATAATGTCATTCATATATTTTAGGACCCTGAAGAAGTTTCAAAATTGAAACGAAAGCTTGGTCCATCGTTTTAAAGAGTTTTTCATAGTTCAACACTTGTGCTGACTGAAGATCACCGTTATTCATAACTGTTTATATATATATATATATATATATATATATATATATATGAATCATCGCACAATGTCTCGTGCTATGAGGTTTTCGCCTCTTGGAAGCAAATCAAGGGTTAGCTGAGGTCGCCACTGAATACTCTGATCTATAAGCAATCACAAAACAATGATGATTTCACTTGTCTGTACAGATTCGTTACGGATAGAAGACTTTTTGCAAGGATTATTTTGACTATAACAAATGTCTACTTCAAGGTATGTGGTTGAGAATTGCAATATTGTGCATATATTTTACGGCATAAAATACTTTTATTGAACTGACGGATTAGGCACAATCAACCCCGTTAGTATGACTCTAGGAACCCTATACCTAAATTGATACTGTCAATGAGCGTATATTGAGAAAAAAAATCAACACGAGATGACTGTAAGATGCCTGGAAACCCTGGTTATGCACTGATTCGATTTTGTTTAGACTTTTTAGCAGAGATTTTCGCGTTCTACTTCGAATTTTTCACAAAGATGGTGACAAATTGACATAGTTCAACGCATCAGATGCAAAATGCATTCGCCGACCTTAGGCAACCTGCACACTGATGCGGAATACGGACATGTCACTTATGAAACTCCCAACCAATTGGAAAATTGAAATGCTTTTCAATCCGACTGAGGTTATGATTTGTGAATTGTTATTTCTGCAAAACTCAGTTATATAACATAGTATCAAGTTTTCCATTCGTTGTTTTCGACCATTTCCTGTTAAATTGAATTCCCATTGCAATTTCAAATATTCAGTCATTTTATCTTCTTTCCTCTTCTGAATAACTGTATCCGCAAGGTTCAATTTTTTTTTATCTTTAAAGAAAAATGAAAGAAGTTTGCAAGAATGATCCTACTACCCAAATACATGAAAAGTTATGAAAACTCTTTTATACAGACTGTTCAGGAGTCTTTCTTAAATACATTATAATTCCTCTCTTATCTCTTATCTAACTTTTTCTGGACTCATTATTCATTATTTGACCATATTACAATCAATATTTCAAACATAAACGGTATATTGACATCAAGCAAAGAAGTAGATGGCGCTACTGCAATCCTCTTGAGATTGGGGTAATCATGTCTCCATAGGCGTACCGACTGAGCTACAAAAAGCTAAAAAAATAAAAAAAGAGGAAACATGTACAGAGAAAGAGGGTAGAAGCATCATAGCCGGAGTTTCCTTTTGTTGTGATTAGTATATGTCACAAAAATTCAAATAACTTACTAACATCATATATACAACATAACAAAACAACTATTTATACTGATATCCAACGCGGATCATTTATACTGATAGCCAACGCGAGCATTTATACTAATTAGCAAATTTGTTTTTGAATTACATATTTATTTAGGGAAAATTTGAATTTTGGAAGACTCAGAAAGAGAAAGAGATAAAAGCACACAGTGCTAGGACAGAAATAGAGAGCCAGTTTCAAAAATTGATGGATTTCATAGGAAGTCTGCAAGATGGAATGAAAGTAAACATGGAAAGAATGGAAGAAAGAATGAAAGATGAAAGATGACGAGAGAAAACATGGGAAAAATTGAACAAAGAATGAAATGAAATAAAGAAGGTGTGAAAGAAAACATGGAAAGAATGGAACAAAATAATAGGGAATTTTATGGAAATATAAGACAACAAATATCAATTTTTAATAATCCATCAAAATGTAATAATGGAAAATTGCCAGATATAAAAATAGATCTTAAAAAAAAAAAAAATATGGTAAAAAAAATTCGAAAAAAGCACAACAAAAATATAATAATAATAAAATAATTATAGTAGAAAATGAAATTTCCCAAATTAAAGAGAGAAATATTTTGAGGGTCGATCATAATAATGAATGTCAAAATAAAATCAAAAACATGGAAGGAAAGATGAAACAATTAGAACAAAGAAAAGCAGATAGTAATTTTGAAACTAAAATCATAAATATATATCAAAATGTGCAAATTGATTATAAATTTGATGGAACTATTGAGAAACTACATCCCATAACATTTATTAAAATAATGAAAAATTATTTAAGAATGTGACTGCTATTGAAGAATTGAAATAAATTATTAGACAATATAACTACATAAAAAGAAATGAATAGTTTTGAAAATTTTGAACATTTATTTATAAGACGATATTGGGGAGAGATTGGTCAACTCATAGTTAGGGATAAATTACAATTTTGCAAATTTGACGAAAATAGAAGTATTAATTACAATAACCATGCAATACAACTTTTTGCTGTGTCACAACATCTGAATCCAATAATGAGAGAAGTAAAATATTAGGGAATATAAGTAGTCATTTTCGACAAGAAGTTTTCGAAATAATAAGCTGCATGAAATTAAAACCGTGGATAGATTATGTGAATATTTATTGAAATTAGAAAAAACATTATCTTATAGAAGATGGGAAAATATTAATCAAAATAGAAAAAGTAACAATCAATACCAACATAATAATAATCAAAATTATAATAATCAAAATAATAATAAAACATGCAAAATCAAAGTAATTATCGAAATAATAGGTATAATAGTAACAATTATAATCAAAATAGAAATCGAAACTACAGTATCGTATGATAATCACAGTGACAATCAAAATAAGTGGAGAAATTTTAGGAATCGATTTACAAATAATAACAATG
Source organism: Gonioctena quinquepunctata (assembly GCA_018342105.1). Lineage (NCBI taxonomy): Eukaryota > Metazoa > Arthropoda > Insecta > Coleoptera > Chrysomelidae > Gonioctena > Gonioctena quinquepunctata. The sequence goes on along the minus strand of JAFIRS010002634.1, from coordinate 31,488 downwards.
ATGATAATAGTGATAATTATAATGGAAATCAATACCAAAATAATGGCAATCAATATAAAAATCAATATCAAGGACAGAGACAGTTATATAATAGAGAGGGACAATCAAATCCATTTTTTAATAATCATGAAAACAATACAAACAAAACAAGTCTGTTTCCATAGAAAAATGGATAGTATTGAGGTACTCAATGGAAGACAGGCACAAATAAACATCCCGACTGAAGATCAGGCAAATGTTATTCAACTATGAGTACTTCTGAACAACAAAATTTTCATTAGAACAGAACTCACCAAATTATGAATATGATATGATGAGATAGATCACAAAAATATTGAATTACAGTTACTGTGATTATAGGTATTAGAAAAAATTAAAACTAAAATAGGTTATGAAAGAAAAGGTATAGAAATGGGTAGTGAATGGTTTGAATTTTTTTAGGAAAATCAAGAAAATAATATAGAGAGAAATATTTTGTGTATACCAAAAAGAAGCCCTAAAAATAACGATATCCAAATTGAAGTATTTTACAATATTGACAGCAAAAATAATAATTGACAACTAATTTTTTTTAAACATATGTAAATATCTATATACTAAATGAATACATTTTATTCACATTCCAACACTTCCCCTTGAACTGAAATGTGATTGGTATTTAAAAACACCCAGTAGATCTCTGAGTATCCCAAATCGAAGTCTGCATAGTGGTTTGGTTAGAATGTCCGCTATCTGGTTTTCTCCTGCGATATGTTTGACTTTGAAAATTTCTTCTTCTACCTTTTCTCTGATGAAGTGGCAACGCACATTATGTTTCGAGCGTTTGTGAAACTCTGGAATGTGGACTAGCTTCACAGCGCTGGCGTTATCAATCCCATACTGGTGTGGAAATTTTGCAAGTACAAACTTCTTGTATAAGACGACATAACCAAGATATTTCTTTTGCAGCTTCACTACCAGCTATGTATTCTGCCTCCATCTTCGACAATGAAACAGAGCGCTGCTTTTGGCCAAACCATGTTATTGCACCTTGGTTAATCTTACAGATGAATCCAGGAGTTGATTTACGTGTGGATAAATCACCTGCCTATTTCAAATCACTGAAAGCTAGAAGGGAACATTCACCAGGTTCATAAACAATGCCATAATCCAAGGTTTCTCGAATATACTTGAGTATTCTCTTAACTATTTCCCAGTGATGATATATCGGTTTGGAAACAGCTTGTCATACAAAAAGTACTGCAAACGTGATATCAGGTCTCGTGGCAACGGATTAATACATTGAGCTTCCAACAGCTGAACGAAAAGGAATATTTTGGGAGATTTCTTCTTCATCTTCAAAACCTCCATTTATCTGACATTTTCCGATTGGAGTTCCAACAGGATTAGAATTATACATGTTAAATTATCTCAAAATTTTCTTGGCATAAAGCTCCTGGTCTATGAAAATTTTACCAGTCGAAGTTTTTTCGATTTCAATTCCAAGATACCTTCGTGTGAAACGAACTGTTATTTGGAATTCTTCCTTTAATTTTTCAAGAAATTCCTCATTGGTTCGGTCATTAACACCAATGATCAAACCGTCATCCACATAGTTGACTGATATGGTTTCTGATGAATAGACAGGCATCTAGCTCTGCTGCAATCCACACTTCTTGAGAAATTCCGTGAACGTCGATTCCAACAACGTGGGGCTTGTTCAAGTCATACAAACTTCGCAGCAGTTTACACACCTCATTGGTGCCATCGTGGTAACTCTTCGGCTGCTCCATGTAAATTTCTCCTTCTAGCATTCCATTCAGAAAAGCAGTCTTCACGTCAAATTGTGACAGATTCAAATTTTCAGAGGCGTAAACTGATAAAACGGTTCTGATTGTATCAAACCTTGCAACTGGCGAGAAAGTATCGTCAAAATCAATACCAGCTTCTAGAGAAAAAGCTACCAGTCGAGCCTTATATCTGATTTCTCCGAATTGATTATCTTTGATTGTGAATACCCAGCGATTCTTCATGACTATCCTCCCAGGTGGCAAATCTTTCAGGTATCATTTTGGAATAAAGACTGCATTTCTTCATCCATCGCTTGTTTCCACATTCCTTCCTCAGTGGATGCCAAGGCCCCTTCAATATTGTTCGGATTGTCTGCAGCAAGCATAGCAAGGCATCATACTTCTCAGGCTTATGAAGCTTGGCTCTATCTCGCAGCTTGTTTTTAAACAATTCAGGTTCTGGATCTTCATTTGATTCAAGTGGCTCGAGTTCTAGGGACTTCCATGTCTAGGGAACTATTGTATGCAATTGGAACATTAAAAATAAAAAATTGCAATATTTTCTTTGACAGTTACTTTATTTTAGAAAATGACGTCCCGACTAAAACCACATCATTTTCATGGGGCATCCATATTCTATACCCATCCTTGTCTCCACAATAACCAACAAGGTATCCTTTTTCGCCCTTTAGCTCCCATTTTGAACGTTTCTGTTTTGGATCGTGGACAAAACAATCTGTTCCGAAAAATTTCAAATGGGTAACTGGAGCTTGTTTGCTGTTCCAAATCATGATCGGAGTTATACCTTCTATTGAAGTGGCACCGGTTCGGTTCAGGACATATGCAACGGTATTCACTGCCCACAGCTTTTCAGGAAGATCCTTAGCATGTAATAGCGTACGTGCCAATTCCACAAGTGTTCTATTCTCCCTTTCTGCTACACCATTTTGTTCAGGAGAGTACGGCATTGTAATCCTATGATGGATACCGTAGTTGGCGATTATTTCTTTGACATCCTTATTATCAAATTATTTGCCATCATCCGTCAACAATTCATTCACTGTATGACCAGTCACCTTATTCTCAGACAGAAAAGTCTCAAGTTTAACTTTCACTTCTGATTTTTCTTTGATGAAGTTAAAAGTTTTGCTGTGTTAGAACTTACTAAAATCATCTTTGAAAACGACAAAATAACGAGAACCGCCAAAAGATTTAGTAGACATAGGACCACAAACATCGGCATGAATGAGCTCTCCAGGCTTTTGAGCTCTATTCACCCTTTGTCCAGATGACAAACGATGTTGCTTGCCAAATATACAAGCATCACAAAATTCTTTATCGAGAGTCACCTCAATCCCAATCTTGAGGCACTTCTGCACATGAGTTTTGTTTTGATGACAAAGACGTTCATGCCAAATTTGTAAGGTATCATTTGTTACTATTTGAACTTCTGCTCTTATTGAAGGAACTATCACACGAATGTACATCAAATATAGTCATGTTGCCACAATTTCGCCATCTCTCAAAATGTTGCAAACATTATTTTCCAAACTTGATGTCATACCTTTATCCACTATAGAAGGTATCGATGAGAGTTTTTTTTTAGCTTCAGGCACGAACCAGACATCTTGAAGATAATGTCGGGCCCATTTTCCACCAACATGCATTTCAACATCAATATTGCCCCTGCCGAAAGCTTTCATGCTTTGGCCATTTCCTATCAAAACTGATTGAACGTTTTCAAAAGTTGAAAAACAGTTTCTGTGCATGGTCATGTGCTGAGTAGCACCTGAGTCGGCAATCCAAATATAATTGGGATGTAAATTCAGTGGAAAGGCATCAGAGACAAAAGCCGAACCTTGCGTTGAACTAGCTTCCGATTGCTGCTTTGATTCTTTCATACAATGTCTCTTCAGATGACCTCTGAGTCCACATCGATAACATTTCAAAAGGAACCTTTTCTTATTATTATCATTTTTGTTAGAAATTGATGGTTCCTAAAGACATTGTTCACGGAAATTCTTTGAAGCTACAAACGCTGTTTTACTTGACAAGTCGCTGTTTTCTTCCCGTTCTTGGAGCCGCATTCCAACAGTGCATAGTCTTTCTCGTAATAACTGAATGGTTCTCTGCTGTTTGGCCACTGACTCCCATGCATTTAGGAATTCAAAATACTTCTTCGGTGAAGTATTGCGTACTCTATTCATGAACAAAGATTCGGGCAATTTAACTTTATCTTCCTTCCATGTTTCATCTTGAAGCTCCACCCAAAACTTCTCAAGTTTAGCCATATGTTTTGCTACACTTTCCAGGGGATCTTTCTCTTTGATTCCAAAGAATTTATTGAACAGTCTATCCTGTCTTTGTTCTGTTCTTTGCTCAAAGATAATAAGGAGCTTATCCCTCATCTCCTTGGAACTGCTACACATATTGATCAGCTATCTAACTTGTGTACTCAAACTGCATACAATTAAATTTTGTGCAGTATACTCTATTCTGTTCACAGACTGTAACAAATTTTTATGAGCAACCTTCGCTGCCTCATCTGCAGTCTCCGCCGGTTCGTTGGGCGTTTCAAGAGTACCAATAACAGCATCCCAAGCGTTGTGTGCTCGGAGCTATATTGTTATTTGAAATTTCCAATCTATCCAATTGGTTTGACCTTCCAGTTTTTCAATCAATACTTTTGGAACATCCATTCTTCGGTACTTGTAAGAAAACCTGACCAACTTTAACTCCGGTCAGTGTCAAAATGAAAGGTACCAGCAACTCAGTGACTTACAGGTAGTTATCACCCAACAGTTAAGTTTATTTTTACTTCACTTGAAATTATCTGCCGTTTTTCCACTGCTGCGTTTCTGGGCCCATAACCTGTTGCAGATTATACCAAAAAGAAACACTTGAAAATAACGATATCCAAATTGAAGAAGTGTTTTACAATATGTCGGTTTATATTGGACAAAGACTCCACTTGTCAGCAAAAAACTATATTTAAGCGAAACATGTTTTAAAAAAGTTGATTGACTGGCCATCAATTTGGATAGCAAGGGTAGCCAAGTTAGACAACTTCAGATTACACCAAAAATTGACAGAAATCACTTATATATTCTACCTGAAAACAAGAAAAAACTCAAATCAATCATAAGATTCGATACACAGGGTGTTTTCTGCAACATTGTCCCTCCTGGTAATGACTTTTCTTTCGTCAATACTGATATTCAGTCGGTGTATTTTTCTTGCAGGTCGTTTGAAGAGTCCCTGGGAAGTGCGGACGTCTGCCACTCTGACAACTCCATCTTGGCCTTTGTAGACTTTTTCTATCACCCCCATTGGCCACATTCCTCTTGGAACATTGTTTTCGTTTAAAACAACAATTTCACCAATTTGTATGTTTGAATCAATTTTATTCCGTTTCGTTCTGTTGATCAATGTGAGAAGGTATTCTTTCAACCAGCGACGCCAAAATAAATCAGCTAGGTACTGGGAGATACGCCACTGTCTTTTACTGATGAGATCTCGGTCAGTGAATAATCCAGGTGTTATTATCTCTGAAGATTTGCCAATTAATATGTCATTGGGACAAATACTCACAGGATCTTGGGGGTTTTCGTCGGATCTCTTTCTCGTAATAAAGCGTTAAGTGATCTTTTGAAGCAGCCACTCATCCTTTCCCAGCTTCCACCCATGAAAAGAGAAAGTGGAGGAATTCTTTTGAATGATATGCCTCTGTTGGTCAATTCGTCGACTAATGAGCTTATTTCCAGTTCATCAAACGCTTCTAGAAGTTCCCGACTTGCTCCTCTTATATTGGTACCATTATCAGACCAAATAACTTTCACAACTCCTCTTCTTGATAGAAACCTTCTGATGGCCATGATACATGAGTCGGTGCTGAGACTATGGGCAATTTCTACATGGATAGCTTCTACCTGTCAGGCATGTAAATGATACGCCATAACGTTTTTCTGTTCTTCTTCCGATTTTCACTGTATAGGGCCCAAAGAAATCTAGTCCTGTAGCTGAAAAGGGTTTCTCGTATTGTAGAAGTCTCTCCTGACCCATTGAAGGTTCAGCATTCTTTGCCATTCTCCGTCTACAATATTGACAGTTCTTAATTACTCGTTGATTCATCGTTGTTCGGAGTTTTGGAATCCAAAACCTCCTTCTGAGCTCATTGATGACGGTTTCTATACCCTGATGACCATTCACAGGTTCTTTTTCAATTTCTCCAGGAATTGTGTCAATTCGTAGGATTCTACTGCAAACTCTAATTATCCCATCTGTGTCGAGAAAAATCGACATTTTATGTAGGCGACCATCTTTGTTGCATTTCTTCTTACGCAAGTTTATGAGATCATTGGGAAATCTTGAACATTGAACTAATTTCCACCAGAGTTTCTCACCCCACGCCAGCTCCCACAAATCAAATGGAATTCCCTTTCTCTTGCCTTTTTCAGAAGAAGGATAAATTGGCGCACTCTTGCTGTGATTCTCAGAAGTTTCATCCACGTGTAATGGTTCTTAATAGTAGATAGGGCCTCAGCAATGCAGTGTTCCTGTATCGTTACTTTATGAAGAATAATATTCACATCATCAATTTTTTCAACATTTTGGGGTATTCTAGGCCATCTATCTTCGTTTTCGTGAAGGAAAGCAGGTCTTTTGAACCATCGATGGTTTATTAATTTCATCTTTTGTTGTTTCTCTCGTGCAATCATCTGCGACATTCTCCAGAGTATACTGCTCAACCTCAGTATATTCTAGAATTTCTCCTACTCTGGTGGATACATAGGTTTGAAGTTTCTTGTTGCTATTTATCCAATGTAGAACTGTTCTCGAATCAGTCCAGTAGAACTTCTTACTGACGTTGAATTTCAAATACCGCAGCAAGCAATTCGAGTTTTGGAATAGATAGCGATTTGAGAGGTGAAACTCTAGCTTTTGATGTCACTAGTACTACTTCATTGCCTTCAACATATTTGAATCGGAGATAAACAGCTGATGCTTATGCGTCCTCACTGGCATCTGAAAACGTGTGTAATTCTATTGTTTTAGCTTTCCGCAAGTGGGGCGAATAGCATCGTGGAATTTCTAATCCCATGACTTTCTTCAGTTGTTCCAACCAAGCCAACCATTTCCTGAACATATTTTCGGTGATGCAGTCGTCCCACCCAAGTCCCGCTCGCCATATATTCTGAAGAAGTATCTTCACCTTGACAATTATTGGTGACAATATGCCTATAGGATCAAATACAGACATTGCCGTTTTGAGAACTTGCCTTTTTGTGATGATTTTGACTCCATCCAATATTTCTTTTGAAATCTTATGGAATTTGAGTTCGAAGGTGAAGCAATCTTTGCGAGGATTCCACATCATTCCTAGAATCTTCTCTGGGTTGGAATTTTTATCGACTTCAGTACTCAGTTGATTGTCTGATACAAGATATTTCGGAATATTGTTCAATAATGTGATGGAATTCGAAATGAATTTACCAATTTCAAATCCAATTTTATCATGAATCCGAATGACTTCGTTCACCAACTGGATCGCTTCTTTTTCGGTCTTTGTCGAATCCAAATAATCGTCAACATAATGGGAATCTATTATTGCGTCTGCTGCCTTCGGATTTTCCGTTCTATATTTTTCGGCATTGGTATTTTTGACAAATTGTGCCAGGAACGGCGAACAAGTTGTACCGAAAGGCATTGCAGTCATGCGATATACCCTTGGAGTTTTATTTGAATCTGGATTTCGCCATAAAAAACATTGTGAAAAGCTGTCTTCCTTTGCAATCTTCACTCTGTTGAACATCTCCCGTATGTCACCGGCCAATGCTATTCTATGGTTTCGAAATTGTAGTGAGACCCCAAACAGTGAAGTAAGGAGATCTGGTCCAGTGAGTAAGAAGTCGTTCAGTGAGTAACCGTTGCTTTTCGCTGCAGCATCGAAGACGAACCGTATTTTCCCAGGTTTATTGGGGTTCGTAACTGGAAAATGCGGTTAGAACCAGATGCGATGATGTTTTTGTAATTCGCAATCTTAAACAGGTACTGCGTAGTTTTTCTCAAACATTTTTTTATTTCTTCTGAATACGCTTTACCCAGATCATTTTCTTTTTTGAGGCGTCTCTCAGGGCACATCAATCTTTGAAATGTCATTCGTTTTGATTCGGGTAGATCTTCGGAGTCATTTTTCTATAGCAATTTTATTTCGTATTGTTTGCCATCGAATCTTATGAAATTTTGAGATGAAGAAAATGCCTTTTCACTTTCCTTCGATTTTCTTCTCTCCCGAAGGGATGGGACTACTCCAAAACTCTCAATTTTCATGCAATTTCTCACCAGATTATGTAGACTTTCATCAGCTTCTTCACAGCAGACGACAGCAATTTCATTTTCCAATACTCCCTTAATATTCTCCACAGGCCCGTGAAGAGTCCAACCTATTTTAGTTTTGGATAGGATTGGACCATTTGGATGGGGCTTTCGAGAGAATTAGATTGGCATTGTTTTGTCCTATGAGAAGAGTTCGATTTTCGAAAGGATATTTCATGATTACTTCCTGGGGATCGTATTTTTGGAAGGGCAATTCCAAATCTTGAATGGTTCTGATATTTTTCAGTAGATGATATGAATCGGTATTTATACCACTTATTTCTGCTTGAAGAACTTGAGAATTTTCATCGTATCTATAGATTTCCCCTATCCACTTGCATCATAGAGGTGAAATCGGTCCTCTCAATCCGATTTTTGATGCTACTGACGAATCGATCAAGGTGGCTGTACTTCCTTCGTCCAATAATGCAGTTATGTTGAATACTCCATTGGGACCTTTGATTTTGGTTGGTAATATTTTGAGTAAAGTATTGCAGGTTACCTCATTGACACATGTATTGGCTTCAGGAATTCTATAAGTTTGATTGGATGAAATATCTTTATTTTTGTGTAGATTATGATGAAAGCGTTCGCAGCTATTTACACCACATGTTATTGTTTTTTTACATTTTCCATTGTGAGAACGTAGGCAGCAGTAACAAATGTTCGCTTTTTGGACTATTTTCCATCTCTGTTGTACATCCAAACTCTGGAACTGTTGACATTTTTCTGGTGAATGTTCACCTTTTGTACACAATTTACATATCCTGCAAACTGACTTCGGTGAATAATTGATGTTGGAATGTTTTGTTTCACTCTCGTAGCTGGTACTAGGACGATTAGCACCTTTTTTTTGATATGAAGGTGATTCTCGAAACCGCTTCCGACATCTTTTGAATCCACTCTGAGAAATCTATTAAAGATTCTTGATGATCCTTGATCTTTTTTTCTATGAGAAAACTTCCCCACTGTGTGAGTAAATGAGGTGGAAGTTTATTAACGAAAGTGGCCAGTAAATATCTTTGATCAACCATTTCCGCTATTCTCCTTCGATGACATTGACAATATTTCGAATCGAGGTACTAAAATTCAGAAATGACTCGAGGTTTTCCACGTTCGGAATTTCATGAGCTTTCGAGTGTAGTTCATCCATTATCAGTTCCGGACGGCCATATTTCTCGTGGAGGATATCAAGGATGTCATTCGGGTGTTTCGCGTTTATGAGTAGCATTTCCACCGTCTTTCTAGCTTCTCCTTTCAGACTGTTGTTCAATCTTAAAACATTTTCTTGCGGATAGAAAGCGCATGCCTCATTTGAAAGTTTATACTGGGCATAGAACATTGGCCATTTCAAACAAGATGTGCCATCAAATTGTGTCAATTGACTCCCAATTGTATGTCTTGTCACTATATCATTGATGGATCGAGTTAAACTTTCAATTTTTTCATTTTTGGAACATTCACCATGATCGTTTATGTGATTGTACTCTGTTGCACACTAACGAACCTGCATCACTAACTTCTTCCTCTTCTGATGTAATGTCCGTCGAATTGCATCCATTGGATTTCTCTAAGATTTCTTCATATTTTATGAACGATTTCTCCTTATATTTTTTACGTTCTTCTTGTATTTCAAGAAACTTGAACATCTTTGCTAGCTCATTCTCTTTTATTTCGAGTGTTTGAGCCCGAGTTACTTCATCATGTCTCAGATGTTCGATTTCACTTTCGAAGTTGATGATTTCCTCTTTTTTCGTGAATATATCTTCTTGGATTCTATTTCTTTTTGGATTTTGCTATCCTGTGTTTTGAAGGATTTCATTGATTTTGCTTTGCTACTTCTACAGTTCACTGATCTTCGGACGAGTTTTATATCATCCTCTTGATGTGACTGAGTAGAATCTTTATCTCTTAATATTCCCACGATATTTTTTATGAGCATTCTGGCTAGCTCGTAAGCAGATGCAGTATTGGTATATTTCTGTGAAAAAAATTCACAAAGTTTTTGTAGGTTCTTGATACTCAATGATTCACTGATTAAAATAATATATTCGTCAGAATCTCTTGGATTATCTTGGAAAGGATACCCGGAAAATGCAGTAATTTTTCTCTTTACCACTTTCGCTTTGGGAGGTTCTCCATACAGAAGGAAATGAACGTTTTCGACTATATTTTTATCATTCGTGTTCTTGAGTTTCAATGAGATGTCATGAATGTCAGCCAACGTCACTTTTGTTGTCGACATTTTTAAACTGAAATTGGACTTTTTCACCAAAAGTTTATATTGGACAAAGACTCCACTTGTCAGCAAAAAACTATATTTGTAAATAAGATAGACAACTTCAGATTACACCAAAAATTGACAGAAATCACTTATATATTCTACCTGGAAACAAGAAAAAACTCAAATCGATCATAAGATTCAATACACAGGGTGTTTTCTGCAACACAATATTAATAGCAAAAATAGTCATTGACAACTACTTTCTTTTTAAACATATGTAAATATGGTAATAGCAGATTAAAAGATATACTGGAGGTACAAAAAACTAAATGAATACATTTTATTTACATTTCAACAAGAATATCAAAAAAGTATGTGCACAGTTTAGAGGTAAAAGAAATAGAGAAATTCAGATCTAAGAATTATCCAATTCCATATAAATATAGGAAGTATTGTGCAGTGCAGTGCAGTGCGGTGCGGTGCGGTGCGGTGCGTGCGGTGCGGTGCGGTGCGGTGCGGTGCGGTGCGGTGCGGTGCGGGCGGTGCGGTGCGGTGCGGTGCGCGGTGCGGTGCGGTGCGGTGCGGTGCGGTGGTGGTGCGGTGCGGTGCGGTGCGTGGTGCGGTGCGGTGCGGTGCGGTGCGGGTGCGGTGCGGTGCGGTGCGGTGCGGTGCGGTGCGGTGCGGTGCGGTGCGGTGCGGTGCGGTGCGGTGCGGTGCGGTGCGGTGCGGTGCGGTGCGGTGCGGTGCGGTGCGGTGCGGTGCGGTGCGGTGCGGTGCGGTGCGGTGCGGTGCGGTGCGGTGCGGTGCGGTGCGGTGCGGTGCGGTGCGGTGCGGTGCGTCGGTGCGGGCGGTGCGGTGCGGTGCGGTGCGGTGCGGTGCGCGGTGCGGTGCGGTGCGGTGCGGTGCGGTGCGGTGCGGTGCGGTGCGGTCGGCGGTGCGGTGCGGTGCGGTGCGGTGCGGTGCGGTGCGGTGCGGTGCGGTGCGGTGCGGTGCGGTGCGGTGCGGTGCGGTGCGGGTGCGGTGCGGTGCGGTGCGGTGCGGTGCGGTGCGGTGCGGTGCGGTGCGGTGCGGTGCGGTGCGGTGCGGTGCGGTGCGGTGCGGTGCGGTGCGGTGCGGTGCGGTGCGGTGCGGTGCGGTGCGGTGCGGTGCGGTGCGGTGCGGTGCGGGGCAGAAGTGCAAGTGCATACCTCATATTAGGTATTTTATGGTCATAAACTTAAGAAAGTGTTAATATTGTCACGTTATTTTTGGTTTATTTACAATAAATTGATAATAATTTGAATAAATTGATGTAAGTACTTGTCGTCCTAGACCCGAATTATAACACCCAGTTCAATTTCAGTTCGAAACTTAAAACGAAAAAAAGAATTCTAATATTTATTTATAGGAATTGATTATTTGTCCAGGAAGTCGCCCTTGAACAAATAACATCAAAACAGTAGTTTCAAAATATTAAACGTTTAACAAACGCGTGCTACTCACATCATCATTGTATGAAACAACTACATATCAAAATAACTGACAAACAATCAATTCTCAGCAGTTAATAGCACATACATTATTACTGACTCGTTCAATTAGTATTAGGGATTTCCTTCCTATTTGTAGATAGCCTGGATGGACCGATTTCAAAATGCATTCACTTTTTTTTTCACTAACACCAGACACCGATCACGTTCACTTACAAATTCCAACAAACAAAAAACAAACGACAAAAAGCACGAAACAAATTTTTATTTTCCATTCATGTATTAGAATTTTGATATAGTCATAGAAAATTTTGAGTTATATCATTTATTCAGATTGCTTACATTCTAGAATTGCCATGCTCCACTTTCATAACATTTAAAATATTCATTGAGAAATTGAGTTTGTTTTAAACAATTAGAATATGTTGAGTTTTAACAAAAAAATCATATCTTGGCCATTATTGAGAATCCCAAGTTCCTTGCAATTTACTTAAAAAAAAATCAAAAATATAATATTCATCATTTATGAGAATTGCATTCAAATTTCCTTAATGAAATTGCCAATTAGAGGTGATAAGATAAATCCATTCCTATATTTTATAGGGAAAGTTTACACTTGATTTCATTCAAACCATTCAATTTCGGCTTTTCACATTTAGAGAATTACTTTTTTTCCATATGGTACCGTTTTTTCTTCAGCTTTTATATATGGCATAAGGACCAGAGAGTTTTGTCACTTATTCTATTCAAAATTCGTGTGTAATGGTGAATTCATATGCAAGCTTTCGCTTTCCGCGGGAAGCTTAAATAAAAAGCGCGTCCGGTTCATATGAAATCTGTCATAAGGGACTTTGATTTGACTAATTTTTTTCTCAAATGATGTTCAGTTAGGAAGATTAGACAATGGCATTGTTTATAGATATGCTGAAAGCATTGGATGGCGGTCGCTAAGGCCATCTATAATTCATTATTGAAAATGTATTATGTAATGTGGCGTCTTTACCAGATGGCAAGAAAAACTATATTTCGGTGTGTAAGGGTGTTTGGGATTGGAGATCATGAGTTTTTCAGCAAAATTCAAGAATTTAAGATGACTGCTCCATTAGGGAAAGAGTTTTGTCACTTATTCTATTCAAAATTCATGTGTAAGGAGATAGTGACTTATTGGCCAAAATTCGGAAATTCAAGATGGCGAATGATTGTTATTTATTTCGAACTCCAATAATTCAAGATGGCGGAGATTTGTTTTGATTTATGATATGATCAGTCAAACCATTTTTTCATATAAATGGAAAATTAAAGATGGCGAACAATTATTTTGATCCGTTTCCACTCAATAGTTTCGTTATCTAGTTTTCTTGGGGTGAAAAATAACTAATTTCTGTTCAAAATTCAATAATTTTGGGTTTTGCAGGTGCATATTACGATTTTTATGGAATAATAATAAAAATCTAATGAATTTAAAATGAAGGCAAGTAAAAAAAATCTTCAGATCTGTGACGTAGGTCATTAGAATAGTGAATTTGAGTTTTCCAACACATTTGATAATTCAGAGAATGAATGTTTTCTTTATACAATCATTACCACCATTTCATATTCTACTTTCACTCCGGAAAAGTGCGAGACGTGGATACTGTAACTGATAGGGAAGTGAAGTGGAAAAATATTTTATATTTTTTTCGTGTTTGAATGATTTACCTTTGGAGGGAAACCAGGGTATGCTATTTGGCATAATGTTTATGGATATTAAAGGTATTAAATGTTACTTCCCCCTCCCCCCTTACATATTATACTATTTGGGGAAAATACAAGAATTTTATCTTTTTTTCAGAACGTTCTATGTAGATAAAAAATGAATGAAATACATTTAATTTAAAATCAGTGAACTCCTTTCCCATTTTAAAACCTCCATCTTGAATTTGAGAAGCAAGTCATGATCTCCGACCCCAACCCCCCCAAATAGAAAGCCGCACTTAGGGGGTAGTTACGGGGGTTCCCCAAATCCTATACATATCCAAAAATGGTAAAAATGTACTTATGTAAAAATGTTAGAAGGAGAAAAACCACCTGAAATAACATCCAACCACCCTCGATCTGGGTACGGTCTTGAACTCTGAATAGAATCGAACCATAAATCATGATCTTTGACCCAAAAGCATACCAATTTTGATTAGAATCGTACTACAACCACAAAATTCGTTCCCCATATTGGAGCCGCCAACATGATCCCCGACCCATCAGAACCAATTTTTAATTGAATCGGATCATAATCATAAAACTCACCCGCTATCTTGGATCCACCATATTGTTTCTTTCTCTTATAAAAATCTAATGCATTGCCACCGGAATTATGAACACCTGCCAAATTTCAAGTTCTTTGGACGACTAGGAGTGGGTCAAAATCCACTTGCAAGATTTCACGCAGGTATACAAACTGTGTGGTTGAATAAAAGCGTCTAAAATATGCAAGATTCACTGACCTAACCAGAAAGCGAGGCACACGAATACAACGAAAACGTTTCAATTCGAAACAAATTCCCTCTTATAAGTCAAAGATTTCGACTAGCTCTGTCTCAATCGGACTGCTCTTTTTTGGGCACCACCGTAGTGGCGCCAACTTCAAATCGACTCCATCGACATCCAATGAAAAGCCCATCAGGTTGACTGACTATATATACAGGACTAGTGGCTCAGTGGTACGAGCGTTAGTCTTGTATTCACTGTTTCCACCCGAAGCGGGTTCGACTCCCATATCCGGTGAACACCCAGAGTGGTGGATTCCCCACTATGAAAACTAAGTCAGGGTTGAAAACAAACGAAACAAACAATATCCCTTTAGACAATGTCAGAATCAAAATATTCGCGGGTATACTACACAATGTAGTGAGACAGTGGTATATTCACTTTACCGTTCTGTGCACCCAATGCTGCGGAAATATTTATATGAAATAATTTCCTAAGTAGGTATGGCTTTTTGGACATCCTTCGATACGAATGATTATCTAGGAACAGTATTGACAGTATTGAAACTTTTCAGTCCAATTGTTAGCGGTTCTATTATGCAGGGCGCGTAGTGACATTTAAAATTTTGGGGTGTGCCCAGTTGAGCCATTCTACCTTTTTGTTTGATTAGTCTACTCGACAAGTTGAAAATGGTCTAACATAGAGATACTGCTATTAGAATTATGTGTGATAGCTCATTGGATCCGGAATAACGCCTAGAAAAATGTGCCAAAAGCGTGTATCAGCACATAAAAAATTACAAAAGTTATAAACAATTGAAGATGAAAAAAAATGGCTTTTCGTTTTTAGCCAATATTTCATAAATTATTAATATTTAAGAAATTTCAAAAAAGGTTCTGAAAGAGGAGGAAATTTCCAATAAAAAACTCCCGGAACTCTATCTCCATTATTTATAATTTCAATTTAACTCTGAAAATGGGTCTCCGAGCGACATTTTTAGGTTGCGCGCGCGGCGTCAGAAGCGAGTACGACACATTAATTAATTTATTTAAGGTACTAAATATATTTTTTTTAATTTGAAAAAATTATGGTGTATTCGGAACACTATAAATAACTTATTCCCGTCTTTCTTGTATACATACTTAACAAGATCACGCTATAAAAGTTAAAAAAATATTCATACTTTGTTTATAATAATTTTTATACTTGAACAAAAACTAAAAAATCCAAGTAATGTTGTTAAAAACATTTTTTTTCTTAATCATCATATTGTCGTTTTTTTATTAATACACGATATAAATTGATTTGCAAAAAAAAAACCGCCATTTGTTGATTTTTTAAAAAAAATACTTAATAACAATTTTTAATTTTATTTATATTGTTTAAATAATTAGTTAAAAAATTATTCTTCTTCTAAAAATCATGATTGACAGTCGTCTAGAACGTAACAAAAAAAAAAATTTTATCAACAATTCCATTGTTTATTAGCTCACCAATTTGTTATAAACAAATTTTTAACTTTGTTAGATTTTTTTAAATTTAAAAATTAAAAAAAAAAAAAACTTTTTCCAATTTTTTTTGTACTCTGGGTATTAGAAAGGGAAAAATTGGGAAAAATTTTCTCTATACTTTGTTCTTTGTTCTTGTAAATTTCAAAGTTTCAGAAAAAAAATCTAACAAAGTTAAAAATTTGTTTATAACAAATTGGTAAGTTAATAAAAAATGGAATCGTTGATAAAAAAATAATTTTTTTGTTTCTTTATAGAGGACTGTCAATTATGATTTTTAGAAAAAAAATTATTTCTCAACTAATTATTTAAACAATAGAAATATAAAAAAAACTATTATAAACAATTAAAAATTGTTATTAAGGAAAAATATTTGTAATATAATGAAGTTGTGGAAAAAAAAAATTCAGAAATATTGAAATAATCAATTTGTTTATAAAAAATTTATCAACAAATAGCGGGATTTTTTTTTTTGCAAATCAATTTATATCTTGTATTAATGAAAAAACGATAATATGATAATCAAGAAAAAAAATGTTTTTCAACAACATTATTTGGTTTTTTTTTTTTAATACAAAAATTATTATAAACAAAGTATGGATATTTTTTAACTTTTATGGCGTATCTTGTTAAGTATGTAATAAGAGAGGCTCTACGGAGCAAAAAATGTTTACGACAATTATTTAAATATTTTTTTTCATTTACAATTAAGACAGAAGTTCGAGAAAATTTTGTTAGTTAACAATCGTTTAGCTTGTTGAAAAATTAACTTCAAGTGAAACTTCCAACGGGAATAAATCATTTATAGTGTTCCGAATACACCATAATTTTGACAAATTTATAAAAATATATTCAATACCTTAAATAAATTAATTAATTTGTCGTACTCGCTTTTGACGCCGCGCGCGCAACCCAAAAATGTCGCTCGGAGACCCATTTTCAGCGTTAAATTAAGTTGAGGAGTTTTTATTGGAAATTTCCTCCTCTTCCAGAATCTTTTTTGAAATTTCTTAAATATTAATAGTTTATGAAATATTGGCAAAAAACGTAAAGCCATTTTTTTTTCATCTTCAATTGTTTATAACTTTTGCAATTTTTCATGTGCTAATACAGGCTTTTGGCACATTTTTTTAGGCGTTATTCCGGATCCAATGAGCTATCACACATAATTTTAAGAGCAGTATCTCTATTTTAGACCATTTTCAACTTGTCGAGTGTACTAGATATACGAAACTCACTCATCCAATGTCCTCAAAATGATGTCCTCGATTTGTGTGTTCATGTCCCCAAACACTACTACTCTGTCCCTGAAAAGAGTATTACGGTCATCAAATTGATGATGTCCCTGAATCCACAGTTAGGTATATAATTCAAGTTTGAGGACAGTCCTCAAAAGCCCTTTTGTCCCCAAAGTCACTGTTACAGGAAAAAAACGTCCCCGAACTAACACTTGGGCATACATATATATATATATATATATATATATATATATATATATACAGGTACATATTCAGACAAGTGACATATTCTACTAGAGTGAAACATGAGGTTAGAAAAATCAGAAAAATAGCAGCAATTTTTAATGAATTGTCTTTCTGAGATGACTCATATAAATATATATATATATATATTTATGTGTCATCTCAGAAAGACAATTCATTAACAAATTGCTGCTATTTTTCTGATTTTTCTAACCTCATGTATCACTCTAGTAAAATACTGGAGGGTATAGCGCAGATTCACTCATTAATGGCCCACTTACACCATCTGCGCTTCACACAGAAAAATGGTGTCACCTCAAGGGCTCATGTGCTAATGTCTGAATTGATTCGCGTGAAGAGGCCAGGAAAATGAATACTTATTCGTAAAATATTGTATATCAAAACGATAATAAAACAAATTTGTATTCCCAAGAAGGGCAGGAAATTTGACAATATGTATTTTTTTCAATGTAACACATACAAATTCACAATATCAGAACGTTTTCAAAAATATTTTTTCAATATATATATATATATATATATATGACACAGTGTGTCGCACTTCTTATGGAAACACCCCCGTATCTTCCGTAAATATTGGAGTAGAATTCTGTAACTTCCACGATCGGTAGATGTGCTGGGGGTGAGTCTAAATTTAATCATGGAGTTGACCTGAGTGACATACACTGGGCGCTAGGAGACATAGATATACCGAATTTTGCGAAAAATAATACGAGGTGGCAAGATAGGCTCAAAATTCTTACGGATTCGTCATCAGGACATCAATCCATATTTTTGCTGAAGAATGCGAATCTGTCTCACTCACCATGAAAATTGTTGAAGTAGAAAATGACTGAAATTATATATATAAATATTTATATATATATATATATATATATATATATATATATATATATATATATATATATAATATTTATATATATATATATATAAATATTTATATATATATTTCATTAATTTTCATATTTTTAAAAAAAAATGAAATTATATATATAAATATTTATATATATATATATATATATATATATATATATATATATATATATATATATATATATAATTATATATATATATATATATATATATTATATATATAATTATATATATATTTCATTATTTTCTATTCTACTTCAACAATTTTCATGGGAGTGAGACAGATTCGCATTATTCAGCAAAAATATGGACTGGTACTGAAATTCATACCCTGATCACGAATCCGTACGAATTTTGAGCATATCTTGCACCCTCATATTATTTTTCGTAAAAATCAATATATCCATCGCCCCTGGAACGCAGAGTATGTCACTCAGATCAACCCCAGAGGAGATTGAGACTTATCCTTGGTATATCTAACGATCGTACGATCTATAGAATTCTACTCCAATAATTACGGAAGATACGGGCGTTTCCATGGGAAGTGAGTCAAATTCAGATTTTTCAGCGAAAATATGGAGTGGTACTGAAATTGATGTCCTGATTACGAATCCCTACGAATTTTGAGCATATCTTGCACCTTCATATTATTTTTCGCAAAAATCAATATATCCATCGCCCCTGGCGCGCAGTGTATGTCACTCAGATAACCCCAGAAAAAATTCAGACTCACCGTTGGTATATCTAACGATCCTGAAAATTACAGAGTTCTACTCCAAAAATTACGGAAAATACGGGGGCGTTTCCATGGGAAGTGAGACAAATTCGGATTCTTCAGAACTGAAAATTTTCCAGCGAAAATATGGATTGATGTCCTGATGACGAATCCGTAAGAATTTTGAGCCTATCTTGCCCCCTCGTATTATTTTTCGCAAAATTCGGTATATCTATGTCTCCTAGCGCCCAGTGTATGTCACTCAGGTCAACTCCATGATTAAATTTAGACTCACCCCCAGCACATCTACCGATCGTGGAAGTTACAGAATTCTCCTCCAATATTTACGGAAGATACGGGGGTGTTTCCATAAGAAGTGCGACACACTGTGTCATATATATATATATTGAAAAAATATTTTTGAAAACGTTCTGATATTGTGAATTTGTATGTGTTACATTGAAAAAAAAATACATATTGTCAAATTTCCTGCCCTTCTTGGGAATACAAATTTGTTATTATTATCGTTTTGATATACAATATTTTACGAATAAGTATTGATTTTCCTGGCCTCTTCACGCGAATCAATTCAGACATTAGCACATGAGCCCTTGAGGTGACACCATTTTTCTGTGTGAAGCGCAGATGGTGTAAGTGGGCCATTAATGAGTGAATCTGCGCTATACCCTCCAGTATTTTACTAGAGTGAAACATGAGGTCAGAAAAATCAGAAAAATAGCAGCAATTTGTTAATGAATTGTCTTTCTGAGATGACACATATAAATATATATATATATATATATTTATATGTGTCATCTCAGAAAGACAATTCATTAACAAATTGCTGCTATTTTTCTGATTTTTCTAACCTCATGTTTCACTCTAGTAGAATACTACTTCCAGATTTTGTCACTTGTCTGAATATGTACCTGTATATATATATATATATATATATATATATATATATATATATATTGAAAATAAAACTGTATATATTTACACATTTCTTTTTGTTATTTTTCGAATGAACATAATTCAAATACCTTATACAGAGTTCATAAATCCTTCCAAGAGATTATATATTCCTTATTCATTGTGAAAAGCATAAAAACCATGATTTAAATTAAGTTATTATGATCATTTGCTATTTCCAGAATAAGAGAGAAAGAATTGGCTACCCTCAAAATAGATTAACAACACCAACGAAAAATTACTTTGGTATTCTTTTAATTCATCAAACCATCCAAATTTATTTTGAAATTAAAGTATTCAATGGAGTTCTTGCGGAGTAGAGACATTCATGCTTATGTCTTTTGCTGAAAAATATACAGAACATGTGAGTTCTTTTGCTGTCGGGGTATTTTTGAAGAAGTTTGCCACTAGATTCCTGTTGACACCGGGTATTCGATGAACGTCATATTCAGTGAGTTCAAAGGTGACACCGTGTTCAAATACTGACAGAAACTTGGTATTATGGTATACTGATTGCACTATTTTCAATAATTACCACAGAAAAACTACATATAGTCAGGATTAATTGGTGATTCTTCAACAAAAATGGCATCAATCTTTTGTTGGAGCGAACCGATAAATATCTTCTGTCAAAGAGACCAAAATATTTTTTGCTCAGCTAACAATATTGTTGAATTGCGACGGTTGGGCTGAATGATCTTGCAGGTGGGATAACTACTCTCATTGAATGAGAACGATGTTTGCAACAAGAACTGATGTTAAGCTTTGACAGCCACTTCGTACTCATAACATCGACTTCTTTGCCAAGTGGTTTCATGGTTATGAATGATATGACACATAATATTTGGACACTCATATATTTATCAAATCTTTTACGAGCAACCACAGTTCAGAACAAAATATACAATTGTCTCTCAGAAGCTGTATGGGTACTTTATAATATACATTCCGGTCTATAGGTATGGAATAAATTCATTTTTAGGGTTATTATGTATTTTTTATTTTGAAACTTGAAACAGGTCGATTTCTATCGTCAATTTGACAATTTACAGTATGAAAATATCACCCTCTCCTTGCACCCCCTCTGAATTATGGGCACCCCCTCAAAAATTGTAAATAACGAGGGGGGTCGTGTGGCACTTTGTTCGGGAGAGATTTCATTCTCTGTTCAGCAATATTGAGTTTTTCAAATTTAGTGCAATCATAACTGAGAAAATTCATTTTGAAAATGAACAATTTTGATACTTTACGTAGAATGAAAGAAATAATGTCACACCATGTTCAGGAAGTATTCTTCAATTTATTTTACAATTAAATTACTCTTCAAATTGACCACCATTCACTTCTTGACAATAAGCAAGTCGATCTTGGAATTCTCGTACAACATTTTGTACAACCTCAGGGGATATGTTGTTAATTTCTTCCGTTATCCTAACTTTCAAATCTGCAACATTGCATGGTCTATTGAAATTTACTTTTTATTTCAAATGACCCTATGAGAAGTAATCGAGAGGAGTCAAATCGGGGGATCTAGGCGGCCATGCAATCGTTCCACGTCTTCCAATCCACAACTTCGTTCAAATAATCTCTAAGAATACGTTTGTAATGCGGTACCAAATTGATCTATCAATTGCATTTGGATCATTAAATAGTCTTTTTCATGTAGGCTGTAAAAAGTTTATGAAAAATCTAGATAAACCCCACCATTAACTGGGCCTTTAAAAAAATAAAGGCCAATAATTTTGTTGTCAATGATACCAGCCCAAACGTTAACTTTCTCAGGTGTGAGGTTTATTGTGTGTGTGTTTATTGTGTGTGAGCCTCCTCTGCTCCAATAGCTACAGTTTTGTCTATTAATCGTTGCATTCATCAGAAAAAATAATTTTTTTATAAACTGCAAATCTGCTTCCATTCTGTCCATCATCAGTTCACAGAATAATTGCTTTCTATCAGGATCATCCTCATTCAACTCCAGAACCAACTGAACTTTATAGGGATGGTATTTTTCTTTATGTAAAGCTCTCAATATCGATGATTTACTCACATCATTGTCGGCAGCAAGTTGTCTACTTGTCATATACGGATTTTCCTCAATCGCTAACAGTAAATCTAACTTTCTTTCTTCAGTTTCATGAAATTTTGTTTCTATTTTGTTAACTGTAGACTGTGGACGTGTTGACCAGGGTGTTCATTATTGAATATTTCACAAACTTTCTTGAGTTCTTGTTTCATTACCTCATCCAATTATAATTGAAATGTATATTCTTTGAGTTTCGGATAAATGAGCCATAGTTAAATCAAATACACACACAAATATTTTTCGATATACTGACGTGTGTCAGCAACTTATTAATATCAAAATAACAGTAGTATACTAGATTAACATTACATAAATTATGTGGGTTTTGTCAATAATGTTTTGGTGTCTTCAACGACTTTTTCCTGACGTTTAGCAAAACAGATAAGAAAATACCTGGGGTTATTTGAAATCAAAAGTCTAATCCAATAGATCAGACAATATTGCACATTTAAAAGTTAGGATAACGGAAGAAATTAACGACATAACCCCTGAGGTCCTACAAAATGTTGTACGAGAATTCCAAGATCGACTTGCTTATTGTTAGGAAGTGAATGGTGGTCATTTTGAACATCCAATTTGATTGTAAAATTAATTGAAAAATACTTCCTAAATATTATGTGACATAACTTTCTTCATTCTACGTAAAGTATCAAAATTTTACATTTTCAAAATAAACTCAGATTTTTTCTTTTGAGTTAGGGCCTTTTCAGAATATCTATCAGATGTAGTTCAATGTCCAGCGTGGCTTTAGCCGGGGAAGTAGTTGTTTTCTGTTAGACATTCACAAAAAATAACTTCATTTTAATCGTGGATTTTTCAATTCACAGAAAAATCCTTCTATCAATATTCAATTGAGAATGTTTCCCTTTTAAACTCTCTCAGTTATGATTGCAAATTTGAAAAACTTAATATTTCTTAACTAAGAATGAAAATCCCTTCCGAACAAGATCCACACGACCCCTTCTCATTTGAAATTTCTGAGGGAGTTCCCATAATTCAGAGGGGGTGCAAGGAGGGGCTAATATTTCCATACTGTAAATTGACAATAGAAATCGACCTGTTTCAGGTTTTTTTAAACAAATACATAATAACGCTAAAAATGAATTTAATCCATACCTATCAACCGCACTGTATAACTATATATGTATTATGCTGTAAATCACAAGATGACATCGAAAAGGAAATACCCTTTTTTTTCACTATATTTCGGCTAGTGAACAGATTTGGAATAAACGTAAATTTTTTCGAATCGAGTACTTTTGTTTGTTTTTCCCGAGCATACAATGATTCAAGAAAAAACATTGGTGTTAATCAACCGTGGTGTTAATTACTATGATTTGTTGAAGATATAAACAGGATGTTCATAAAATCAGATGTGGAATCATCTGCGACTGAAAGATAAACTTCAGTCACTATCTTTCTATTCAATTGAGATTGTTTCCCTTTTCAACGTGTTTACTACATTCTGCATTGGTGGAGTTGATTGAGTCTGTTCATTGTTTCAGCTTAGTACAGCTGCCTGTAACTTACTGCATGTACGAGGGTTCGGCGCCGGGGTATCTGACGCCCTCCGGCTCCACTTGCCTGCCTGCGGTATGCGGGGCTCTACCGCAGGTGACTCTCCTGGTGATAATTCTACCCAGATGAGCCGAAAGCTCAAGGCTCTTCAAATAACCCCACAATATTCAAAAGCGGCCACAAATGTGTTTGGAAGGAGGTTTATCGAAGGAGCCAAAATAGGGTTGCTCGCAATAGAATCATGTAAATAACGTTACTTCTTTGCAACACTCATGAAAAACCACGAGAGATTTAGAAAACCTCAGGAGACTTGGCAACCGTCATCGTGAAATTGTCAACTGAAATAGGCAAGAGGCAGATTGTTATCGTCTCGGCCTACTTCCCAGGTGACTCGCCACCAGAGGAAGTTCAAAGTCCCATCAGATGGTGTCAAAGGGGAAACAGGTTCTTCATTCTGTGCTGCGACGTGAACGCGCACCTTCTCAGATGGGGAAGCACGGACACAAACGCATAAGATGAGTGTTTCAGAATACTTGTCTGCTACCATATAGACATCAATGAAAGTTATAACAAACCCGCCTTTATGAATGCGATTATTTCTTATAGCATTTTCGACTTTACCCATACTGATCCATTTATAATAAACGATATTCACAAATAGCCGGTATCTGATGTATCTGATCTTGATGTCGGATCACCAATACATAAGATTTTACCTGAAGAGATGAGAAACACGCTCAAGGAATACAGGAAACCCGAGCTGACCAACTGGGATGCCAACAGAAAGCTCCTCGGAAGTAAGCTGGTGGACCAACAAGTCATCGACTTATCAGAGCAACTCAACGTAGCCTCCAGACTGCTTCAAAATGCTATTACAAAGGCATATGAAAGTACCTACACAGAAAAACAGAGACATTCCAAAGAGTAATCCGAACACAGGAATCTAGTGGCAAACTTCTTTAAAAATACCCCGACAGCAAAAGAACTCACATGTTCTGTATATTTTTCAGCAAGAGACATAGGCATGAATGTCTCTAATCTATATATATATATATATATATATATATATATATATATATATATATATATTGTCACCTCAAAATCGGAAACTCAAACAACGTTGTCACCTCATATATAACGTTGTCACCTCCAATTTTGAAGGTGACAATGTTACGCCTTGGTTTTTGGCCAGTTAGGTTCTAGAGGGTTCAAAGATCATGGGATCCATAATTTGTCCGGAAGTCACTAGGACCCCCTTCTAACCATTCAAAAATTCAAAAAATGTTTAATTCAACCATATATCACTGCGCTAGCGTCGTTTTCATTTGAGGTATGTTTTTTGACTTGTCACTTCCGTTAACCAGCGGATGTGTTGTCACCTCCAAAAATGGCAACAATGCTGGCACATCATTATGCGAACGTTCTCTCAAAAATAGAGGGCTCATGCTAATCGCAGTTGAATACAGATGAAGTTATTTTCGTATGTATGAGTGAATGCTACAACGACATTTTCATTCATTTCTAAATGTCACCGAATGAGAGTAAGACCTAGTTTTTTTATATGAAATGTAGAGTCGATTTGTGAGTTCCATTGCGGTTTGTCTCATTGAATTGGATGAGATTTATCCACAAATGAACAATGAGTGGAAACTGATTATTTCAGGATCAATTTCCAAGAAAATTTAAATTGTGTTCATGCCACCGGTATTCTCAGTTTAGCGAATAAAAGTCGGAGAGTGAATCATTCAAAGAAGGTTCATATAAATACGTTTCTCAGGCTTCAAGCCATGAACAAAACAATAAACATGTTAATTTCCGAAAATGTAATGGCAATACATAATTATTGCTTTTGATAAGATGAATACGTGGTTGAAATTATGGAACTCATTTCTTGAACAACCTACAGTACTCTATAAAATTCATCCTTTGGTACCATAATGATAGTTCTCCTGATCACATAATATTTCTTTCTGAACAATATATCCCCATTATTTGTGGTCAAATAAATATAAAATATCAATATCTCATATTGATGAAAAAGGCCCAAACTATTTTTATTTAAATCTAAGGCACAGCATAGTTAGCTTGATTCTTTCTCGTGTCCTCTCAGTATGAGAAGAATAATTCTGAAATAAAAACAATTGACCCCATTCGAAAACTGATCGATTAATTCGTGATTTTGTACTACATGTTACCCTATGACTTTCAATCATTCCACTTGTGACATGAAATTGGAAACTGATTAATTCAGGATCGATGGTTCAGTTATTTCTAGTTTTGCCCTGCTCTTCAGTTCACCACGTCCATTTTACTTTGTAAAAAGTGACATTTCCTTAAAAAAATATTCCATTATTGAAAGCCTAACATTTAGCTGTACAAGATATATAATATCAGATGTGGAGCCTTCGATGTAAACAAACTTTATCCTATCTTCATCGTTCGAAATAACCTCTTGGGAGATATTCATGTTGAAAACAGAAACATTCTCAATTGAAAATAGACAAATATGATTTTTCCAGCAATAAAAATGAAGCAATTTTTTGGTGATATCTAACAGAAAACTACTCTCCCGGGAAAAGCCACGCTGGACGTGAACTATATCTGGAAGATATTGTGAAAATACCCTAACTTGGTCTTCACCAATATTCTTATTCCAAAAACGTTTACTTCACAGATGTTTAGTGGTCAAAATTTCAAGTCAAGGAATGTCGAGCACTTCACGTTTCTAATTACATTCATTCCAAAAATACATTAAAAATGATTTTTTAATTTTTCATTCATGATGAAATAAAAGCGTATTTGTTTGTTTTCCAATTGGACCTATAAGTAATAACTCTTGATACTCTTCATTTGATAACAAATAAAACACTGCATGTTCTACAGTGCAGCTTTTGGCGAAATGCCCGATATATATATAGAATTCGACTAGCGCTTCAACACTTAAAATGATCACTAATGATTGCTTGTTTCTCAAAACGGGTGCAAAATTTCATAGTCATCCGACGTTTAGAAGTGGGTGAAAAACAGTAGCAGGATTCGATAACATACATATATTCATATAATACATACATAGTTACAGGTCAAGATAATATAAAACATTTTATAAGTGGTGCGGCGCTACATCAAGTCACGTATGCCATTATGTGTCCCCTAAGTTTCATTGCGGGGCTTTATTGAACAACTACCTTAGGAGTACAGAAAACAATGGTCCAGATCTCGTTGTTTGGTCGCCATATTAAAAAACCTCTGCCAAACTTCTTTTCTTTAGAGTATATCTTCGTATCCGATGGTCAGATTTTAATTTATAAAATTTTATTTCAATTTTTTTTGAAGTCAAACTAATTCTGCAATTTAACATTTTTTGTTGAATTTCGTAGTTTCTGAAGTATGACATAATTGAAAAATCGTTAAAAGCAGGTCGAAAGTTAAGCTATCGGTCAATCCACTTGACACTTTTTATTCGTGGGTTCATTGGGTCGCTGATTATGAATTTATTACTATTTTTTGAAAATACAAGATGGCTGATTCAATGTGGCAGGTCGCTTGATTTCCTGTAGGTGTTATTGCTTTGTTTTTTTTATTGGTCCCAGGACTCCCCATACCACTGAAACATCCATATCGATGCTTGGTATTACTATCAGCAATAACCTTTCCTGGGAAAATCACGTGAGGTCCATTGCCAAAAGTGCATCCCAAAAACTTGGTTTTTTGTTTCGTGCCAAGAGCTATTTCACCCCCACTCAGCTGCTTATGATCTATAAGGCACAGATCTGACCTGTCCTGGAATACTGTTCCCATATTTGGAGCGGGGCACCTAAACATATCCTGAGGCTATTGGATTCTGTCCAAAAAAGGGCAATTCGTCTCGTCGGTGATGCCTCGCTTACAAACTCGCTCACTTGTCTGGAACACCGTAGAAAAGTTGGCGATTTGTCTCTATTTTATAGATATTTTCATGGGCAATGCTCTTCTGAAATATCAACAATCGTTCCTGCTTTGGCAGTCTCTTCGAGATTAACCCGTCAAGTTCAGTCATCACACCCCTTCGTGGTCACTTTGGAGATCTGCAGAACATCACTTTCCAAAGACTCGTTCATCCAACGAACAGCGAGGCTTTGGAACTCATTGCCTAGGGAGGTGTTCCCCGAGGCATACAACCTCCAGAAATTCAAGAAGAACACCAACTCCTACCTTCTTTCCCTTGGTTCCCACGATGTTCTCTGAACATTACAGGATATCCCTTTTCGTGGGAACCAGAACATAAGAAAAAAAAAAAAAAATTGAAATATGGGGTGGTTGATAAGTTTTTTTTTCTCTTAAAGATACCGGGGAAGTTCGATTTGTTTTGTTTTGTTTATTTGATTGATAAAGGTAATGAGTCGATTTGAAGGTAGGAAGCACCTTCAAGCTTCCTTGAGAAACTCTTGGCTATCTGACTGGACCACAGATAGGCACTAGAATAGGCAAGAATTTCATTACATAATGTCGCTATGTTTGCAAAAACTTATTTGGAAATTATTTATGAATATTGAATGTATTTAACTATTTCTTCGTTTTGATTATTTGATATTTGGGGTTTGGGATTTTATTGCTATGAAATTATTTTTTTCATTGATTCATGGTATTGTTCAATGTTTTGTTTATAATGATTGACTTTGTTTATAATGATTGATTGTTATGCTGAAATATTTCAAGTATTTCAACCAAGGACTTTTAAAAAATGGTTATGAATGGACTGATATTTTTTTTGGTTACTTTGATTTCTGAAAGACTTGTTTTAACCATGATTAGTGCGTGAATCGGGTTGAAATAGTGGAAGGACTATTGGGGATGGTATAAGCAGTGAGGGAGTTCCAGAGATGGGAGGCAAAGCAGAAGTCAGCACGGTAACTTTTCTGTCCTATGCATTTAGGCCAAAGCAAAAACGAATATAGTACTCGAGGGGGTGCAGAGAATCACAAGGTGAATGTCAGACCTTGAACATTGAGGGTAGCAGCCAGATGGAGAAAGCTGAGAGCGTGTCCGCAGTGGAAATATTGACACAGCATTCATATAATAGGTCCAGGAGTGAGGAACTTGCCTTCCTGACCGAAGTAAAGTGTGGAAACTATGGAACAGGGTCCTTGTATGAGCTAGAGCTCGGCTCAGAGGACAGACAATAATACGATACGGTTACGACGGGGTTACAGTAGGTTGGACGAACTGAGTAAGCCATGTAGACTACGTGAAAGTAAGCCCTAGTATGGACCAAGTTAGCAGAGGCGGTCCGGCCGAATTAACGGGGTTCACCAAGTGATGAAGTGAACCATGGGAGCCACCTATTGGAAGAAATTGTAGCACGGCAATCTGGCCATGTATGTTACGAAGCCTGGAAATTTTCCAGTCGATTCGATCCTACAGCTAGTACGCAGATCGAAATCAGCCAGTGATCCGGCCAAATGTACTTTGTTTTCGGGCCTTGAAAGTTACCATCCAGCATCACTCATCGCTACGTTAGTGACAGTGCCGCCGAACAATCGGTAGTATAGTGAAACAGAAAGGCATTTTTTTTTAACGAAATAAACGGCTCCGCAATATTAAAAATTGGGTGAATTTAGATTGTAGGTTGTATGTAGAAGTAGGATTTATGAAAAACGTGATCTCCTAGAAATTGAACAGGATCGTACTAAAGAAACGGCCCAAATCATTAGCTACTGGTGAGATTTTTTTTAAAGTTTGATTTGAAATATACCGCTCCTGGTTAATAAATTTTTGTATTTTCGAAAAAATACTGGCATATGTAGCCACTAATTTTGTGAAGGAAAGTATTGTTATTGCTTTTTTTTTATTGGTCCCAGTGTAAGTTATTTCAATTTACGATTCATAATTCATTATTCCAGTTCCTTGGATGGAATTAATATGAAACAGGGAGCTTATACTGCGAAATACTTGAATGGGTCGTCGCGGATATGAAGAATATATTTCTGCCGAGCAGACGAGTTCATTCATTTTGGAATTCAATACCAGTTACAGGTATGTGACTGTTAATTAGTCTGGAAATATTATTGAACAGAACCTTATTGATTCAACACAGCCGGGCAATTGGCAATATACACGGGTCGCGAAGAATTGGCGCTTCGCTTCTTTTTCAGAACGGGTTCCGCCGTCGGCGTGAGTCCCCCGAGATCGGCCCGAGTTTTTGGTTTTACCAGAAACTATATCGAAGAAAATCGCCGTTCGATATATAATGGTTCCACGGCAGGAACTATCGCGGGTAGATATCGGAAACTTTGTTTTAATCGTCAGTTCGGAAGACGTGTGTTTGAATCAGAAATTAAATTCAAGTGTCCACAGACGGCTACGAGGAAAATGGGAAATATCCGAGACGGGGAGAAACATGGGAATTACAAGGGTAAGTCGCTGCCTTGAATAGAAAGTATAACTTGATGCATAGCTTTTACCTATTGATTCACGGGGTGAACCTCATGTACAATTGATACCAGATTAAGGGTATACATAACAGAGTATATTGGGAGTTCGTCTATAAAATTTAAGACTAACCGAAGACTCTCACAATTTTTTGGTAATTTGGAAAAAACGGAACTAAGTTACGCGGGTAACAATAAACTATGAGAGCCACGTGGAGAAACCGGTTCTGTATTTCGATAATAGGAAATCAAATCAAAAGACAAAAAGTACTAATTTTCTAAAAGAAGTTATTCAAGCAAGACCTTTGCATACTCAAAGCGAATGATTTATCAAGTAATCGGAACTTGTTATGAGTTAAACTTTCAAAATTATTCAACGTCGAGCCTGTATAATATCACTTTCAATAGTGTTCTTGTTGAATAGAAAGTTAATTTAGCATTATTTTCTAACCCGTAAGTTGAGAAGAACTAATTCAATAATTATTGTAAATTAGCTAAAGTACATATAGTATTTACAGTATATCATTGAAAATAGAAGTTACTATGTCATAAGACAGAAGTATAATTTCATATAAAGAAGTTATTCAAGAAGAATTCGCATACTAAGCTGATCAGAATCAAGTCCAACGGACTATGGTAAGACAAAATATCAGGTTATCAGAAAACTACCAAAATTAGTGTTTTTGTTAAAAAACATTTCATCACCCTGAGACAAAGCTCCTATATGAAAATACTATATACATAATAGTATTTACAGAAATGACAAATGAGTGTGACTATCTACGAAAGTTGAGATAATATAAGTAGGTATAGACAAATTCCATTATGTTTAAATCTTTCGTATATTTTCGGTAAAAATATTGAGTTATCGCAATAGCACCAGTTAAATTCATCGTACTTTTGCTCAAGAAATGCATACCTATGAATATAGAAATCCTCAAATCGTATTAAAATAATTTACTCGATATCCGATATTAGGTCCACAAAACATGTTTTAAATATTTTGTTTTAGAATTTGTTATTGGTTAAATGTAGCTATTTGAATCTCATAAAGTTAGATCCTCGGAGTCATATAGTTAAAGTGGAAAATGTTGCACGAAGACAAGAAAGGAAGGAATTTGAGGATGCTTTTTCCATAATTTAATAATTTGTCCACTATGCCACAAAAATTTCCTTCTGTCCTATATAACGTTGTGTTCCAGAGGTGACAACTTTTCACTTATAAAAATTATTTTCAACTAAAACTTCATCAACTCTAATATCTACAGAAAAATCAAGTAGACCATATATGACTGACTTATAAGTCAGTTGTTACCTCCCAAAATTGGATAAAAGTATTTCAGGATATACATGCGGTTACAAATTCGCTCCATATCACAGGGACACTTCTATGAGCATTTTATTCCTGCATCCACCTACGTGAATCATGGTAAAGCAATTGAATCGGATAATTCCATACCAGCACCCAATTCTTAATTTTTTATTAAACAATAACTGCTTTCTTGATCTAGTGATGAACCATATTCTGAAGAGAATAGTACAATATTTCATTGAATCGACCATAATGATAAATTGTATGAACATCAACATCGGAAAATTCCAAACCAATAAAA